>JAGFMF010011712.1:3796823-3813283 GCA_019455555.1 Galemys pyrenaicus | reverse complement strand
CCCTCCCTGGCCGGCAGCAGGGATCGAACTTGTGCTGCAGTGGCTGTGGTTTGCTTCATAGTGCGTTGCTTAACCCACTGCGCCACCAGGGAGGCCCCCTAAATAAGTTTTGATCTCCAAATATTTTGAATTTTTTCTCTAAGTTTTCAAGCACTTAGCTTCATTTTAATTGTAACTGTGACACATAGTTTAAATATACTTTTCCTGGATTGAGCTTTTGTCTGTGACTACATATCAATTGAAATAATTTTTATCCTTTAATTACTTAATCTCTACAATCTTCCATAGCATTCTGCTAATTACCAATTAACCTTTACATGGTTATTTTGTTTACAAGTATCAACAAAGAGATTTGAGATTTTGCTGTCTCTCAGGAGAATGGCCATGGAATGGACAACAGGAGAAGTTTAAGTAAGGCAGGTAAAAGCTCCTTGGGAAAAGTAACTCAAAGCTATGTGAAGAAAGTGTTTTCAGAATAAGTGGTTAGCTGGCAAAAACAATGAGAGGGCTAGTAATATAAACCCAATCCTGGGCCAGCGTATAGCAACTTGGTTGTCAATGCTGACCTTAACCAAATCAGTTTTGGTAGAATGCTTGGGATAAACCATGGGCTGAGATGCTCCAGACTGTCTAGAAGATGTGGAGATTCTGGCTTTAAACTACCTCTTGAGGATTTTGCTCAAGAATGCTCCAAGAGAAGTAGAGAGAGCTTGGAAGAGATGAGAGATCGAGAGACAGTTTTGCAGATATGACAGTATGTTTCTCAAGATATAATTCAGAGGGCCTCCTTGGTGGAGCAAGGGATTAAGCACAGCACTATGAATCATCTGCAGCCATTGCAGCGCAAGTTCGATCCCCAGCCAGGAAGAGGACCCACAAGTCGTAGCAGACCTCTCCTGCCTCGCCTGCTGCTCCCGACTCAGCAGTGCATTTCAGTCCATCTGTCTGTTGTACCTCCCACTCTGTCTCTGGTGAATCCCCTCACCTCCCGCACCTCTGGCCTGTACCCTAGTTCTTGTATGCATAAATAAATAAATCTTTTTAAAAAATATATAATTCAGTAAAGAATGGGGTGGGGAACTTATGATACATATGATAGAGCAATAATCAGTGGATGAAAGTCCTTGAGTAGGTGAGAAGGATGGTCATCCGGGCAGAAGTGGAATGTCTGCCTGCCCTTAGGTAATTTACTGAAGAAGTAATGGCAGTAAAATTGGTAAAGTCTGTGGTCATTGCTGTGGCAGATCATTTCTGATCCTCTTAAATTTGTYTKYWAWWTWRMARACAAATTTAAGAGGATCAGAAATGATCTGCCACAGCAATGACCACAGACTTTACCAATTTTACTGCCATTACTTCTTCAGTAAATTACCTAAGGGCAGGCAGACAAGAACTAGGGTACTGCTACTCTTCATGTGTGTGCTATGTTCAAAAAAAATCCATGATTTTTCTTAACTGTTTTTTGCTTATTTTTGTTTACTAGCAGGTGCCATATTGTGTGCAAAATACAGGCATATAAAAGAGCTGGATTGTTCAGAGATAAATCTATTTGCTTTTAGACTGGACTAACCTGAACATGCAAGAAGTAAGCTTCAGAAAGTACGTCACCAGTGGATTGAAGTTGCCTTATATATTTCAATTCATACAGACGTTGGGCTTTTGAAGATACTGGGGAATCATCATGAATCATTTAACAGGAATGGGTTGATTGAAGACATGTCTTCAAAGGGTATCTGTAGATGATTTAGGGGAGGGACTCAGAAAGTAAATGAGATTTGATATAACTTTGATAATCTCACATTAATGTGTTTTCTCATTGTAAAATCAATGGTTTTATTCACATTAGGAAAGTACAATAAATCTATTCTTTTTAAAATGCTTTCTTCTAGTAAAGATACAGTAGATATTTTGGAATTTTGCAGAAAAACACATGGATGCAACCACACACACACATGCACATACACTAATTTTGTACCATGCTTAGTTACCTAATAAGCTATTTAGGACAGTCATGTTTGCTTGAAAAAATATTTAGAATAATAAGTGGGGGTAAGGGCTGACTTATGTGTTGTGATTTATTCCTCAGTTTGGCAGGGGCAGATGGTTCAGCAGCATCCAGCCATTTTAAACAAAAACCCTTGTCTGTGGCAATGTGAAATATTTGTCCCATTTTACTTATAGGCAAGAGTATTTGATGATCCTGGAACGAAGAGAAGTTTTTCATCAATGCAAGATTGGGGTATAGAAAGGGAAAGGAGAGAAAAAGGAGGAAGAGTCTAGTATTATAGTCTGTCCATGGAGGCAAGACAGGGATGAATTAATAGTGACAAACTGCAAAATAATAAAACAATAATATTCAAACCAAATAAGAAGCTAGGTTTTATATAACAGTAAAGCAAATGGTTCATTAGGCCTCCTTATAATGAGAAAACCAGATTCGATTTTTTATATTTTTAAAAAAACTTTCTTTTTATTACTGGACAGAGCTCTCAAAGAAATAATATATATACCTCATCACAAAATGTATCAAAATTTGTAAACAATTTTGACAATTTAGTTTAAAAGCAAAACCATTACTTACCTTACCAAGTTACTCTGTGAATTAAAGCATGTTTTAAGAACATTTGAAATTAATGCACAGAAGAAAAAAATTGACTTGTATAGTTTAATTCATTTATTCAAGAAATATACATCATGAGATCATTAGTTTGGCACATCTGCAAGACTGCCAAAATGGATATGTTAATAAAGAATTGAAAACTAATAGTGCAGGGGGAAAGGAAGGAGTACACAGATCACTGGCTGGGAAAAAGTCTTTGTTGAGGTCCAGTAGCAATGTGGTACACCAAGACCCCATGGTTCCTAGATCTTTAGTAACATTAGTTGGTTGGTATAGCTCTTAAAAACAGAGTTCAGTTTTGGTATCTTCCAGTGATGAGTTACTTTAAATTGGGGAATTTTTCTGATAAGGCAAGAGGACAAGTTGTAAAGTTCCAAGGAAATGCAGAGGCAAAGAGAGCAGTAGTTTAAATGCCCAGAGGCAGGAATCTGGGCATTTTTGTCCTTTTAAAAATGCCCTTTAGTTATTATCCACCGCCATTCACATTGACCTTTGGTGGTAGACTTGACATGATATATACATTTGTCAAGGTATAAAGCTGTATTTCTAAAACTTATACAGTTGTATAATCAATATTATCTCAATTTTTTTTAAAAAAATAGTCCTTTTAGTTCATACACGTAGGTTCGTAACAGCAAGCTTTGTATGAAAAACAACCTATTTCCTTTTTTTTTTTTTTTTGGAGGTAACATTGGCTTACAACACTGTATATGTATTTAAGGTATAGGATCAGCTCTCTTTATATGTATGTTACCACACCACACCCACCACCAATACACCCAGAGTCCTCCACTGGAGTCCACTGGGTCCCTTCCACACTCTATCCTCCAACCCTCTGGTACCCTCAATGCTACAGTAAGATTTCTAGTGTTTGTTATTGGTATGGCTCTGCCTGCCCTTTTCTTAGTTTCCCTATTTTCCACATATAAGTAAAAGCATCCAGTATTTGTTCTCTTTCTGAGTTATTCACTTAGCATTATGCCCACCCAGTTCCATTCATGTTATTGCAAGTGATCAGAGTTCATCTCTTTTTATAGCTGATCAGTATTCCATTATGGTTATATATCACATCTTCCCAATCCTAGTCCTGTAGAGAACATAAGAATGTATATATCCCTTCAAATTAGTGTTTCTGCATTCTTTGAATACCAAATAGTGGAATTGTTGGACCATATAGTAGATCTATTTCTAATATTTTGAGAAACCTCCACACTGTCTTCCACAGGGCCTGGAACAGTCTACATTACAATAACAGTTGTTAATTGTATGAATTCTTTTTAGATCTTGGATATCAGCTCCTTGTAATATGTATAATGTGCAAATATTTTCACCCGTTCGATAGGGTGTCTTGTTTCAATGATAGTTTCTTTCCTGTGAAAAAGTCTTTTAGTTTCATATAGTTCCTGTTTATTCTCTTTTGTTTCTCCTGTCATTGGAAATGAAGCCACAAAGACATCACTAAAGTCAATGTTATGGAGTATGTTGTCTATGACTTGCTTACAATTAATTTAGTCAAAATATATGGAAAAGGCCATAATTATGAAAAGGGTGAATGAATCAATATAGTCCGAAGCCCACAAAAAGTTATTCTGTTGATAAAAATCTTCCTGGTTTCAATCCTAATTTAACACACCTCAACATTTGTAGAAATTTTATTTAACTCATTTTTGTTGCAATTTTAAAGGACTTTTCTTTGTGTGTTTTCTATCCTTAAAGTTCACCATAGAATTTAAGTTAGGAATGATTTTTAAACTTGACAGTAGTTTATAATTTACTGTTCAGGTGCCTCCAAGGCTTACTTATAAACTACAAGACCTAACTTCATGAAATTTTGCTAAGCTAATCCATATAAAATGCTTTAAGACAATTAAATTACGCTTAACAACATGATATTTCTGAACTACTGTAAATGGAACTAAGATATTTTCTTATAAAACAAAGCAACTCTATTTGAGGAATTCTAAGCTTCTTTCAGATTTTAATATTTTGTGACTATTTCTACATTTCAACAAAGTGACACAGTGATTCTACACAATTATGGCAAATATCCCAGGGGTTATTCCTCAGTAATTTGTTAAAAGTCATACAATTCATCAATGGGAAGTCTGGGAGTTGAATTCACAATTTTCTTACAATGTATTTTTCTCTATCTTTAACATATCACTGAGATATTTTACTTAAAATTTCTATGATTTAAACCTATTCAGTCTACTTTTTTCCCCTTATTTTCTCAGGAACTTGAAGAAGTACATAAGTTTTAAAAAAAATTGGAGAAAATATTTGCCTACACAAATATGATATTTAAAACCACATAGGGGCATCCCTGGTGGTGCAGAGTTAAGCACGGCACTATGAAGAATTCATAGCCAGCAGCCATGGAGGCGACCTACATGTTACCGTAGACCTCTCCTGCCTTGTCCACTGGCACTCCCTGCTCTGTCCTAGTGAATTCTCTCACCTACCCCACCGCACCTCTGGCCTGTACCCCAGTTCTTGCATGCATAAATAAATAAATCTTTAAAAAATAAACAAAATCATATATTCTGCCACAATAGATTGATTGGAATAGTAGCAATATTTGGTCAAAGTTATGGTTAAATAATGTTACTAAGCTTAATAATTATGAATCATATGTTTAGGATTTGAATTAGTTGTCTAAATTTGGTTTTATCTTTTTTACTTGGAGTCAAATGGCTCCATATTTTCTAATTTTAGGAAAAAGCAAATTTTTCTCCTAGAGAGACTATGTATTTGCTTTTAGTATTTTAAATTTCAGACTTGGAGTAATTTATGCAGCGTTTTATTTGAGAGTTTGGTACAATTTTATTTCCATGTCTTAATATTTATTATATTAAAATGCTTTCACAAATGTGTAATTATGCTGCCTTTCTTAAAATTGCCTTTGTAAAGAGTATTTAGAATATTTATCTAGACATATATTTCCTAAAACTTATGAACTGCAACATGACAAAGAAATGCAGTATACTCAGTTCCTCCCAAACCACCTGAATATGCAAACATAGTTTCCTTTAGAAAACTAAGATTTCATTAGAAAGATGAAAACTTCCACTGAGCATAACAGTATGAGATATGATCTGAAAAGAACAGGGTTGATTTTAAGTACTTAGCACTCAAAATATTTACTGATATTAAAGTACAGCAATTTTAAATTTTTAAATATTGATAGACTTGATGTACTTACTCTTTTTGCACTAATGTCTCATCTTTGTGCTGAAATAAGTTGCTACAGAGTTATGAACTACAAACTCAAATCTTGACTTTTCTTGCTGCTAATATTGATAACAGCCACAGTTTTTGTATATGTCAGGTATTGTGCGAGTGTAACAGTATAATCGTATAATCCCCATAGAAAGGGGAGGTTCCAGGTTCCCTGCCCCACCTAAGGAAGGGTGGAGCTGAGCAGCAAAGCGAAGCTAAAAAGGACATGGCTGAGGAAGAAGACTTAAAGGAGGCACATGGAACAGACAGATGTGTGAAGAAGAAATGCTTGCTTCTTGGTCTTAGACTTTTACCAGGGACTTGGAGAACACGGAAGGAGACACTTAAAAAAGACAGAGGTGACAGACCCATGGAAAGGCTGACAATGGCAAGCCTTTATCTTGCCTTGTATTTTGGTTTGCTCTTTTCCTTCCAGATTTGCCTGGTCCTTCTGCCCTATACTTTAGTTCCCCACCAGAAGGTGTCCTAGACTTGTGGCAAGCTTTTCGGTCTCAGTGGCCCCACTTTGGACCAACCCTGTTTGGCTGGGCCTTTACCCACAAAGGGGTGGGTAATTTTGTGTTCTCTCAGAAACGATTCTCCTTTCTTCTCTCTACTGCACATTAATTCTATTAAACTTCTTTTCTATTAAAGGTCTTACACACTAAGAGTATGTTTTGTCTTTATATAGCAGATGGCAGAACCCATTTAGAGTGTGCAGGTTTGGGGATGCCCCTTATTCTGCCTGCTAACATAAGTCCTTACAAATGTGATAAATGTATTGTGTCTTTTTCATCAATAAGGAAAATGAGCTTAGTAATTTCCCATAGTTAGGCAGCTAGCAAATTGCAGAGTTAAAATTACAATGCCTTAAATTCCAGTCTGTGATCCTTATCTATACCTGACTTAAATTAATAATGTTATTTTCACTTTAGAATTTTCTTTACCTACAAAAATGTTTAAATGAATGTTACAATAAATCAAATTATTTCTATAGCTTTTCACATTAAACATTCCTCAACTTATATATTGATTTCATATTTTTCTGTTGGGTTTCATTTTTCTCATGTATCTGTGAAATGTGAGCAATAACTTTGCAATATTGAATGTAAAGTTCTTATCAACATTACTTGTCACATAATGAGATCTTAATACAAGGGAACTCTTATTATTTCAACTTGGCTTTTCAGGGTTTATATAACAAGGCATGCTTTGGAATTTCTTTCTTCTATATTATTAAGCATTAAAAAATGTTCCTTCAAACAGCATAATAACCACCACTGACTAGAATTTTCTTAAGTACTATCACACAGTGAAAAGTCATGTAAGATAATATAGCTTATTGTTTGAAATATAATACTTAGCAGTGTTCAGATCATCTAAATGTGAATTAAAATCTTCGGAATGGCAATAAGTATTCTGCAAGGTTTGCTTCAGAATTTTTTCCTCTGAAATGTCAAAAGCATCTCAGTCTGGGTTACTTAGCCTATGACTATAAACGTAGATTTTTCCCACCCTCACTGTTACCTTTTTTGCAAATTATCTTTTATTTCCTCCCCCCAAGTAAGTAACCTCTGTTAAGAGGGAAGTAGGATAAACTGGCCCACAGAATTGGCATTAGAGAACACCAGATGCATCAGCACTATCATTACCGGGAAATGTGAAAATCACATTTATATTGCTATTAGATTTCCATGTTTTATATTTTCATTAAAACAATTAACTGACTTCAAAGTCCATCTTCATTGGTTTAGTGGTTGGGAAGAAGATGGAGAATTAGAGTGAAAAAACTGGGGATGAAGTTGTCACAAGACCAGAAACTGGAGGTGGGGTAGAAATGATTAACATCAGCACCAAACCAGCAATAGAAATGAAAAATCCTTAAGGCAGCTGAGAGAGGGGGATATGGGACTTGTCAGTCATTACAAAGTACCAGATTGAGGGCCTTTACAGAGTTACAGAGAATCTGTGGTCCTTATGAACTAACCCAATCATACCCTAGAGTGATTAACTTAACAGTAGATAATAATTTCATAAAGTAACACTATATAATCCCAAAAGTAACACTATATCAGAACAACTCCCACACTGGCAAAGGGCAGCTCTTCCTGCTTCTTTGTGTCTGTGCAAGCATCTTCTTTTTTTCTAATAATTCTTCCCTTTCAATATAACCAAAGGTTTTAGTCTCCTTGGCAAACTTGTTGTGTGTCACTGAAAGGGAAATTCTGCCGAAACTTTTCTTGGAGGTAACCTGAGGACCCAATCACTGAACACAGCCTCTCATCAGATCGGCATCAAGGAAGAATGCTGGATGATGTGTAGATACATAGATGAGAAAAAAGTTCTATTTTTATATTGCAAATTATTATTAGCTATCTAAATTATATTGAAAGAATATTACCCCAAAGATGGCAACAATGATGAAGCATGAGAGAATAATGCTAAGTCAGCAGGAGAAAGGTAAAGACTGGATGGTGTCACTCTATGTGAGATATAAAGTACTAAATTAATAGTCAAAAAGAGAGAAGCTGAAAAAGTAACCCTTGTTAGGTGACTACAGAACTGAGACACCAAGGTGGGAGGAGGTGGGGAAGGGGAGAGACCAAAGATGGAAGGAAGTACAATAGTCTATGCTGGTGGAATAGGAGTGAGATGGTGGTGTGTGTACTTTGGTAATATAACCTCACAGGGATACCCCAATACTACCTCAGTTAAATAGAAATGCTTTTTTAAAAAAAATCATTGAATATGAAATTATACACAAAATGTGTATACACAAAATTATACACAAAATGTGTCATAGGTGTTTCTTAATTTGTGCTTATTCAGTATTAGATTTCATCTTTAGTTTTCTAATATAATTTTTTGGCACATGTGCTGGAAGGCGTCCATTTTAGTATAATGTGATTTGTGTGGGGATAATTTCCCTCTTCAGGGATGGGAAAGAAGCTGTTGCCTGAGCAGTGACTGTTTTCTCTCCCTAGAGAAAGGGGGTATATACCTGGATTGAGTACAGTTAGATGTACATCCTCAGATTTCTATTAGAGCTATTTGATGAAGATGCCAAGTTCTCTTTCAGTTAAAATTGCCTAGCTTTTAGCTTTGGAGAATAGCCAGAGTCCAGCTGGCTGCTACAAGGAAATTATGTGCCTGAAAATACAGCCAGCTAATAAAGAAAATCAGAGTAGAGAGATAGAGACAAATTCTAGCCCATGTCCTTCAAGCACTGTGATCAAGTCACATCAGAGTTACTGATTACCGGATATTCAGGTAACATGAGAAAATAAATTATTCTTTTTAAAAGCAGTTTAAGTTCAGTGTCTATTACTTGTCATCCAGAGATCCAATTTATGTAGAAAGGTTTGGTAGATGTGAGGTGTTGTGATTCATTAGAGTAAGAGTTGGGAGAATGGAGAGAATTTTGGCTAAGTAATAGGCCAAAGAACTTAAGAAAACCTCTAACTGGTTACTAGTACATGGAGCTATTAGAATGTAAAAGATTAAAAGGCCTTATACAAAATAAAGAACTGAGGTTGTAAAATCAACTAACACAATTCCTAGAGTGTTCTGGCCAACCCATAACAACAAAGTTGGACTGTTTTTATTATGTACCACCTCAATAAGGGGAAGTCTTCAGGTGTGGCCATAGAATATACTGTAAGCTGACAATATGATATAGTGACAAAAGGACATCTCTTTCTGCCCTACTTATCTCTCTTATTTACCCTCTAGGTTTAACAATTTTGTCTTCTTTAACAACATTTTCTTCTTAGGGATAGAAACAATATTCCTAATGAGATACTATTGAAATTGCTAAACACCAGGTGTTAACAAAGCATGCTCAATAATGTTTTAAAAATCCATAATGTTGAAAATATATTAACTTCAACCCTATAAATGACTGGAAAAACACAACATATTTATTTTGTTTTATATTGTGTTTATATTTGTTATTTTATAATACCCAATTTTCTGGGAACTTATCCTAGAATAAAAACTACCATTTGCAACTATTATTACTACATAATTATAAATAGCATAACCCAATTATCTTTCTAAAAGTATCACTAATTTACTAATCCAGTAGGAGTGCTGGATTTAAATGTTGTACCCACTAGGAAATCTGAAATAATTAATTGGTCTTGCTCTGAACAAGTCTAATATTTGTTGAAGATCACTAATTAATAACTTCATATATGAGCTGTAATTCTTCTGCCAAGTGCTGCTTCTTTAACAAAGAAATAAAGAAACAGAACTATATTTGCTTCTTTATGTCACAGATTCTATGAGAGCAGGGGTCAAGGTGGGGTTCTGAATCAACTCTAAGAAATATGGGTTCAGCTAGAGCACAAGCCTCATTTATAAAAATATTAAAAAGTAAATGACTTGGGAACAAGGGTATGATTTTTACAACTTTATCTCTTTAAAAGAGAAACAAGTCAACCTTTAAATACAAAGAAATACAGAGTTCCTTATATGCTGCTATAGTTCTGATATATAAGAAAGTTAATACATTTTGAAAGCACAAGATAAATTATGCAATCTAAAATTTTAAGTCCAAAAGCAAAGGGAGAATGGACATACTCTACTTCATGCAAAAAACTGCCCATTTATCACCATTTGGTGAAAATAGGTGCATGCATGTGTGTGCACGTGCATGTACATGTGTATATATAGCCAGAGATATCATACAAGTGTTTGACTCATACACGAATAGCTAGGTTGGAAAAAAGTCAGGCTAAAGACTATTTCTATAAAACATATTTAGATAAGACAAACTTGTTTCTGAGTCACTGTACATATACATATTTATGTATCACAGATTGGTTATGGATATAATGAATATTATGAATATAAAGTTCATTTATTTTTTCTTCCAGAGAGGGCTTTCAGTGCATGCTTTCTTTATCATATTCTTAGAGAGACTTGCAGTAACAAGCTCCCCCGCCAAAAAGCAATAGTATTAAACACAGTAAAGAAAATCATTACACTAGCTCTTTTTCAATCTTATTACAATTGGGAGTTTCTCCTAATTCTTCCAATATTAATTCCCGTTTGGAGTTTTCAACACTTTTCCTATAAAACAAATTTTCCTCGTGTTGGTTTTGAAACGCAGGTTCCTGGGATAACTGATGAGATGAATTTATGACCACATTGCCTTTAGCTCTTAGGGCATAGATTTCTTTAGGCTTTGCTCTTTTTTTGCAAAGCTGGAGATGAAAAGCATCTTGGAAGCCTCGACGAAAATTCTCATTGAAGAAGCCATAAATGATGGGGTTGACACTGCTGTTGCAAAAGGCCAGCCAGTGTGCAAAAGGGTAGATGTAGATGTTGATGATCCGCAGCTCATTCGAAGAAAGGTCAGCATAGTCTGACAGCATCATCAGAGTCCACAGGGGCAACCAAGAGAGAATGAAAAGCAGGGCCACTATCAGCAGCATCTTAATCACCTTCTGCTTCTTCTTGGCCACATGCCACTGCTCCTGGCTGTGTTTGCCTGTGTGGGGCACTGTCATCTTGCAGAGTGAGATTCCCATCCTCCCATACATGATAACAATGAGGGACAGGGGAGCCAGGTAGATGTTGGCAAACAACACAGTGGTATAGACCTTCCTCATCTCCTGATTTGGCCAGTCTTCTCGGCACCAGTAGACAGGGCTGGTTTTATTCTGGGAGTTGAGTTTCACTCGATAGTATTTTTCTTCCTGTATGTGTAACATGATGGCAGATGGAGACATAATGGCCACGGCCAGGACCCAGATGATCACAATAATGACAAACGCTGTCTTGATAGTGAGCTTTGGTTTAAAAGGGTAGATGACACACCGGAACCTGTAAAGACAAGTATCAGTCAGGCCTGACTGCTTCCTTGCGTGTCATGAGTTCAATATAAGTAATTTCCACATTCTCCTCAAAAACACAGAATGTTACTATTCTTGGTAGAAAGACTTGCACTGTTGTTCTTTGTATCTGACATAGGAGAGAAATTTCAACTCACAGTATGAATGAGTGGGGTACACCATACAGTTAATAATAAAGGGAATAGTTTTAGCTAGCATAAACAGGACATTTTTCCATTAGCTTGCATCAATTGTCTCTTAAAGCTTCTCCATTTAAAAGATGGAAAAATCTTGCCCATAATTATCTACTAGTAGGTTTTTTTTTTTCCTGATGTCAACAATTCCACTATATTTTATGCTTTTTAAACTCTACTCTCCCCTATCCTCTTTCTCATCTATCTCACACATGGTGTGTGTGTGTGTCTATGTAGCATCATGCTGCTGATTGCTTGTTTCCTTTTGGACCTTTTTCTTTACTTAGGGAGGCAGGCATTGTTCATTTTCTTTCTTCATTCCAGTTGCCACTGACTTAACAAAGATGTGTGTCCTCTCCCATCTGAGTTACACAAGCTTGTTAACTACTTTCCTTTCTCTAATCTAAAACAACTCCAAATCATTTCTACTTTTTTTTTCTAAAATGAAAATATAGTCATTATTTCCCTGTTTTAAAAGACTTCAACAGCTCCCAGTTAACTTCAGGACAAAGTATAAACCTCTTTAAATGAAAGATAGTCACATGAAAAATCAACTCCTTGTCTTTTTCTATGACCTAATATTCCACTCTATACTCCTATATTCCAGAACTTTGAGAAGTCAACTTCTGTTGTTTAACTCATGCAGTCTATGGTAAATCTTACCATAGTTAGTGCAGCCTGAAATAACTATAAATGAATTGTCCCTAATTATTCAATTTTAAAATATGGAAATTAGATTTATTTTCTTATTAAAACACACACATACATCCCTTGTTCTTGAAGGTGTGGCAGCTATTATTTGTACACTATACAAAGTTGACAGTTATACCCAATCTAATAGGTTACACATTTTTCTATGGTTAAGTAGATTGGTTATAGACATGGCCATTTTTCTGTATTCAGATTTTAGTGCTGACTCACCTATCCACTGCTATTGCAACTAAAGTAAAAACTGAAGCCGCAACTGATATTCCCTGGACCAAACCACTGATCTTGCACATTGTGCTTCCAAATGGCCATCCTGAAAGGAAAATGGAAGAGTCAGTCTTGGAAAATACCATATTTTTAAAAAATACTACTGAAAATATGAACAAGAAGGTATAAAACAATACTGAGGCAACTGTTTCCCAAATAATAGCCAGGGGACAGTGCTTCCTACTATTTCACTAGTATCTCCAGAGCTCTGCTCTTCATTAACTAATGATTTCACAACTTAGTTAAGACATTCTTGGTATTGTAATAAGTCCTTTGTATCTGTTAACATACTAATCCCATAAGCTTTTGACAAGGTAATGTACACATAAATATCATGTATCTTGACACAAAATTAGTTAGCAGCATATTAAGGATTTAAACCCTGGGAGTAGGGCCCAGAGTCCAAAGCATTCATCCATATGCAATAATGCCCTTCAAATAAATAAAATAGGCAAATGTTTTTCTAATTTGAAAACATACTCCATAAATTATGAAGAATATGGAGTTACATGTAGAATAAAGCAATGATATAAAACAAATATATACATACTTGAAGACAGTTCACCTTAGAGGTACATTGTTATGGCTAAATAGTTATGTTTCACCCCAACCTCAAATTCATATATCGAAGCCTTAACCTCCAATGTAGTGATATTTGAAGATGGGCCTTTGAAAACTAAGTTTAGATTAGACCATGAGAGGTGTTCCTTATATCTAAGTAGAAAGAGATTTTTTTTCTCTCTAACCTGATCTGATATGTCCTCCCAAGTCTAAATAATCCAAGTGTCTAAAGGAATACTTATTATTATCTATTCAAACCATTTAAAAGTCTCTGACCCTGCGAACAAGAAACAAGAAAGAGACTGTCTTTCCAGTCCCATGATATGTTTGGTTGTTATGGTAGTATTCGTCAAAAAAATGCAAGAGATATGTGTAGTCATTGATTGAAAATGGAAGAATAACCATTTGATTTATCTCATTTCCCTCACCAAACCCCACTGAAATACTACCACTAGGACAAAAAAACATATAAATAAATCTACAGAAACCGAGGTGCTGGATACAACTGAATGTGACACTGGAAAACCAATAGGTTTGGCTGAATAATGTATAAATGGAATAAAATGGAACTGGCTTTTCCCCAGGACAATATAAGAGTAGAGTAACTCTCAGGAGGTGGAAGCACAGAGACTCTGGACTCTAAGTCACCAGGAAGGTGGCATGGGTGTTGCGATGGAGCAGAAGGAATGGGTTTCTAATTAGAAAATATATTCCATAAATTATAAAGAATTGGCATTACATGTAGAATACATGGACAAAGATCCCTTCAGTTTCAAAACCCAGCAGCCAGCCTTATATCCCTATCGCAGATCAAAGGATTTCCTTTTGGGGAAAGTGATATGCCCAAGAACACTGGGGAGAAAATTTTAACTGTTGTGGATTGCCAGTGACTACTTGTATGAATGGAGCTGAGAGTGGCCCTAACTGCATCTGCCAGGCCATACAGTACCTCACTTTAAAACACAAGCAGTCAAGAAACAGCTTCATGAGAGAAAGCTCAAATACATAAGAGATTAAAATAGGAAGAAAGAAACTTAGGAGGAAATCCATGTGAATCAGGTAGGTGAAAATGAAAATCAAATAAGCATTATTAATAATAATACCAGGAATACAACACATTTTATCCATGAAATGTGCATGATAGTATAAGAAACAAACAGAAAAAAATTTTTAAAAAGCTCAAATAATGTAAAATATGATAACAGAAATAAAGAACTTGATGTAAATTTTGGGTAAAAAAGTGGAGAAAATTTTTGAAAGTAGAATAATAAGGAGCATAAAATGAAAAAGTATTTCTCAAAGGGCAATGCAAAACCTCCAATATCTAACTGATACATTACAAAAAAAGGAAAAATGGAAGAGCACTCCACAAGAAATTTCTCCACAATTGAAGGGCCTTCATCCTTTGATTGAAGGATTCTAGTTTGTGTCCTGCACAGAAAATGAAAAATAAAGAGATTTATTCAAGCATAACTGCCTGAAACTCAGAACACTGGGATAAAGAGAAGACCTAAGTGCTTTCAGAAGAAAAACAAAATATAAATCGTGAGTAAAAAAAGCATGAATCAACTGACATCAGGTTTTTGAGCAGTAATACCAGGTTTCTAAACTGTAACACTAGGATAATCGTTTCAGAATTTTTGATGGAAAAGAGATCATACTTAGCTGTACAAATTTTCTTTCTCCTCTTTTAGAATGTAGACCTCATATGGGCTGCTACCTGCAGCAGTTTTTAGAGCCCCATAAATATTTGTGAATGAGTGGATGACCCTGCTGTGGCTGTAGGGATATGTGACAAATATTTTCTCCCATCATCTCACACTGCACACAGGTCAACATACCTGCTATGATATTGTCCAGCAGCGTGATGGGCATACAGAATATTCCAACTAGTAAATCACTTATTGCCAGGTTCAGGATGAAGAGATTAGTGACTGTATGCATATGTTTGTTCCTCATTACAATAAAACAAACCACCGTATTTCCAACCATGCACAGGAAAAAGATCAGAAAGTAGGAAATAATGAAGATTGCTGCCACTCGAGGTTGGTGAAGATAGTAGTTCACAAAGGTAATATTTATATCTGAGTAATGATAATGTTTTGTGTCATTAACAGTCCAAATATGATGCCAGCTTGCTGAAGAGTTGGAGTCCCATTTCTCACTCATGATAGACCTGAACAAAGGAGAACAGAAAAAAAAAAAGCTTCATTAGATACTAGTAGGACATTAAGCTTGGTTCCTGAGTTTAAGAAGGACCTCTTTGAGATGCTAAGCAGTTTTGAGATGCTTATTACACTTTTGTAATAATCCATAAATTTTACAGGAACTGAGTCATAAATAAGGCTTTTAAATTACTAGAACTTTAACCAAGAGTATTTGAAAATTTCACTTGTGCCATTAAGTACCAATGGTTATTATATTTTATTTCCTTGACATGCTCTATATTTCACTTTTTTGGTCATCCCCTCTTTATATTTGCAAAGTTTCAAGGGAAAATTTCAAAGAGAATCTTTCCAAAACTCCTCTTCCTCCTTTCCCCATCTTTCTCTTTTCAAACTAATTTACAAGCTTGAGGCTTTCCTGATCATTTAAAGATGAAGTGTCTACACTTCCACTCATTCCCAGATGCATTCAAAACTCATGTCTTGTTTGTTCTGCTCTGATTCAGTTCACTGAACACAGCTGACCCCAGATAAGGACATCACCTGCAAAGGTCCACTTACTCATGGAGTTTCTTATAAACAGATGATATAAACCTACAGTGTCGATAAAAATAGCAGAGTCCTATAAAAATATTTTCCTCCCTTATGATCTTAATTTTTTTTCTCTAGCATGCTTTATTGTAAGAGTCAGTAGATAGTACATATAAAATCAAACTGTTACCGGGTTGCAGCCGGCAGGAGGAGTGGTCTCTGGCTCCCCTGCAAGTTAGTGTGGCAGTCCTACCTCAGAGACCTTTTATGTAGCAGTGTGCTGCCTGGATCGTGGAATGGACCAATCGGGTGTGAGCCTTGGGTTGATTGGCAGCAGGTCTCCGCCTAGCACAAG
>JAGFMF010011712.1:3717949-3789425 GCA_019455555.1 Galemys pyrenaicus | reverse complement strand
TGCACTGGTGAGATGGTGATGGGGAATACATGGGGATTACAATTAATGGCAAGTATATGTAAATTTTAAAATATTTTAATAAAAAAATACATTTAAAAATAAAAAAAAATGATTAATAACTGACTTTCAAAAGAACCACCACCAAAACACAACAAAGGCCCTGAGAGGCGTCCATCCCACCATGGCAATAAACATAGGGGTGCAGGTATTCTTATGAATCAGTTTTGTTGTGTCTGGGGGTATATTTCTAGGAGTGGGATTGCTGGATCATATGGGATTTCCATTCTTAGTAGTCTGAGGAACTGCCACACTGCTTTCCATAATGGTTGGACCACCTTGCATTCCCACCAGCAGTATAGTGTTTATGTCTCTGAATCTTCTCCTACTAGATCCCCTAGAGGTGCCCTTCACTTATTATATATGAACAAGACATTATGAACAAGATAATCAATTCTAATGCTTTAATTTCTAGCAACCTAAATAACCAGCAAAATTTCAAGTTTGGGTTTGATTAGTCTGACTATATTTTTAGCAATATAGCATCTGTCCCTGCAGCAATCACTAAGTAGTATAAAATTATATTATGTGTCTTTCAAGAAAACACCATGAGTCATGGAAATTTTTTGGTATGTTATTTTGCTTTAATTTTCTTTCCATTTTTATTTCTTCCCACTGTGCATTAGCAACAGTAGCCAAAATCAGGACTTTTTAGTAAAACAATTCTCAGAATCTTTCACAAGTTCTAATCACATGTCTTGCAAGCTGTGGCACATCAGTGCTCAGAGGTGAGTGTTAAAAATTGAATTCTTAAAAGCTGTCATGTAGACACCTGATCTTTGACAAAGGAGGAAAGAATATGCAATGGAATAAGGACAGCTTATTCAATAAATGGTGCTGGCAAAACTGGTTGGCCACATGCAAGAAAATAAAACTAGACCACTAACTTACACCACGTACAAAAATCAGCTCAAAATGGATAAAAGATTTGAATGTAAGACCTGAAAGCATAAAATACATAGAGGAAAACATAGGTAAAACGTTGAAGACATACATCTCAATAGCGCTTTCAAGGTGACAGTCCCCAAAGCAATAAAAATGAGAGAGAAGATAAACAGATGGGACTACATCAAGATAAAAAGCTTCTGTACAGCAAAGGAAACATTAAAGAGAACAAAAAGAAACCCCACGGAATGGGAAAAAATCTTTGCGTTCCACACAATGGACAAGGGTCTGATCACAAAGATATACAAAGACCTCATAAGACTCAAGAAAATCAAAGCAAATGACCCAATCAAAAAATGGGCAGAAGAACTTAAAAGACACTTCACCAAAGAGGACATTTGTATGGCCAACAGGCATATGAAAAAATGCTCAACATCTCTCATAATCAGGGAAATGCAAATTAAAACCACAATGAGGTACCACCATACACCAGTAAGAATACCACACATCATAAAAAACAACAATAAATGTTGGCAAGGATATGGCGAAAAAGGAACTCTACTACACTGCTGGTGGGAATGCAAGCTAATCCAACCACTATGGAAGGCTGTACTATTCCTTGGCCTATTAGAGATGGAACTACCATATGATCCAGCAATCCCACTCCTAGGGATCTACCCAAAAGACAGGGTATAATCCACACATCAAAATACACATGGACATCACTGAAATATTAATATGTAGTTTCTTCTCAATTTCAGTATTTCTGATGGAATCTAACACTGTCTTAATGCTAAATACATTTTAGAATTTTTTTTCTTATTTCACTTTTCTAAGAACATTTTTAACATTATGTCATTCTTGTTAAAATATATAATCATTTTCTTGTCATTACATAGCCACATTAAAGTTGATGAACAGTTTTGTTAAGATGTATATTTTTGTGTTCCCACAGGATGCATAACTCTTTCTCAGACCCTGTCACTTTATATTACTCATAGATAAAATTCAATCTCTGCCAATAATAATGTTATTTATTGTACATTACCAATAAATGTTATTGCAAAATATCTTTCTTTCAGAGGATCCACTCTTGAAGAATAGCATATTATATGAGTAATGTGATTTTAAAGTATTCTGAATACTAAAAAGAATTAGTACAATTCATGAATTTCAAGTTTTTTCTCTGTTAACCAGCTTAAAATGTTCAAGTAAACATAAATTTACTTTCTACAGTCGGTAAGAAAATCAGGAAAAATTATGTAATTCTTGGTAGTAACTTAAGATATAATTTTAATGGTCTGTGTATCAACTTACATGCTAAGCAGATTATATTACAGATAACAGGTTTAATGTAATGTAGCCTGCTTATAGTTAGACTGTCAAAAATACAGAACTGTTAGTGGTATCTGTGTTCTGATCCATAAAAGACTATTTATTTGAAAATTTTGGGGGCTTCAAAAAGCTGAACCTTTTCCATATTGTAAAACAAATACATCCTTTGCATCCTATCTAAGCTAACCCAGGGACTATTTTTAAAAATTACTTTCAGTTTTCAACAGATAGCAATGACTGACACTTTATCACAAAACAAAAAAACAGTAGATACCAAGCAAAAGACATTTATTTTATACTTTCATACTATATTTTATACTATGTGCTGGTTCTCAATAATTACATATGCACTTTTTCATATCCCTATATGTTGGGTTTCAATAACTATATATACACCTTTTTCATATAAAGAGCTCACAAATCTCAGAAGTCACATTGATAACCAGCACTAGTTATTGAACATCATTTTTTTATAAAGATGAATATCTTTTTAATATGTATAACACAGTCAGACACAGCCCCTACTCTCTTGCAGTTTACAGGAAGTCACTGGTTCAGTTCACTGCTTCATTTATTAGACTTTGGCTAGCATGACAATATGCTTGTATATCTAAAATGATACTCTTAGGAGCTACCAAAGGGTCATATGATTTTTACTCACTAATTTCATTTCAAAATTTTCATCATCTCCATGAAGAAATCATGTTCTGCAGAGTGGGTTGGAAGGACAGTCAGTGAATATGACAAAATATTTTTAAGTCTAAATTATCTCATGGACCTAATTTATTGAACTTCATATAATTCAGTTGTTCTCCTTAATCAGTACATTATATCAATCAGGGGGAAAATATAAGAATAAAATACCATTTGTGCAGGCAACCATGCAGAATAATAACTCTAAAATTAAAAGAAAATTTTATGTTATGATAATCTCAACATGATATATATCTAGTTTAATGAAAGGGGAAAAAAAGAGATTAGTGTATATAAAGAAAGGTAGAAGAGCTTCAAATCATGTGGGCGAACAAAACGTGACCAAATCTTGAAATGCAAAATGTAAAAAAATAAAAACAAAATTTAAAAACCCTTTATTCCAATATACTTTCTTTCTCTTTCATAGCTCAAGATTATTTAGGTTTCATCAAATTTGAGACAACAATGACATAATAAATAAATCTGGGAGAAAATAGTAATAACTGTTTAATCAACAGTTACATCATGACAATTGCAATAACCAGAAGAAAACAAAATGACATGGCTGCAGTGTGTGTAAAATTAACATAGTTGGTGCTTCTTTTTTTCCTTTAGATTTCTAATTATGCTTCTAAAAGACATGTCACTATTACATATTTTTTTAACAACTTTGTTTTCTTAGCATATTATGCAGTGTTTTTGGTGACTAGTTCTTGAATAAAGGTGTCAATGGTTGCTTGCCATTTTTGGATTCCACTTAAAGCAGAGCAGAAGACAAGGAATTAGGTGCAAGTAGCTTATCTGAGAGGCAATTTCAGCAAGAGTGAAAGGACAGAGTGAATAAGAAAGTAAAAGGAAGAAAACTAAGATGATCTATTGAGCTGGTTATCACTGGGTAAAGGAGGACTCTGAGGAAATGTGCCAAAAATATAATGGGTATCAAGAGCATTTATTTATCTACCATTTTGTCACTTGAGTGTTGCCTGCCAGGGTATGGTAGACAAACTCCAGTCTGAAAGATCTGCTACTCAGTGAAACTCTGTACAGAGATCCAGAGAGTGGGCTGCAGGCCTTTCAGATGGGAAGCTGGTCTATATGCATGGGAACTGTCCACCACATTTGATGCTGAAATTAGAGGATGGCTGAGAGTATGGAGGTCCCCCAACCATCTTCAACAAAGAATCTGAACCATTGCTTAAAATATGTTTGTTGAATTAAGAAATCTTAGGTGAGTGCTGATTTGTTTGGTCTGAAAATATATTCATGTAATTGTGAAAAATAATTTTTATTGAACTATGGTTGCTTTATAACATTATACAAGTTCCAGGTGTGTAACATAAATCACCATCTATATATGTTATATTGAGTTCACATAAAATTCAAGTCTCTCTTTGATCTAATCATTATATTACTCAAATTCTTCAAATAATATCTGAACTTCTAAGTCCCTAAGTCCTTCTCTGTTTGATCATATATTTCCACTGTCATCACTTTCCAAATCTGGACATTCTTCATCTTCCACCATACTGAACATTTGGCGGTATTTCAGCTACAAAATGTTTCATACTATTGTGTGGGAATAAGTGGGTAAAGATAAAATCAGGTAAATGCTTGTAAACTAAAGGAGATAAAACCATCATTCTGCACATCTTATATTTATAAAATGATGTATGTCAATTATTTCTCAATAAAACAGGAAGAAACCTTTCATCAAATATTTCCTGTTTAAAATAAACACCAAGCGCTATTCAACTAGTCAATGGCAATCTGTTTCCTAGAATTTCAACCAAAAGATTATCTCTTAGGCCTTTTTACCAACTTTTCACAAGCTAAACACCTTCAAGAAATTTTATTTCAACATGCCTAGGGAAGCTAAATTAAAATTCTGTTCATATTGAATGCATTGGAACACGTTTATTATTCATAAGGACACTAAGTTGAAAAATTCTCTCTAGGTCTAACAAAAGGCAGCCAAAGAAACAAACCAGCCTTGAAATTGAGTGCTATATGATTCTATTTAATAAATGCATGTTGGTTCCAAATAACAATTTTAAGATGACATGCTTTAAGTTTAAACAGCTCTATTTTTGTAATTTTATCATTGTTACTCATCTTATAGGAAAACAATCTAATTATATTGTGCAATAAAGCCCTAAAACCATCAAACACAAGGTGAAAAGGTATATCTTAATGAATATTTGAATATAGAGGGTAGGTATTTTCAAGTTTTTATAAAGATTTATTTATACATAGAAGAACTGGGATATAGGCCAGAGGTGTGGGAGGTGAGAGGACTCACCACAGACAGAGTGGGGAGCAGAACAGGTGAAGTTCCCGAAATATACTGTTTAGGGGAGTAGTAGGCGAGACAGGAGCGATCTACTGCATCATATGTGGGTTAACTCCCTGGCCGGGGATCAAACTCAGGACATAGCTATAATAGCAATGAGACTTAACCCCTATGCCACCGGGGGGGGGGGGGCTGGTACTTTCAATTTTAATAATTCATTCATTTTTAACAAATTTTAAAATCTGTTCCAGAGAAGAACAGGTCAGCAGACCTAATAGGACTACAAAAAGTGCTTAATTTATTCTTAGAGTTTTCAGGGGAATAAGAGCTCTTTCTTTTCTTTTTTTTTTAAAGATTTATTTATTTATGCATACAAGAGCTGGGGTCCATGCCAGTGTCCAGGGAGGTGAGAGGATTCACCAGCAACAGAGTGGAGAGTAGAACAGGCAGACTGACTGAAACATATTGCTGAGGGGAGCAGCTGGTGAGGCAGGAGAGGTCTGCTATGCCATGTAGGTCCCCTCCTGGCTGGCAGCAGGGATAGAACTTGTGCTGCAGTGGCTGCAGTTTGCTTCATAGTACAATGCTTAGCTTAACCCAGTGTACCACCAGGGAGACCCTCTCCTTTCTTTTCTGTTAATATATATATATTAACCATTCCACCCATGCAACATCACCTCAGTCTCTTGTGCTCTTTCTGCCCTCATCCCATTCTTTGTCCTCCCTTCCTCCCCCCACCCCCCACCATGGTCCCTTTGACCTTTTGGTCTTGTTGAGTTTTTTTTTTTTTTCCTTTAATTGCTTTTGGTTGTAATTGCCCTTTTCCTTGTGCTCATTCTTCTTCTTCTTCTTTTTTTTGGTTGTTACTATTGTAGCTGTTTCTCTTTCACATTCCTCCTAGTAATGAAACCATCCAATATTTTTCTCTTGCCTTCTGACTTGTTTAACTGAGTATAATTCCTTCTAGCTCCATCCATGTTTCTATAAATGGCCCTAGTTTTTCATTTTTGATTGCTGAATAGTATTCCATTGTGTATATGTACCACATCTTCTTGATCCAGTCCTCTACTTTTGGGCATTTGGGTTGTTTCCAGGTCTTAGCAATTACAAATAGTGCTGCAATAACATAGGAGTACAGGTGCTCTTTTGGATCTTTTGGAAGGCCGTATGGAGGTTCCTCAGTCTACTAAAATGGAACTACCATATGATCCAGCAATCCCACTCCTAGGAATCTACCCAAAAGACAGAAAAACACCGATCTAAAAGAGCACCTGTACTCCTCTCCTTCTTTTCTTATTGGAAGGAATATTGCTATGCTTATCTCAAGTTGATATCTTCCTTTATAAGATCGACAAAAGTTGTGAACTACAGTGTATATTCTAAGATAGAAAATACATCAAGTTGATGACAAAGGCATCTTCACAAAAGGGGAAATTACCGTGTTCTTGCCATTTACCAACAGCAACCTTGGACTAGCTCCTGGGAACTAGAGAGCTCAATTGAGGGCCTAAGTGAAGTTATAAAATACAGGTGGGTTTCAGAGACACATTGAGAAGAGTGCTCTTGCTTCTAGACTTTGGATTTGGGGATATGGAAGAAAGACGTGTGGAGGCTAATGATGGCAGCCTTTATTTTGATTTGTGCTTCGATTTTGCTCCTTTCCTCCCAGACTTATCTGACCTTTTCTGCCTCTTTTGAATGGCTCCCCACCAGGAGGTGCCTTAAATTTATAGCAAGGCCCTCCTTAGGACCAGCCATGTTTGATTGGGCATTCCCCACAAGGAGTGGGGAAACTTCAGGTGGTTTATTGGGAAACCATTCTTCATCTCTCTCCAGGCACACTAGTTTTATTAAAGTTCTTTCACACTAAGTTTGCTTGCTTTTGGGCACAGGGATGGCCGGACGCTTTAAGTGTGCAAATTTGTGGGTACTGGGGTGCCTCTCTGATGACAATTGGAGAATAGGAATTTAACTATTCAGTTTGTCTCTTTCTAATTTATATTATTAGTATTTGTACTCTTACAGTATATTGGGCTAAGTAAATTTTTAAAAATTTGTCTCAATTACATAAAAATATTACAAACTACAAAAATAAGAAACTTTCAATAAAAATCTCAGACCACATGCTTAACTTAGGAGTGAGGGAAGCTTATTAAGTCAACAATGAAACCTCAGAAGTATATAATAAAAATTTAATATATTGACTATAAAAGCATTTTGAATGTTGTCATAAACAAAGTTGAAAGTTGTCACAAAAACAACAGACAATATGGAAAATATTTACTATCAAGAACACTGATCATTTTCAAAGAACCTTTATAAATTCATTAGAAAAAGACAATAACCCAGCAGAAAGATGGGTATAATATTGATGAGGGCCTCCTTGGTGGTGCAAGGGGTGGAGCACCGCACTATGGAGCTTCTGCAGCCACTGCAGCACAAGTTCAATCCCCAGCCAGGGAGGGGACCCACATGGCACAGCAGATCTCTCCTGCATTGTCCACTGCTCCCCTCAGTCATGTATTTCAGTCGATCTGTCTTTTGTCTTCCCCACACTGTCTCTGGTGAGTCCTCTCACACCCCACCTCTGGCCTGTACCCCAGCTCTTGTATGTATAAATAAATAAAAATCTTTAAAAATTATATTTATGAACCATTTACACCAAACTAATCCAAATGTTGGGGAAGCATGAGAAGGTATTGTGCAGAATGAGAAACTCAATTCCCAGGCAGAGAGAACAGAAGTACAGCAGCTCTAAGTGCTTAAATAGCATGTTCAAGGCTGGAGGGAACCAACTGAGTATACAGAGGGGTGAGGACTGAGAATTAAGTCAGATAGAACTGTAAGCTTTGCATATTTTATAAACTTCAAGGTCCTACAGTGGTAGAAAAATATGAATACATGAACTTACCAAAACCTGGATAATCATAACATCAAGAAAAGCAAGCTCAGGACAGGGAGATTTGGGCAAAACCAGGTGGTCTTTATCAAGCCCCCACTGTCACCAATTCTGAAAGAAACATAAACCACATTCACTGGGATATTATGTGAGGTAGTTTTTCTAGCTGAAATAAGTGGAAACAAGAAAGCTCCTCAAGAAGCAGGATTCTAACCAGATTTTCAAGCCTGAAGTACTACTGTAATATAAATGACATAAAACCACCCAAGGACAAAAATCCTTGCAAACCTGTAGAGGATGGGAAATGACAGCGAGACCAAGAGATTATGAGTTAGGCAGAAGGACATGCAAGACTATAAACTGTTTATAAGAAGGTCTGGAGGCTGCATTCCCACAGAGAATCCACACTCACTTCAGTACCAACTATGCCAAGAATGCAGGGGCCGGAAGTAAAAGAGAAAGGACGATTTAAGAACTTTAAATGAGATCCCCACTCTAAGTGGAAACCGGGAATTCAGAGAAATTCTGGGTACTATAGATGATACCTCTTTAAAAGCCTACATTTTCCACAGAGAAAATGGAATCTGAGATGACACTCCCTGAACAAGGACATGGTGACAGAGTCCCTCGTCTCTCTCAGCCTTATGCAAATCATAAGGTCATAAGCAAGCTCTTTGTTTGAATTTTTCTTTATTAAAATTTATGTTTGTAGGTGGTAACCTCTAATACAGACAACTATGTGACTTAACTGGCATACTGGTGAGACTGAATTCAAGTAATATTCGTCCTCTTGTTATATGTTACCTCTAAATACTCCCTTTCCCAGACAACATTTAACATTCTTCTATGACTACAAATAGCAATGTGCATTGGGACCAAATTTTTCACTATAAGAAATCAGGAAAATTGTTTTCATGAAAATACATAAACCCAAAACCTCCTCCAGAGATACTGGTCGCCTGTGGGGGGACTCAGGTGCAAGTATTTGAAAAACCTTCACAAGGGACCGATGTTTCCTATTTTGGCTTATAAGAACCGCTGTCAAGAATGTATTATTTATTTCTTCCTAAGTATGCAGCTTTTGCTTGCAAAGACTTGTAGAAAGCAGTACTTTGACCATGGGCTGAATTAATTACTATGTGTTTGGGGATGCCCAAAGTATAATTTAAGTACGTGGGCTTGAAGGCTACAAGGCTCATTATCCTGATTTCTCCATCTAGTAAACATGTTTACTTTGGTCAAATTACATCTAAATCTCAGTTTCTTTATCAACTGTTAACTAAAATTAAAAATTAAGAAAGTGTCATTGTTCTTGGTTTCAACTAAGGGTGCAAATAAGCCAAGAGTCAGGGAACAGCTTCTCTAATCCTGTAAAGAGGAGGTGCCCAGAAAACTCCTGCCAATGAGCAAATTAGCAGCTTCAAACACAGACTTCCAGGTCTATGACATGGCTAAAACTCCCATTTCCAAGAAGGCAAGATTCTAAATAGGTAGTAGTATTGTTTTCCCTCAATGCATATATAACATCAGATGACAACATTTCTGAACCTCTACTGCAGTTTTCTTTGCCACTGCAGAAATCCATGAGCAACTGTATAAAAACCTCATCTAAAAGTTCATAATTTGGGCATTTTTCCCAGACCCTGGGCTCATGTCCTTGCTGTTGATTCCTCAATAAACTCATTTAGTTTGCTTGCTTCAATTTATTTTTAGCCAACACAACAAAACAGGGGTGTGACTACACTCAATTTCTAAAAGCACAAGAATTAAATGAGATAATATATATTGAAGTTATAGCTCAATTACCTACTACTATCTCAATATCTCAAAATTTCTCACTTTGAGAAATTACTGTTTTCTAAAATTTGTTGAGAAGGTGACCAAAGCTGTAACATTGCAACATATTGATAGTCCTTCCAGCACACTGAAATTTCTGAGAGGGATAAGATAAAGGTGTATCCATTCTAGCCGAGGATGCTTTTGTCTGTAATTGCCACAATTATAATTCCAAATAATAAGATGCCCAAGAGGAAAGTAATGAAATACACTTTGGTAATATTTGGAAATGTTAAGGGAGAAGCAAGTTTTGGCATTTATTTTTTTTAAAATTTATTTATTTATGCATACAAGCACTTGGGTACAGGCCAGAATTGTGGGGGGTGAGAGGATCCACCAGAGACAGAGTGGGGAGCAGAACAGGCAGATCTACTGAAATACACTGCTGACGGGAGCAGTGGGTGCAGCAGAAGAGGTCTCCCGCACCATGTGGGTCCCCTCCCTCGCCTGGAGGCAAGGATTGAACTTGTGCTGTAGTAGCTGTGGTTTGCTTCATAGTACATTGCTTAACCCATTGCGCCACCACGGAGGTCCCGCAAGTGTTGGCATTTCAGGAGATATTTCTTTTCTTTAAATTACTGGCATGGTGTGAATTGGATCCTAATGTAATTCTGACACCCCTTAGCGAACGTGTGTCTGTGTTTAATGAGAGTTGGACTTAGTTTTACAAGGCAACTCGAAAAGGTTATGTCTCCTCAGGCTTGTATAGTGTTAAGATAAATTTAATTCTGTGCTGTCCTGACTCAATTTGGGGTATGTGTGTGTGTATAGGAGGAAGGTTGGGGAGATAATGTAGTCGTACATTCTCAAGCTCTGCACCTGCTACCCTCTCCTGGCCCCTGTCACCATGCATCACACTGGCAATGGGCACCTGAACATTAGATGAGCTTTGCTCATCTCCCTTTACCCCTCACCAGAACCAGAGCAATCTTAGGCTTGTCAAAGATAGGTGCTTTAAAAGAGCATCTTTGCAGCAACATGGATGGAGCTGGAAGGGATTATACTAAGAGAAGTCAGAGGGAAAAAGAAAAATACCAGTGGTGTCTCCTATATGTAAAATATAGAGAATATAGACAAAGGGTCAGATAAAGCCAGACTCAGAAACTATCTCTTGACATCTGACCATAGAACTGAAGCATTCAGAGGGGGAGGGGAAGAGCTAAGCACAAAGTAAGGAAGAAGCACAATGGACTGTGGTGGTGACTATAGGGGCTTTGGTTGTTGGAGTGTGGAGTGCTATGGCAACATCACTGGAAGGGCGATCCTATACTTCCAAAATATATATAATGATGCAAACCAATATTACCTCAATAAAATTTTTAAAGAAAGCAAACCCAAGAAGTTTTGTGTACCAGATGCTGTATCTAACACAGTCATCTGTACCACCCCATTTATTCCAATAGCCCACCTTACACAGGAGACACTAATACCATAACTTTACTAAAATATCTATGCTGTGATAATATTATATGTCTTTTAAAGATAGTACAGTACATAGTAGAGCTGTTGTTTTAAATGATTAATTCGATAACATCTTTTAATGGGTAAAAATCTAACAACTCCACATACAATTGCCACTCAGATCTGTTCATGGTAATTTTTCAGTATTTCATAGTAATATAGCAAATTCAAATATAACTTAAAATACCATTATTAAGAACATTTTACAGAAGCAATTTTGGTTTATTTAGGGTTCAACTGAAAATAAATAAGTCTACAATTTACATACCACAATTTGTCCAACCTTTTATTATTCTTAAAATTAATTTGAATGTATGACAGAAAAAGAACTTTAGACACAGGATTAAAATAACTTTGAATACTTGATCAGAGAAAAGAAAACCAACATCACCTGAAAGTTTATACCATCATCTATCTGAGTCTTTAAAAAAATAAATACTGAAATATCTACAGTTTAGCAGAGAAGAAAGGGGACATAAGTAAATGTAGTTTTGTTAATTAGCTGATAATTTTGCCATTAACACAATCACAGTGCAGAGCAAATAAATACTTTTCCAGTCCTCCAATATCAGATGTAACTTTGACCACAGGCTATATTGTTGGAAAATGCCTGGAGTTTTGGCAAAAGAGCGTTAAACTTAGCATTGCTGGCAACCCTATTTTATCTCTAAAAGGAGCTTAAAAATCTCTGCAATCTCACCACTGAGGAGGGTTCCGTGGTGTCCTGGACCTGGGTATCAAACCACACTTGAGCCTTTCTGCAACTGGTAATGCAAAAAACCCCAGAACCTTGGATACACAAAAATCGTTTCTTAGAAATATATCAGGTCTGAAGAGAGCAATTTAGCAAACTCTAGAATCAAGCCTGCTCTCCTAGGAGATTGAATAGTTTTAACAATACAGCCGTAGAAGGTTAGTTGTTTTAAGAACCTTAAGGTTAAGCATGCTGCCCCCTCTTGCTTAGCCCGGGTTCCAGCTCCTAAATCTGGAGATAGGTACCCATGGTCCAAAGAATCCAGACAGGGAAATTTCCCCCAAAACCCCCCAATTTGGGTCGGTGACCAAAAAGACACCCTTCTGGATTGTGACTCCAAAGAAGGTGTCTGTGGAACTAGGAAGGGATTTATGAAAGGTCAAAAAAATAAACTCATAAAGCTCAAGATTAACAGGACTGTCGCTAAATCATCCTAGTCAGCGGCAGGCGCTGCAGACCCTAGCCCCAAACTGACGAGCACCCCTACCTGCGCACCGCCAAGGGCAGACCCCTGCAGCGCTGGTCGGCTTCAGCAACAGGTTCCGCCCCTGGCCAGCTGCGGCACAGCTACAGCCCCAGTAGCTCTGCCCCTGTTCGAACCTGCCTGCCGGGAAGGCTCTCTGCGCTCAGCGCTCCTTTGCTGCCTCCTCGTCCTATTCGGAAGAAATGTCACCCCCTAGGGGCACCAGCCAGCTGCTGGGAGTCCAGAGATGCTATTCGTATCCCACGGAGGGGAATCCAGATACCGTCTTATAAAATTCAGAATCCTTAAGCAGCAAAGAAATGGAAGCATCACTGATAGAATAGCAGCATTAGGTGCCTCGTTCCATACTTGGGCAAGTGATTACCCTAACTGTGCCTCAGTTTCCTCATTTGCAAAATACAGATGATGATGATGATTACTGGGTAGCCTGTGAATTATATGAGTGTCTATGGGCAAAATGCCTAGAATGGTGCCTAATGTATTTTAAACATTAAAAAAAGTTTTATGTTTCTCTTACTTAGTATTAAGGATTTTATCACAGGCTGCAAATTGGGTCCGTTCTTCCCTTTGAAAAGGACAGTGATTCTGGGAGTCCTTGCAAAGGCTTTTTTAACTGCTCTAGAATTGTGTAAATGTGAAGTCACACCATAATTATAAGGCAAGAGAGTCGGGGGAAATTATCATTTCTTTCTTTTTACTTTTCTCTGACTAAATCACTGATAATTGTGGTATATGGGGGAAAGCTGCTTGGAAAGCCTTTTGAAATAGAATTCATTCAACTTGGAATAAGGTTGTAGATTAGTTCGTATGTTTAAACTTGACTTGTAGTAGGGAAAGCAGAAAGGGGTATCTCTGCCAAGGCTTCACCAAGTTCAAAGTAAAGATACTGGTCTCACATCCCACCCAAACTTACAGAAAAAGAAAAGACAATCAACTGATAAACAGATAAGTCATAGCAAGCAGGGTTTAGAAGAACAGGTTAGTTCAAGAAAATAAAGCTGCTTAGAAGAGACAGGCATTCAATCTGAAAAATCTCAAAGTGCGAAGAAAAAAAAAACCTGAACCATTGCCCCATAAAATGTACTGGGAAAATAGATCAACAAAATTAATAGGAATAATAGCAATGCTTTTAATGAAACTATGAGGTAATGTCTAGCTTGTAGGAATTCTAGTACAAATTAAATGAAATATAAAACTTGTCATGTAATAATCACTAGTGAATCACTTTCTGTATCATAAAATAGCACTCTGTGAGAAGTAGCATTCTCTTCCCCCACCTTATCCCCACTGGAATACATGCACAAATCAGAAAAAAAAATTTCTTAAAGATTTATTTATTTATGGATATAAGAGTTGGGGTGTAGGCCAGAGGCACGAGGGCATGAGAGGATCCACCAGAGACAGAGTGGGGAGCAGAACAGGTATATCCACTGAAATACACTGCTAAGGGGGGCAGCAGGCAAGACAGGAGAGGTCTGCTGCACCATATGGGTTTCAAAATGCTTCATAGTGCTGTGACTCAAACCCTTGCATCACCAGGAGGGCTCCGGGAAAACTAGAGAAGTACCTGAAATGTACTTTTCCCTCACTACCGTCCCTTAAGTACCCACATATCCTGTTTTTACCTTCTCTTTCATTTACCCTGCTTTGTCTTACCTACGTGCAACAGAAGAGCTTACATTTGTCCAAGCTAATTCATATCCCTACCCAGATAAGCTATTCACCCCTCCATCTGCCACATTTTCTGGATTCTCACACTATCATATATATATATATATGTGTGTGATATATGTATATATGTTTCCTTGCCTATCAAATGAGTTATCCCTGCCAGCTTTTAACTAAACTTCATCTTTCCCATTTAAAAAAAATTCCCATAAGGTATCAAGTATACATACTTACATAATTCCTTTCCAACCAAATAGTCATACCATAAACTGCACTTCGATTCTGCTGTTAGATTTCCTCACTTATTCACTTATCACCCCACTCCTATGAAGTTTCTGTCTGCATCACAGTACAACCTTGCAAAAATCATCAGTATCCTTCATGTTGACAAGTACACTGACTATCTTAAGCCCATATTTTGTTAGGCTTTTAAGAGTTTAATCTCCTTCCCAGTTTCTTCTCTTGGTGTTTATTTCATAATACTCGCAGTTTTTGTTTGCTTTTTTTTTCACCCTGTATCTCTGGCCACTCATTTTTTATATCTTGTAGAGAGGCTCATTGTTTCTGACACATTCATTTAATGGAAGTTGTACCATAAGACTCAGTGGTAGTCATTTCCTCTTCTTGTCCTGGACTAAATTTCTAAGCGTTGTCATCCACACAAGTGTTTTCAATTACCATGTATATGCAGGAGACCAAACATTTAAATCTCCAGTCTAGATCTTGTCTTTTGGATTCCAGACTCTTTCATTTTCAATTATTGTTCAACGTCAACCTCATATTCAAGTCTGTTTTATTTATTCACTTAGTAATATTTTTTGGCTGTCTACAGGTGGGTAAATTATATGCCTGTGCCTTGATGGAAAGGGGGAAATAGGACTTAAATAAATACATAAAACCCTAACAAAATTAATAGGAATAATAGCAATGCTCTTGAACTCAGGAAATGTCCATTTTTACTTCTTATGAAGAACAAGACACAAAGTAAACATGTTACTAGGACAAAGATTTAGAGTTAAAGAAAAAAGATGATCAAAGACAGAAGCACCAAGGACATGACATTTAAGCTAGGTCTCAAAGAATGTATTCTTTTGAACAAGTGGCAATATGGACTGGGGTGGATTAGGTCCCTCTGGCAAGGAAGCAGCATAAACAAAGTTATGGAGTTAGAGAATTTTGAAGAACACATGGAAATATCTTTACTTGCCTGTATAGGAGAGCTGGGCCACCCTGGACTGTAACACAGACCACATACCAGTTCAGAAAAGCAACAGGAGGGTTTGGGGAGAGATAGAGCCACCATGACAGAGCAAGGCAGCCAAACAGATGAGGTCAAAGTCTTTTTCCTCATAACCCACAAGCTGTATATGCAGTCAAACCAGCCAAACCATATAAGCTAATTTTTATCCACTGAAGAAATATAGAAGTGCTAGGAAAGACTGGATCAACATACGAAGTCTGTGCACAAGAATTATGCAAACAGAAAGAGTCAGGACTCAGCAGTAGGAGATAATCTATTTCGCTTAAATGCCAGATGAAGTTGTTTATAGTCCAAAGAACCGTATCTGACCCACTATTGTCTGATAAAGAGGCACATCTCTGTTATCTCTAAATGAACAGATACACTTGTAGCAGGAGACAGGGAAAAGAGAAGACTATATTTGTCATGAGATTTGGGGTTATTCAAATAAGAAGTACTTGTAATATCATGAACTCACAAGAGTTAAAGTGTGTTTCTCCTCTTCCCCCCACTATGAAGAATATGACAGTTATAGAACATGAACATTTCCGTGGCAATCTGAATTCAGTATATAAATGTATAACCCACTATGGAGATTTAAATCCCGGTGATTTCATTTACTAGATAGACCACAAAAATATTACTAAACTTCTTTATTTTTTGTTTTCCTTAAAATGGAATTATATTCATTTCAGTTAGAATTTTAAAAGAATGCTTTTCAAAATTATTAATAGTAGCTATTATTTTGGCTTATAATGAGTCATGCACTATACTAAACCATTTCATCCATCCCTCTGTCCATTTACTACTGACCAGTGTCATAAGAAAGACTCATTTTGACTATTTTTATCCTGTTTTACAGGTTAGATTCTGAATCTGTAGTTCTGGTATAGGACTGAGAGTATGAATTTGTAACAAGCTCCTCAGTTTCTGGCCCATGATTACACTTGGAGGGCCAAGGGTTTTACAGAAATTAGCAACCAACAAAAGTCACACAACTACTGATAAGGATCCAAATCTGTCTGAACACCAAGTTTTGTGACTATCCATTATGTGTCGCTAACTCTACATGAGGTAAATTGAAAGTAGTTCAGAACACGGGGGGTGTGGGGAGAGAGGCTTGATGAATAGTATAAAAGCTATTCAGGGCCTGCTGTGCTATGACTTGGACCAATCAAAGTGGTCCAAGTGGTCCAAAAGGGAGGTAAGCACCTGGAACAAATTGGGGTTTCAACATCCTAGTTTCTTCTCCTTTTCAATGAAAATGGTAAACAGTCAGAGTCATCAAAATTATTTCTAAAAAAACATATTTTATCTTTTTTATGTGTCCCCACAATGTCATCAATGCTTTGCTTAATAATGTGGAATGATGTTGATAAATAAAAAGAGATAAAGAGATTAAAAAGTGCATAATACACATATGCTCCACAGAACTCATGGCTAATTATGCCACATATAGTAACTCTCAGGTCCTTTTTAATGCTCTATAGCATAGCTGCAAGATTGGTATTTATGTTCTGGACAGTCTCATTAGCAAATTCAAGATTAATGATAATTTTTTACTAAATCTTATGCTTTGTTTGTTAAATTGATATGTGCTAAGTCCATTAGGATCTGGTAACAATTAAAATAATATTTCCTTGTTGCAATAAATAAAGTTCATACAATGTTTGTTTAAAAAAAATAAAAAGATATCATCTAGACTTCTTTCCTTCTTAAGACTTCTATTTAACCTCTCCTGTGTTGACTGAATCTTAGAAAGGAATAATGAGTTAATTTAGTTGCAAATTTCAAAAGTTCATTCCTTGCTTTGTGTTGTTAATTGTATTATTTTTTATTGAGGTAACACTGATTTGTGTGTAATTTAGAGATATAGAAGTAACATACACCTCTTCAGAAGTATGTTACCACACCACTCCCACCATAATCCACTGGGCCCTCTCCCCTCTTGGTTAACCACACCCAGAATTTATCCTTCTTGTAGCCTCAATTCTGTAGTCAGATTTCTAGCATTTTTTGGTTTAGTTTTATCTGTTGTTCTGTTTTCTTTTTAGCCTACATATGAATAAGTCATCTCATATTTGTCTTTCTCCTTCTGACTTATTTCTATTAGGATATGCCTTTCCAGTTCTATCCATGTTGCTGTAAAGGGCAAGATTTCATCCTTCTTTTTTTTTTTTTTTAAAGTACTGTTCCACTGTGTTTATATATACACCACATCTTCTTTGTTCATTCATCTGTAATTAAGACCTTAGGTTGTTTCCACTCCTTGCCTACTGGTAATAGTGTTAAACCCACTGCTTCTGGGAAAATATATCATCATGTAATGGTGAGTACTTCAGAAATAACCTCACAGTTCTTAGAAATATGATACTCAGAAATATAAAAAGATATTAGCACAAGAAATATTTTTTCCATTCAATACATAATATTAACTCTAAAATACATTTTCTGGGTTTTCAGTACACATAACTTTTGAGAATTTAGTTTGTTCCATTGCACTTATGTATTTATGTTGTTAATTTAGACTACAAAATGCTCTAATTACTGAAAATTACTAAATCCATTTATCAGTATTCTGTCAGAGGAAAAATTTCCTTTAGGACAAAGGCCAAATGTTGTCATTATCAAAACTCAAAATTTTTTTAGTTTTTACTAAAGATGCCTACTTACAGAAAGTCTAGAACAAAGAGCAATACAGATGATCTAATGCCATTGTATTCAGAAATGACCTTGGAATACAAATGATTAGACTTTAGTAGTTAGTGTTACATAATATAATAATTTTCACTTTTAAAATGCACAACGTGGTTTCCAAATTGCAGATCACCTTTAAAAATGAGATCTCTGGGACTGGGTCTAAGAAATTCTCCCAGGTGATTGGATGGTTAGCCAAATTTACAGAAGTTTGACATCTTTTTATATATGTGTAATTTGCTACCTCCACCCCCATAACTCTAGGAAGTTATCAAGACAGACATTGTTTCCATATTCTATGAATATGAAAAAATGGAATCACAGAGACACTCAGAAAGTTGAGAAGTTCACACAGCTAATTTGAAAAAGAAAATAGAAGACATCTGATTCAGATCTAATGCTTTTCTTTTTAAAGATTTATTTATTTATGCATACAAGCACTGGGGTACAGGCCAGAGATATGGGGGGGTGAGAGGATTCACCACAGAAAGCGGGGAGCAGAATAGGCAGATCAACAGAAGTACACTGCTGAGGGGAGCAGCGGGCGAGGCAGGAGAGGTCTGCTGCACCATGTGGGTCCCCCGCCTGGCTGGCAGCAGGTATCGAACTCGTGCTGCAGTGGCTGCGGTTTGCTTCATAGTGCATTGCTTAACCCACTGCGCCACCAGGGAGGCCCACTAATGCTTTTCTTAAGCATTTTTTAAGCTAAGTTATTACTTTGATAAGATGTCTTAAAGTAGAAACTTGAGGGAATGGGGAGTCAAAGAATGAACATATTCAGCAGTAAAAATATCCGTAATTAATGTATGATTTGTATATAGGTGATATATACAAGTAGTACATATACGCAATTGCTTATTATTGGAGGTGCATTTTTGAAGCCCTAGAACGAGTAGGAAAAAAAAAAACTGTGTTAAATGACCATACCTTGAATTCCTTATTAATTACTCTCAGCATGTCTATAACATGGTATATGCAGGGATTATCTATAACTTGAGGAATTTGTGTCATTTTTTACATCCAAGGTTTGAGACTATGACTGGGGGGTTGAGGTAGGAGGGGCACTAACTGAGCATGTGTGAATCCCTACGGAAGAACTAAAGAGTTTTACCTAAACTTTTAATGTAACAAATTCTAGGGAGAGAGATTATTAGTAAGTAGGAGCAATTAATTGTGAAAGAGGGTAAGAGATTAGTAAGGGACTGCATTAAAGAGGAGGCAACAAAATTAGAACAGGGATTGGGGAGATGGGTATTAGACTAGGCGTACTCTGCAGGAACTGGTAATTGAACACAAGGTGATTTTTATACTAGATTTAGAGTTTCAGTAACTAGAGGGTACTAATACTATTAACATAAAAAGCAAAGTTCAGAGACAAACGAACACCCTAGAGTCAATCTGACTTAGTTCTAGACATTTAGGATTTAAGGCAAATTCAGAAGAGCCAGATGGTGATGCTGAGTAAGAAACTAATATATTGAGCTGGAGTATGCCAGAGAAATTTCATTTCCAGTTTGGATGTGTGAACATCCATACAGAGGTGACAGTTGAAGCTTCAGGAATGAGTCCACTCAACAAGTGAAAACTGAAAAGAGAAGCTTGTGCAAAGAGCTTTAAGGAGTGTCTAGAAGGTAGGAAATGACTGTCTTGGAAAATAAATGAGGATAAATTAGAGAGATGGGGAAAAATGTGTCGAGCTTAATAGAAATCAAAGTAGGTGTTTCAAAAGGAACATACTAATTTTAAGTGCCTAGGGACACCAAGTGAAAGAGCAAGGAGAGGAACTCTGGAGGACAAAGGTGAGGAGGGTCAGGGAGCAGAGACATCATATGGTAGTTGAACAATGAGAAATAGGAGACAGGTGGTTGCAAGACAGTTCAATCCCCCTTTTCCATGGGCTTCCATGATGCATGGTTTTCCTTGTATCCACAGAGAAAAGTCCGCTACATCCCCAACACATTTACATCCAAGAAAGATGCTGTGGGTCTTTACTAAGGTTAATTTTGAAGTAGCAACCAGCACTGTCAAGGATCACTTCCTAATGCTGTTCATTTTTCTTTTGTTCCACTTTCACTTTTCCAATTTTGTTAACTTGAGTTTGAAATGTCTAAAATAAGGCATCCCACTTTGATGCTAGCCAAAGCCCTGTTACATAGAAGTCCCCAATCTTTGGACAACTATAATAGGTAACATAATTGTAAACACAAAGACAGTAAAGTAACACAGCATAAAGCCAGAGTTGTCTGATGATAACCTCCAACCCTTCCTGACTAGTTAGCATGGTCTCTATCAGAGAAGGTTAAGGAACATCATCTTGGTCCTGATCAAAGTTCCCTGATCTTCCTTGTCCTATGTTGCATCATTTCCAGTCTTCTCCTTGCCCCACAACACCTTTACTAGGAATGGATGCTTCTTTGGGTCTGAGCATGTATATTAAATGCAGTGTGAGCTCAACCTCTTTGTATTTATTTAAAACACATACATTCAATTTTGTTGAATTATTGAGGGAAAGTTAAAGTTGCAAGTACTTTAAATTTAGGGAATTATAAATAATCATCTTGTTGTCAAAAGTCAGTTATTCCTTAACCCACCAGTCAAATTGATAATTAAGTTTTGCTTTATACCTTGAAGTCTCTAATCTCTGTAGGCTATATACTCTTAGTTTGAAAACAGCAATTCAAAGGAAGTATAAAGGGAAAGATGATATAATAAAGTTTTTGAAAAGTAAATGTATTTTGAAAAGTAAAACAGTGGTTAAATAGGCATATGAGAATTTCAATAACTGCATAAATGACAAGCATAACACATGGTTATCTTGTCAACCCTGTGGTGTGGTGTTTCACTCCAACCCAGAAGTCTTGACAAGACTCAGAAACTCTAGGCAGCTCAGCCTGATACCTACTGCTGCTATTGCTCTTTTTTTCACCTAAAACCATTTCCTAATGCTTAACAAATAACCTGTATTTTTGTGGATTTGATAGTACAGTAGACTAATTATAATTAGACATTGATTATTTATGGTGCCAAGGAGTTTCAATAGTAAATTAATGATGTTTAACAAATGAGGTAACGCTGTACTGGATAAAAAATAGTGTTATGCAAATATAAGATATAAATTCTACCTATACAGATAAAGGAGAGTGATTTACCAAGAAATGTCCAGTTTGTGAAAATAATTAAAACTTAATTCTTAAAAATTATTTAAAAATAAAGGAACACATCAAGAAAAGGATTAATTTTAAAAGTTTTGTTTTCTTGAGTTTTTTGTAACTGGTATATAGAAAGTGGCCTTTGAAATTTACATTGGTTTTATTTAGAACTGTAGTTTGCAAATTGTGCCTCAAGAGATAGCTCTGTATCTTGGATTAATACTACATGAAGAAGTCATATAGTATTTTCAAACAATAACAGTTAAACCATCTGGAGAAACAGATTAACATTGAAATTCCTAAAAATTGACTACATAATGACATGGCAAAAAAAGAAACAAATGTACCACTTTTTTTTTAAATTTATTTATTTTTGCACACAAGAGCTGAGGAACAGGCCAGAGACTGGAGGGGGGTGGTGGGCAGTGAGAGGATTCACCAGAGACAGAGCGGGGAGCAAAACAGGCAGATGGACTGAAATACACTGCTGAGGGGAGCAGCAGGCGGGGCAAGAGAGGTCTGCTGTGCCATGTGGGTCCTTTCCCTGGCCGGGGTTCAAACTGGCACTGCTGTGCCATGGATGCTTCACAGTGCGGCTCAACACACTGCACCTCCAGGGAGGCCCACAAATGTACCACTTTCATGCAAGATGTTGACAGTGAAAGAGATTATGTGTGTTTGGGCATAGAGAGTATACAGAAAATTTGTATTTACTATGCAGTATTGCTGTGAATCTGAAATTGCTCTAAAATTCATAAATCACTCAATAAATCAATAAAAAGTTACACTGCCTACTAAATGATTTGACACTACTTAGTTTTTTATGTTTGCAGACAAATCAATGGCTATTGTTTTAGGAATGAAACTATTAGAAATAAACTAATATAAAATTTGTAAGAAAAATAAATAAAAATGGGAAAGTTTGTGAATGCAGAAGTGAGTCAATTTTAGAGGAACGGAAGTAGTTGAAAAGCTAGATAATATAGTGTATACAATGGTTAAGGAAAGTCTTCAGTTTGATAACTGAAGATTTCCTACCTTGGTAATAAATAGCACTGTTTATACATAAGACACAGAGTATGAAATCAAAGAGTGAAAAATTACTATATTACCCAATGAACTTAGCTTCAATTGCAATTGCAATAATAATACTGAATAGGATGAAATTAATTTAATTTTAATTCTAAATATACGCATTAAGCAACTGAAAAGGACTTTGGGAATCCATCACTGTTAATTTACCATCATCAAATGCTAATGATTCATTTCAAGAATTCTTCCTTTAGTATAAGCTTTATAACTTTTGTGTGTGTTTTTTTAAAAAGATTTATTTTATTTATTTATGCATACAAGAGCTGGGGTGTAGGCCAAAGTTGCAGATGGGGGTAGGAGGATTCACCAGAGACAGAGTGGGAGCATAACAGGCCTATTGGCTGAAATACACTGTAGAGGGGGGCAGCTGACATATCACTTTGAACATGCCCAATCTCATCTGATCTCAGAAGTTAAGCAGAGTTGGGCATGGTTAGTACTTGGAAGGGAAGCTTTATAACTTTTTTTAGATTTTTTAAAAAATGTATTTATGCATACAAGAGCTGGGGTACAGGTCAGAGGTGTTTGTGTGTGGAGGGGGAGAGGGGTGCGAGGATTCACCAAAGACAGAGTGTGGAGTAGAACAGGAAGATAAACTGAAGTTCACTACTGAGGGGAGCAGTGGGCGAGGCAGGAGAGTTCTGCTGCACCATGTGGGTCCCCTCCCTGGCCAGGGATAGAATCCCACGCTGCAGTGGCTGCGGAAGCTGCACAGTACATTGCTCAATACACTCCCTTTTGCCACCAGGGAGACCCTATAACTAATCATTTTAATAGATATTAGTGCTTTGTTATCCTGTCATTTTAATGACAACAAAAAATTAATTATCTTAATATATAAATTATGATCATTGTTATATGTAAATGCTATATATAAATGGCCTAAGCATATACACTTATAATTAATTATATATAAACATTATATATACCATTATATATGTGCATATTTTTTTAATGAATATAAACTCAACAGTGTCTTCATAAAAAAGAAAAGATGAAGCTTATAACATGTTAGGGCATGGAGATCTTAAGGATCAGAAAATTCTACATCTAGCTACTAAAGAATGATTTCACCTTACAGCTTCAGCATGACTACATGCATTGTAAACCTTGGAATTGAAAGGGACCATAAAGACAAATGTATCCATTTGAAGAAACAATCAAGGGCACCAGGAACACATCCCTCACTTTTATGGTGGTTGCAACGAGAACCCACACCATGGCAACCCCTGGGGCAGCTTAGTTAAAGCTGATGAGACTCATTTTAGTATCTGTGTTTGTGTTGGGTGACTGGCAGGGATGGGGGAGTTTAAAATAGGGCTTTGCTTTGGCACTAGGCTTACATAGTTTAATAAATCTTATGTAAAAGGTCAGGAGTATGAAATGAAGCTCAAGCCTTGATAAAGAAAGAAGACCTGCTCATATTACCTGGCACACGGGGACATTTGATTATTTTATGTGTGTGGTTTGGACAATATTTATAGTTTTGTCTGTGTTAAAACATGTTACACAGTGATCTCATTTTTCCCCTGGTCTGATGTCAGTGCTCTGGGAAATGGTACAGATGAATACGAAGACCCAGTGGAGAAGGCCAGGCCAGCATGGGTGTCAGGGGCAGTTCTTTCTAGTACTGACAAGGAAGTGATTCCTCCATGGACGTGTGTGCCCTGTCCAGTCTTATAGAGATTCCTTTTATTCAATTTATCTGAAAGTGAGGAAATGAACAGAATAATACCCCTTTCTTATGAAAACGTTAGTTTTCTTTTAAATATACTACTACTCAGAGACAACATTTTCGTTTTTGTTTTTCCATCTTTAAAATGTTTTGAAATACAGAGGCAATTTGTGGGTGAAAGTTAATTTTAGGAAAACCTATTATAATGTTGCAGCTGAAAGATGAAAATCATTCTTATTTTGCAGTACTTTCATAGATGACTGAATTAACATTTCAAAAAGAAAAGAATATTTCACATAAAATGAAAAAATATGATTTCCTACATCTGAAATTTAGTATGGTATTTTATAAAAGTGAAGTGTGATGATTTTAATAAACTCGAGCTGGTTATGAAAGGTTACCATTTAGAAAATCAAAATTCCCTTTGCCCATCTCTCAGGGAATATCATGAACATATTTTGAAATATAAAATGTACATATTTATACCCACAAATATAAAAAGGAATACATTATTCATACTACTGCATATAAATTTTACACATAAATGTACCCATTCAATGAAATTCTATTTTATTGATATATTATAGATTACTGGAGCAATTCTTTATTGATTAGGTCTAAATAGGTCTTTGGACCAAGTTTTACTAATACCAATAGTACTTTCAATGACTATAATACAGCTTTACATATTTTCTTAGAAATTGAATTGTTGGACCAAAGCATTCCATGATGTAGATTTTAGAACTTACTGTCAAATTTTACCCCCAGAAAGGTCCTAGAATGTATAGTCAAACAGGAAAGGGAATACTCACTCTTCATTTGCTTACTAATATTAATCATAGATGGTACTAAAATAGATTTACTAATGCAATCATCATGAGGAGTTATTTATGATTATATTGTCATGGTGGCTAAAAGCTAGGAAGTGTGTGACTTTGTGTTGATGCATCATTGATTCTGAAATTAGAAATTTTTTTCTTTTCCTATCTGGTTACGTTCTTTTGTTGCTTAAGTTGTGTCTCTTAGTAATTCATTTACCTGTTAATTCAAAAAAACATTTGTCCAACATTTACTGTGCAACCAGGATAGTGATTAGCCCTGAGAACAGAGGCAAGCAGATTCCCAAAGGAGTCAGAATGTGGTTTTCAAGAAAACATATTTTGTTTATAGAGTATAAACCTCCTCAGAGGAAAATGTGCTCATGTACTGAATAATGAAACACTATTATTCTTATGCTGAAATAAGGTTTTTCAGAGAGAGCAGCCAAACTGCCAGGCAGGTCCCTCGGTGAATTCCCTGAAGTCCAGGTTACAGGTTCTCAACTTCACAGGCTAATGGACAGTACCGTCAATGCTCTAACCTTACTGATCTCAAGGACCCGAATCAGTACTCAAGGAATCAGGTACATGAACTGACAATGTAAACTTATTTTGTCACAGTGAGAAACTGAATTTTCAGTAAGATGGAACAACTGGTGACAATTGACACATACTATGGGGGAAGCCACATTATCACAGGTGAGTTGTTACCCCTCCTTCTGAAGCATATAAATATCATTCACTGTGTTATTCCATGTGCTAAAGTTTTCATCACTGGTTAAACCTTCCAATTTTCACTGTTTTATTCAGAGATAGTAAGATTGTCAATGAGGTGAAATCCAATCTTAATTGGCCAGGAAATCATTTAAGATAGTATTGTATATTTTACTAACTCTAGAGCTAATTCCTTGTTTTTTGTTTTTCTTGTTTGTTTGTTTAAAGATTTTATTTATGCATGCATGCATGCCTGCAAGTGCTGGGGTACAAGCCAGAGGCAGGGGTGAAAGGATTCACCAGAGACAGAGTGGGGAGCAGAACAGGCAGACTGACTGAAACACACTGCTGAGGGGACCAGTGGGTGAGGCTGGAGAGGTCTGCTGCACCATGTGGGTCACCTCCCTGGCCAGGGATAAAACTTGGCGCTGCAGTGGCTGTGGAAGTCCCACCACAGTGCGGCACTCAACCCCTTGTACCACCAGGGAGGCCCCTAGACCTAATTCCTTTTGTTTCTAAGACTTTCTGCACATCTTACAGTCCATCAAAAATATACTAATAGTCACTATTTTAGAAACATTTAAAGGAAAATAGTGAAGAAATCATGAATATCTATTTGAATTAAGATTGGCTTAAATTGTCATTAGAATTAATTCAATGTGTGCAGTAAATGCCATGCCTATTCTTCCTCTTAACTCTCTAAATTCATGAGCGTTAAAAAGAAACTTCTAGTTGTAGAAATAAGAACAGCATCTTTAAAGATACTCTCTTTCTGGAAGTTACCTTTGAGATCTCATCATAACAACTCTCTTCTCCATTTTTTTTTTTTTTTATTCTGTGGGGTAGTTTAGGAGAAAATAAATGCCAGCTATATGAATCTACAGAGATTTTGCTTGCAGCAGCAAAACTATTTATTTTACCAGTAACATACCGTTAAACTATTTAGGAGGGCATTAAACATAGCGAAAAAAATCTAAGCATTTTCAAACCCAAGCATAATAAATGCTTTTCTAAAATAGATACAAGTCAACTATTTTACTGTGGTAAAAGAAATGATCAGTTTCCTGCTTCCAAAGACCCTAATCCATAATCCATTTATAGAAATCAAATTACTGTTAAGACTTAAAGAAGAAAATGATTAATTTTTTAATTTTCCCACTGTATTTTGTGAAGGGAAATGGGTCATTTCCAAACAAAAAATTAATTTGCTTAAATTAAATTAGGTAAAGTGAAATGAAGAATATACTTATTATGTTTTAAATCAGAAGAGTTTTGGGTTCAAATGTCTGGTGAATAACACTGATAGTTAAATTATCTCAAGTTCAGTTCATTCATTTAGAAGAGAGATAAAGTATGTTAAGGGAGCAGGCTTCCCAGGGCTCAGCTAGTGTGTCAGAGGACACAATATGATCACAAGAGGCAAATGGAAACTGAGAACCAATGGAGTCCACTGTCAGTACCTGAACAGACTGTGGGAAGCTTGGAACTCAATGAAGATGTGAAAAAGAAATAAGAAAAAAGCATCTCAAATAAGATCTGGTAGCTGGGATGACACCTCAGAAACGCCTAGACACCAACAAAACAGATGCTGCTCAGTGACACAAGAGTATGCAGATGGCTCTTCCCTCTAGATCTGTTAAATTTCTAATACAGTCTCTTGATAAGATATTTCCCAATGTGGATTATAAGTTCACTCCAGACATCTGCCTAGTGTGAAAAGAAAACATCTCATTGATTCTCAAATTTCCCCTCTGAGCACATACTTAAAATCACCAATTGTAAATAAAACGTAGTTGTCATGGTGCCCTCACAATGTGACTATTTCACGTGGAATCACTAAATCATAACTTACCTTAAGCAGAAATAGTAGAAGATAAGTAAGCATTGTAGTGGCTTTCATTATCCATCATTACTCATCTGCCCTGCAGAAGTGAACATCTGCTTTTTACAAGCTAAACAGGTCCAAATTGGGACTGTGATAAGCCAACTGTCTGTTGTCATACAGACATCACAGCAATTGCCACATGAGCTAAGTTTCCTTTTAACTTTTATTTTTACACATATGGTCTTGCCATTTTTGTGAACAAGATTACTACCAAATGAATATGTAAGTTTTAGTTGGTCATTTAAAAGCCTTTTGAAAATTCCATGTAATAATAAATAAAAATTAATTTTAAGCAGTCTAAAAATAAGTAAAACAGCATTATAGGACTTGACTATTAAGAGATAAGGAACCTTCATTTTCTTATTTAAAGACTAATTTTAAGATAGCTATTTTGTTAGCATTCTCTTTCCTGTGGACATGTAAATTTGTATTCACATTCATTCTAGGAATAAACTTTTTAGAAAATTACTTTAACATGCAAAATAAACGTGCATCTGTCTAATATATGCTCAAATAAAACAAATTTAATGTAAATTTTACTGATATCTATTAGTATTGAAAAATAACTGTTAAAGAAGAATTCAGTAGCTTGAGGATATTTGTAATATTATAACTGATTTTATAATTTCTAGAAATATATAATATATATCTGATTTTATAATTTCTCTTTGATGCATAGGGAGATGAGATACTATTTTTTTCCATTCAGGTCATCTAATTTTCAGACATGTTTGCTAATGAAATAATTCCTTAACTAGAAATTACTTCTAATAAACATCCTCCTGGTGTTCTTCCTCCATCATCTATTACCTGACAAAATGCATTTATATAAAAGTAAATAATCTGATCCTGGAAAACCAGTATTGTTTAAATCTCTCTTAAATTGCAGACCTACCCAGATGTAATCTTATATATGTAGTCTAACCAGTGAAAATTCAATAGACCTATTCTCATCTCCTGCACTCAAATACTAAGTTTTTAAAACTCTTAATCACACAAATGAATTAATTCAGCAAAGTTATGGGTTATAAATCAACACACAAAAATTAGTTGAGTTTCTGTACACTATGAACAATCCAAAATGGAAATTATTTTTTAAACGGCCATTTATGAAAGCATGAAGAGGAATCAAGTACTGCTTAGGAGTGCCACCAAGAAGGTGCACGACTTGTACACTGAAAACCAGTAGACACTAAAGAGGATACAAAAAATGGAAGGAGATACCATGTACAACAATATCAAGTAAACAATATAAAGCACTACTAAGAATGTAGTAAAACTGGAACCTTTTGTAAACTTACAGTGGAACTGTAATGTGGTAAAACCTCTATGAAAAATGGGATAGCAGATCCTCAAAAAATTAAAAATACCACATGATCTAGCAATCTTACTTCTAAATGTATCCAAAAGAAATTACTTCTAATTATTTCCAAAGAACTGAAAGCAGAATCTCAAAGCGGTATTTGCACGCTGTGTCCATATCAATATCATTCACAATAGCAATTCAAAAGCCCACCGAAATGAAAGTATAAATAAAATGTAGTATGTACATACAACGCGTAGGCCATTATGAGATGAAACTTGAGGGCATTATGTTAAATGAAATATGTCACTCACAAGAAGATAAACTGGTATGACTCCATGTACATGCAGAATCTAAAGTAGTCATATTCATAGTAGCAAAAGTCAGAGTAGCTATTATCAGGGGCTAGAGAAAGGAGAAAAAGGGAGATACTGTTTAATGGCTATAATTTCAGTTTTGCAAGCTGGAAAATTTTTGGAGATCTGTTGCACAACAATGTGAATATTCTTAATACTTCTGAACACATTTAAGTAGTTAAGATGGTAATTAGGTTATATGCAAAATTTTAAAGCATCTCATAGTGATCTTTCTTCATTTGAAACTAGTGTTAATTATAATACACTAGCCTGTCATGTATGAACAGCTCCAGTTTTCTAACCTAGAAATTATTTTTGTCCAGCTAGGACTATGACAAGGTAAAAGTCTTAGGTGCAATATTTTAGAAGGTGCCAAAAAATCCCAGCAGTCAAAATAAATAATATTTTAATGCATTAATCTTAAAACCAGAAATTAAAACAAACAATTCCATGGTGAACAAAGTATAACAATTTAAAGAAAGAAAGGATCATTAAATATGCCATGCTAATTCATCTTAGAACCTGAAATAAAGGAAAATTTGGTTAAATCTTTTAATCCTTGGTCCAGGATTAAAACTTTTTTTCCCTCTCCACACTCTCCGAAGACCTTGCCACTATGCTATCAACTACATGGGGTTTATCTGAGCCAAACCCCATTTTAATTTCATCTCTTTACACTGGAAACTCCAGAATCTTCATCTTTCCTTTACTCCTGGCCTGAGATGTTTTCCCTACAGGAACTGGGTATATTTGGATTCATTTACTTTCCGAAAATAGATCTTGTACTAATTATATATTTCTGTTGATGGTACAGACACCCTCCCAGATACTAAAGATAGAATCTGCTACTTTTGCTCCACCTTCTCTTTCAACATCTATGTTAATTAAATTGTGCATTTTAATACAAGCCATCATTTTTAGTCGCATAGCACTTGTATTTGCAACTACAAATCTGTTCCCAGATAAATATAATTAATATATTTCTCTTAGTATGCCATGCCTTTGTAGTTCAAACTCTGGAAGAGTTTTTCTTTTTCTCTACTCCTATAAACTTTTCAGCCAGTGTCCCAAAATCAGCCTCCTCTTTCATTAAATCTTCAGTGACAAAGCTAGAAATCATCTCCCTGCCTCCAGATGACTCAAATTTTTGTCAGTTTCATGTGATTTAAGTTCCTATTTTTAATCTTACTTATGAAATGTCTCTTATCGTTTATAAATTTAAGAACCCACAAAACAAGCAAGGTCGATATATTTACTTTCAACAAGTAGATCGCTGGCATTCTCTCTCTCTCTCTTTCTATCTATCTATCTCACTCAATTGGGCAAATAACCACTTTGAATCTCCTTGTCTAGTAATTTCCCTCCATTATAGATTATATAACACTAACCACTTAAATGTTGTTGGCCCTGAGGAGAAAACAGAGGTTCATGAAACTTCACAAATAAAATGTGTCCCTAGGGAATGGAACATTTTTTGTTTACAAGTTAGAAAGCTAAAATGTTTTCAAATATCCAATATGTTCTCTGCCCAAGGGAACCACTAGAGTGAAATCAAATATATCAACAATGTCACCTTAAAATAAAGTAGACATCTTCAAGCTTTGGATACGATTATTTCAAATGTGCTTCTAAAGGAACCCAGGTAATTTTTACATTCCTTAAACTCAAAAAAATGTTCTAATAAAATTATGATTTTGAAGACTATCACTATATAATACTTCCACATATGTCTATACAAAAATATTTTTCACCTTAATAAATGGGTTTATATTATAGTTGGAGAAGGAGGGAAGGAGAGAAATGAGAAAAAGACAGAAATGAGGGAAGAAAATTATAAACATGAGAGAGAATTTAAGTTAACTTATGAGATTGGATTTTTCTGCTTGTTGGCAGTACATTAACTCTCCTTTCTATATTTTCCTTAACTATGTCAAACAGATTGAGATTCAAATGTTCTGGTTCCTTTACAAGTGTTAGTTAGTTCTCTTGAAGTCTTATAAGGGGAGAAATAGCTACCCATTTCACTGATTTGAAAATATTAATATAAAATATCCATCATAATTGTTGTAGGATCTTGAATAGACTCAATAAATTGTATCTATATACTACTAGCAAAAATGGATCACTTTTATTATTAATCGACTGTAAGATGATCCTGGTTGCTTCTGTAGAAGCAAAGAAGATAAGAATTTTTTTTCAGTCCTGTTTATGTTTACCTTGACTAGTAAGCAATATTTGACTTTTCAGCTTCCTCTTTTAAAAACCAGTTTTCAATTTATGGAATTAGAGTTTTCTTTTTCTATAGGTAATAAATTAAGCATTGATTGACATTTCCAATACATCTCTGTCTCCTCTAACTCTCCATATTTATTGGAAAACATTTTTTAAATTTATAAATAGATGGTTTATAAAGACATTTTGTAGAGTACACTCAGATTTATGAATATAGTTGCAACATTGGTTGCATGCAGAAAGAACTCAATATCCACTATCAACCATGGAAAAAGAATCTTTAAATAGAATTTTGAAAAGTGATTTAGGTTTGAAGAAACTCTATGCCATTCATTTTTATTAGAAATCCATTATTATTGTTTCTTTCACTGCACTTGTCCACCAAACTGTGTTTTATTTTCCTTGACCTCATATCCAGAAATTAAATTGAGTTTGCTTTACATCACTGCATTACTTGAAAACATCTAGAATCACAAGTGCTCCGGTATTTTTGTTGTTGATTAAATCAGATCGAATCAAAGCTGTTCTTACCACATGTGCATTGACTTTGACACAGTGGCACATTACCTGTAATAATTTTTTGTCAGCAAACTATAATTGGATTAATCAGAAATTGAAATGAAACAAATTTTAATATCATATACAACTGGTCAGTTTTGATTCATATTTTTAAAATAAAGAGAAGTAGGGAATCATCCAATCTGTGAACAATAAGTACAAAGAATTTGTGTAGGACATGGTACTAGGCTGAATCTGCAAAAAAAAAAATAAGTAAAGTCACAATCTTTACATGGAGTAAAGCCCAGAAGATAGTCCTGACATCATAGAGTAGACTGACCAAAAAGGTAAGTTATCACAGAATACTTTCTGATTCGAATCACATTGCAAGCAAATATATAAGCCAAAGTTTCTTCTTGAATTCCTGGCAGTGGAAAACTTAGGGATGAACTGGAGGGTACTATGTATAATAAGTCAGAAAATGAAAGACAAATACAAAACAATTTCACTTATATGTGGAATATAGAGACACAAACAGAAAAATAACAAAATCAAGTGAAAAAAATAAAAATCTTTGCAAAATTGAGACTACTAGAGAGGGGGAAGGCCGGGGAAGGGAGGGAGAGTGTGGGAACAATAGTTTATGGTAGAGATCTATATATAGGTACTTTGGTGGTGGATATAGTATGGTAACATATAGCTGAAGAAGTGTGGACCTATTTTTCTAAATATACAGTATTGTAAACCAATGATACCTCAGTAAAAATATAAGCTGAAAGAAGAAAAAATAATGAAGTGGGAAGAATCTCATAACAAACAGAAAAATCATGTAATTTAAACCACTTCAGGTTAAGATTAGACCCAAGTTTTAAGTACCTTCAAAACTAATACTGGAGACTTTATATCTTAACCTAGCTATCGTTACTATCATATTTACTTTGCTTGTAATGCAAATGATTACAAATTGCTTAATAATATATGTTATTTTGAAATATTTTATTTACAAAAATGCATAAAAGCATAAAAATCAATCTAAATTTACACAATTTCACCAGTCATGCTTAACTTTATGATTTCTAGCCAATCTTTTACCTTTGTATTAATTTAACACTTATCTAATGTAAATATAGAAGTTTAAATGTTTGCATTCATATTGTATAGATGGCTATTTACTCATTTTATTTCCTCTTATACACACATCCACACTTTACATTATATTATAAGCATCTTCCAAGCAATTAGAATTTCTTTGTAAACATAATTATAATGACTGCATTGTAGTTGCAATTCATTTTTGAACAATTAGGTTTTTCCAAGTTTTTACTTTAGTGTCTTTTAAAGACACTAAAACGGTCATTCTAACAAAAAAAAAAAAAGAGAAGAAAACACAAAACCAAGTCAGTAGAAGGGAAGAAATAACAATTAGAGCAGAAAATATATGAAATAGAGATCACAAAGATAATTTAAATGATCAGGAATCCAAGACCTGATTCTTTGAAAATGTTAACAAAATAAACCTTTAGCTAGACTCACAAAGGAGAGAAAAATCAAATATAATCAGAAATGAAAGAGAAGTTACAACAGGAAATTAAAACAGTAATCAAAACCATTCCTAAAATATAGAAGCCCAGGACAGAGTGTTTCACAAGTGAATTCTATCAAACCTACAATAAAAATTAATAACTCTCTTTCTTAAGCTCTTCCAAAATATTATAAAGGATGGAAAACTTATTCATTGTATGAATTCACTCATACAATTCATTGTATGAAGCCAATATTACCCTAATTCTAAACCTGATGAGGATACCAAAATAAGGAAACTATAGACCAATATCTCTGATGAAAATAAATGTAACATCCTCAACAAAATACTAGCAAATGAACTAAATAGTACATTTGAAAAAAATCATGCAGCATCATCAAGTGCTATTTATTCCTGGGATGCAAACATGGCTTAACAAGTGCAAATGAATCAATGTTATTCAACATGACAACAAAAGTAAGGACAAAAAAAAAAATAATATGATCATCTCAGTAGATGGAGAGAAAGATCTGACAAGATTCAATATCTCTTATTGATACTATCCCTGAACAACATAGGTATAGAAAGAACATACAACAAAGGTCATATATGATGAACCCACATGTAACATTCCAAAATATCAAAAATGCTGAATCTTTTCTGGAACTGCAGATTTAGCTAACCTAGAGCATGAATTCAAGCACTTCCTCACCTGTTTAAATGTGTCACCTCATGTCAAGGGAAATAGAAACAAAAATGCATACCCATCATTTTCTCACAGTAAACAGCAAGACAATGTAAATAATGATTTTGAACTTGAATTGTTTCTTGTGCTTTTTAATTACTGCCCAAGCAACAGAGAAGTAGGGTGACAATATAATTTGTTGCACGAACTAGTGGGATTTTATGAGTTAAAAAAGATTACACAATTAGACTAATAAAAAACAGGCAGGCAGTGGGGAAGTCCCAGACAAATGAGGAATATCATCCTTTATAAAAAAGTCATTTGCAATAAATACAGAATGCCAAAGCCCTTTCAATGCAATTGATTTGGTTGTCCACAGTAGGTATAGGAGAGAGGGGGATTAGTATTTGAGCAGTGTGAGATTACAATACCACCAAATATACATATTCATTTAGGTAGATATTAACATAAGATATTAACATAAGATATTAACATAAGATTCTGGATGGAAAGAAATACATCATAAGGAAAAGAAATACATAAGAACTAGAAAATAATAGGAGGTATCACAAAATGACTCTCTAATGAAAGCTTTTTATTCAGTTACCTAAAATCTTTTGAACATTCGTTCCAAGTTCAGATAATTTTCTACAGTTTGAATCCTACCTTTATAATATTGAACATGAAAGAATCTGTTTCCTACAATTCCTTGAAGCTGGAGATAAACATAAGATTGGGCTCTGCCATTCCAATTTGCTTGGATGGGAAAGACTAGGTACTGACATCTGATGATAGTTTAGTGACTCAAGAAGCAGCAGTAAATTCACAGTTAGCAAGCTTCCAGAAAGAGGTAGCTGTCTCCTTACCAGAGTAATCATGGATGTCTAGAATATGTGGCCCCATGCATTCAGGGTTTCTAAGAACTCCTTATGCTGTTTTCTTTGCTTAAAGACTTTGATTGTTCACAGTAAGAAATTTTTTAATCCAGTTGTGGTACACACACACACCCATTATATACTTGAAAACTGCTAAGAACTTATATACAAAATGTGTCACCACAAACACAAAAATGGTCATTAAATGATTGAGCACAGTCATACTTTTCTTGAGTAATCATTTTGCAATATATATTTATACTTAGTCATCACATTGTACACTTTAATCTTGCATATACTACATGTAAATAATATCTCAGTAAGCCTGGGAAAAGAAAGCCTTTGGAAAAAGATTTCTTTATATTTTGTGTTAGACGATGGCTTTTTTCCAAAATGTTACCAACAGGCATTTTTAGTATGACTCTGCTTTAGCCTGGGAAGAAAAGCATCAGATGGGAAAAGGATGGATTTGAACTAATTTCATTTTCTTTTAGGCTACCTTTAATTATTCAGAAAACATAAATCCCTTCAGAGAGAAACTGGCGGTAGCCAAACTTTAAGTTCTATTACTCTTCATTAAATTTAATTTTTGGTTTCTTGGTCATATTAGTGTTCATCTTTCTAAATAATGTATTACATTATATTCCTTCTTGCATTCTTTCTGATTGTTTATCATGTTGTTTGCTTTCTTTCCTGTAGTCTAACTAAAAAGTGTGTCTGTTTTGTTTAAATAGCCAAATTACCATTCACTGTTTTATTTCTAGCATAAATGATATTTTCTTTCTAATTCAAAAGAATACATTTGCTGAAAAAGTTCATTTTCTAAGATGAAGATTCCATGTTTTTCATAGTTTCATTTATTCACATCTTGAATATACTCACTTATTCTTTTGACCTGTTTACAGATGAATACTCCTTCTCTGTGCTACAAAAATTCATTGAAATAAAATTAACAGTGCTAAAGGATGTCACAGTGAGACAGGCTAGGTAAAAGAAATTGCAAGCCGGTAGGATGAGTCGCCCCAAGACTTGTTTGAATAGACAAACTGAATAATGGACTGGCAAATCCAGTCCAAACAGTCTGGCCTACCACATTGACCATAAAGTGCCATGATACACAAAAAGCATTAGATCCTGACTAATTATTATCTCACAATTTCCCAGAGGGAGGAGGATGAGAACCTGCATGTGCACATTGAATGTAACCCCCCTGCATGTGCATGGGCATAGCCCATTCCAGAACAAGCTATGACGCTGCTCTCCTCTGCCCCACCTCATGGGCCTACTTTTTTATATTCCCACCTAATGCTCCTGAGAAGCCAGCTATTGTCCTTCCAGCACTGGTTCCCTCATGCATGAATCTAATAAAGCCTTGCCTGGTTCAGCTACAACTAGAACTCGCTAGTGAATTCTTTCTCTACAGGGTAAAGGACCCACTCTTTTGTGTTGGGAAGTGTAATGATAACCCTCTCTCAATATTTGTTTTAGACACTCTCAGAAGAGTAGAGCCCAGACCCACAGTTGAGCATCACCTGAAGAAATGCAAATTTTGATTCACATCTGCTAACTCAGTAAACCTCATGTTAGCACTCAGACATCTGCATTTGAACAAGTCCACCAGGTGACTGAGGCACAGGGAAGTCTGAGAACTACTGTAAAACATATCTTTGGCTACAGTATTTATCTTTTGAGGACTTAAATAAATCAGCAACTAATCTATGGAAATAGTAAAAACTACCTGTGGTTATCTAGCTATAATGAGAAGAAAAACTAAAATTTGCAATAACAAAAACAAAGTTGAAATTAATTCTTGGCAAGGTTTTTCTTGCAAAAGGAAATTGAGAACTTAGGGATAAATGGACATTCTTCAGGCACCGAACATCGTTCAACATATGCCAACAAAAATAGTATTCTTTTTAAGCACACACCACTTGAAAAACTGCAAGATAAAAAGTTGTCTGCAAAGCGTTGAGTAAAAAAGTGGTAAATAGGATGTCCTCAATGACTTAAGAAGACTAAGAAGATGTGAATATATATATACCCAATGGAGTAATTCTCAACTTTAAAAAAAAGGTTGAAAATGCTATTTTCCACAAATTGGATGGAAATAGAGGGGATTAGGCTAAGCAAAATTAATCAGAAGGAGATTAATAAATACAGATAATTTCACTTATCTGTGGAATATAAAGAAACAAGGTGCAGACAAAACTAAACCAAGAAAACCCTAGAAATCTGACTGCAGAATTTAGCTAACAGGTGGGGTATGTGGGTGGTGGCGAGTAAAGTGAAGAGGAGTGCCAGAGGACTATGGTGGAGTAATACGGGTGTTTTGGTGGTAGGTGTGGACAAGTAACTGAAGAGATGCGAATCTATACCTTTGATTTACAAACTGCGTTGTAAACCAACAGTATCTTAATAAATATATGTAATTTAAAAATCAATATAAATATACCATCCCGGTAAATTACTCAGTAAGACTAACACATATCTAAAATTAGAAAAGGATAACTATAAATCAAATCAGAAGATATAAATCAAATCAGAAAGAGATAAGTAAACAACAGATTATCCTGTCATCTTGACAATGCTGGAGAAAAAATAGCAGTACTTGGTGTGACCTCTTAACTGAGCTTTCCAGAAGTGCTATAAGTGCTACAAAATGGTTACATTACAAAAGATAACCAGCCTTTCCTGGTTGGGGCTGGCTTTTCTAACAACATAGCACATTTCATTTAAAAAGTTTCATTATTATGCTGCATCCCATTGGGCATTTTCTATCTTTACCAAAGTTTGTTTTCTGAGGCACATTTCTAAATAGATACTAAATAATAAGCATCATTAGTGATGTATGGATATCTGGCATCCCTTCTACAAACAGGTCCATTTTACTTGATTATAATGTATCCAAAGGAAGAGGAAAAAAATATGAAAGAGTAATTTCTCTGGTTAACAACATAGTGTGATAATAGAATTTCCTTTATATCTATATTCCTATGTAGTCTAGTCCTTTCTGTGTCTTAGCTATGTTTTCCTGAGAGGATGATAAATGAGCTCTATTTATCAAGTTCATATTCCATTTAAATCAGAAAGCAGTCTTTGAAATGAGATGAATAGCAATAAAGGTAATTTATGTTAGCAAATGTTCTTTTTTTGTTGTTTGTTACTGACAAAATAGGTTGGTATATGATCTCTGATATTAAAAATAATCATTCTATTTTTTATATATGAAATCCTTAAAATTTATTTTCACCAAAACTTCATAACCCTTGTTATTTACAGACTCAGCACTTTGCTATGGACTTAACTATTTTGAGCAAATTCAAATATTTATAAAGAAAAACATTTCTGCAAGCTCTTTGAAGATTTTAGCTTTGATTATTAAATGTATGTTTGCAATACAGAAATGTACCATTTAAAATCTCAAAAACAACGAAGTGCATCTTTTTAAAAAGATGACCTATAATTAGATAATATGGGCAATATTCTTCAATGATAGAAATAAGATAGGTTAAGATTTTTTTCTTGCATTTCCTTATAGCAATTATAATTGAATTTCTTTATAGCAATTATAGTTAGGGCTCCTTAGAAGGAAACTTCAAGTTTTAGAAGAGTAATTTATTTCTTTTTAAATTTTAAATAAATAATTTAAAGTTTCTTCCAGGGGGACTCCCTGATTGCATAGGGGTTAAGAATCAGCACTGTAACTGCAACAGCATGAGTTTGATCCCTGGTCAGCAAGTTGACCAACACATGGTACAGCAGACCACTCTTGTCTTGCCCACCGTTCCCCTTAGCAATGTATTTTCAGTAAACTCACCTATTCTGCTTCCCACTCTGAATCCTCCCTCTTTCTGTACTTCCAGCCTACACCCTAGTTCTTCTACACAAAATTAAGAAAAAATATTTTAAAAATAATATTTTCTCTAATTTCAAAAGGAAAATCACTAAATTCCAGCTAATTCTGAAATTAATTGAAGAAATATTTCTTAAGATATTAGTCAGCTTTTTTTTTGCCCTACTTCCTATATAAAAGAGAGCTAGCTAGACAGGTGGTAAGATATTAGTACCTACCTGCTGAGTGATATTATAGCTCAAAATATATGAATATATATTCTTTGAATATAAATGAGGGGCCTCCTTGGTGGACAGGTTAAAGTCTCAGCACGATCAAGCTATTGGCAGCCACTGCAGCACAAATTGGATCCCTAGCCCGGGAGGGGACCACATGCCACAGCAGACCTCTCCTGCCTTGCCTGCTGCTCCCCTCAGCAGTGTGTTTCAGTAGATTTGCCTGTTCAGCTTCCCACTTGTCTCTGGTGTATACTCTCAACCTCCCCTGTACCTCTGGACTATACCCCAGTTCTTCTATGTTAAATAAATAAAAATAAATCTTTTTAAAAATGTATAAATAAATAAATAAAAAGTAATTCTAATTTTTAACTTTTCCCGTAAATTTTCCACCTGAGATATTAGATTTTCTTAATGGACATGCCTACCATAGTGGCTGAGATATTTATGTATTTTGCTTCTAATAGAACAATCTGGGGAGAGGAATATATTAACCTTGTTTTAGACTAAGAAAAACTAACTTTCTCAAGTTTGCACCACTGGGATAGGGCTCGGCAAATATTCAAAAACAGCTCAGTGGGCTTGATTTTAAAATTTCTGTTGGAATTAATTCTGTCCTAGACATTCCCAGATCCCAGAGTACTTCTAAATAATTTTACTGAACATAACACAAGTATTTTATAAAAACTTAAATTTTACCAATAAATTATTTTATTTTTTATCAATAGAGAGCATATTAAAGTAAATTACTTTGGATATGTGATCATTTTATTGTATTGTGTCTAACTGGCATCAGTATGCAATCTTGTCTCTAAATCTCTCTTTAGCCTCCTAACCTTCTGTTGTCTAAATGCAAAAACTATTTTAAAATTCTAATGGAAGCACATAACTGAAGGCAGGCCTATAACTAAACCAAGAATCACATTTAAAGAGTGGATACTGTCTTCTGTCATCAGCACATCAGCTATTCAAAAATCTCTACAGAAAAGAACCACTATGAGTCACTTTCTTTAGGGTAAGTAAATTGGTCAGGCTTTTATGACACTGACCTCTGCAGCCATCACCTGAGGCTTTGATTGTGCTAATGCAGGTGACAGGTAGCAAGGCAGACACCTGGAGTATGGTGTGGGCATGCGTAAGTGTATACACCCAAGCCTGAGGCTGAGAAAAGAGGGTCTCTCAGAGAAGAACAGCTATGGTGAATGGCTGAGAGAGGACTAGTGACTACAGAGAGGCAGGACCACAGAAAGACTAGAAATGCACAAAGAGAATGAATGAATAAAAATTTGCCACAGGCTGGGTGGCCTCCCTGCTTTGCCAGCCTGTGGGCTTACCCCATAACCATTGGCATACAAAGAGCATTAAGCATGAAAAATCCACTGAGGACTCCAGGACTCTCCACCCATCTACTCAAATCCATAGAGAACCTGCCCTTTGATATTTGGGATCTGCTGACTGACTTCATTGTGTAAGGATTATTTTTAAAACTACAATGCTCACAGCACAAAATTTCTCCAAAATGATGCAAGTAACAACACCTGCTGTTTTATGTTGCCATTGCAGTTTCAAAAGAGTAAATTGAATCATAATGGAACAAAATATATTTAGGTAGACACAAGAGTGAAAATTCTAAAACAACAGATGAAAAAAGTAGTAGTGTGGTAACTCCTTAAAGAAATTTCTTTAATAAATTTAGCAAATCTCAAATTTTATGAATATTTGATCTTTAATAAAATTAAAAAAGTTAATTACACAAATCATTCACTCTGGTAGAATTTAGGAAGTGCACTTTTTAATCAGACACTTAAGTTTTTCTCTACCTGTTTCTTTAATGAATATAAAGCCACACAATGCTGTATGTTACCTAGACTGTGCATGGGTAGCAGAAATATTTGCTGTTGTGCCATTTCTTCTTATTTATTTTTTTACTGCTATAAATATGGCCAATTCATTAATCAATCACTAACTTATCCACAGCAGCACCTTTTATAGATTTTGGACAGATGGTATAAATATAAGTATCATTTCCTCTTTTGTATTGTGGAAATTGATATAACTAATAGTAGTAATAATACTGCGAATAATAGTAATAGTAGCAACAGTAGATAAAATTGGTTGAGAATTTCCATAATCTAGACATTAAAAATTATACAATTTAAGCTTAATCTATCTTTCCTAATTATTTTGTGATACTTATAGTACCTAAACTTACATGGCTAGGAAGTGGGAGAGATGCATTTTTATTCAGGGTTTTGCTATTCTGAGCTAACATGCTTAACCACCTTGCTATGTTACCTCCCAATGACATCATGAACAATATATACTATCCACAAATGCAGAGAAACCCCTCTGGCAGCAATATATACCTTCTATACCAGGTTAGAATTTATGTGAACATATTCTGGTCAATTTCAGGCTCAATTGAAACTGACTATTATTTTACATACTCATTAGTATATGTACAATTCCTCCTTTACCTCCTTTAAAGTACCCCTGTTTTACTTTGCTAAAAGAAGCATAAATTAAACATATAATGAAAGCACCTTTTTAATTGGCTTTAAACCTAGACATGCAAATATATGTAAATTTTAGTTACATACTTACAGGCATGTCTTAGTGTTCAGTTTACTCTTTTAAAATATGCATATTCCTTTATATTAATCTTCCAAAAATATACAACAGCACAGCATGAAATTTCAAATAAAACAAATGAATAAACTTTGTGTTCAACAGATAAACACCTAAGATATCAAAATACTGGTTATTAGCTAGTTCAGTGAACATACAAGAAATTAGAGCATACACAAATACTTTTCTTAAAACTTCTTTTGTCAAACTGTTTAAAATAACCTAAGCATAAGTCATTAGATTTTCATTTAAATGGAGATTTGTTGCAGCTTTGTGCAGATACCATATCAGTAATTTTGAGTTCATTTGCATATTAAAGGTTTGGATGTTGTTAAATGATAAATAGAAGGAGAAATATGCCTATTTGTCAGACTCAGATGGGAGTGACCTAAAGACATTGCTCAAATTCAAAGAATTCATTAGGATCAGTCATATCCTTCATGAAATCTGGCAAGTTCTATTATTCATCAGAACTTTTATGTTAGGTGAACCGATGGCTTTGAATAGAGAAGGATATTGGTGGGAATCCCATTAGAGTCAGAATTTACTTTCTCTGAACCACACTCTAGCCAGAGGTTTACAGAGATAGAAATGCAAAAGTCAATCTTGATCTCAGACAAAGTTTTTCAATCTGTCCTCAACACTCCACAGTTTCTGTTTTGACTAGTTTTTAAACTAAGTGAATCCAAGTCATTCATATGTTTGATTCACTATTTTCTGCTCTTGAACCTCACCATCTGATCAATACCTAGAAGACTATGTATCACCCATATATATGAATTATATGTGTGTATATATACACACATGGACATGGACACACATATATACACCTATATACATACATACAATCTTAAACACTGTAGATAGCCAGATCATCAGTTGTTTCCCCAACCCAGAAACACCACAAGTTTATATGTTCCCTATCAAGTGTGTAGGAATAAGGCAGTCAATTTTATGGAGCATGGATGATGTTAGAACTGACAGTAGAATAATCCTTGAACTTAGAATTCAAGAATTCTTTCCAATCAATACACCCAATCCATCTGCCATACTAAGATAGCAAGTGCAGGGGGTCAGAGGATCCACTGGAGACAGAGCAGGGAACAGAACAGGCAGATTTGACAGAAATGCACTGCTGAGGGGAGCAGCGGGGGAGGCAGGAGAGGTCTGCTGTGCCATGTAGGTCATTTTCCTGGCCAGTAGCAGGGATCAAACTTGTGCTGCAGTGGCTATGGTTTGCTTCATAGTGCATTGCTTAACCCACTGCGCCACCAGGGAGGTCTTCATGAGTATTGTTTTAATAATTTTAAATGTAATCATTGCATCAATTCAGCAAGACTGATCTATCACCTTATGTTCTTCAGGGTCAGAGAATAATTATTTTATATGCTGCACATGGTATCTCTAATGTTGGACTGTTTTCCCATATTTGGTTTGAATTTCTTTTAATTTAAGCTCATTTCAGTGTGAAATGTCTAGTTTTGTGAATTCTGTTATCCTGAATTTTAAGACTCATACCTACAGAGGAATTTTGTATATGCTTTTAATGAAGATTATTGTGAAACCTCAAAATGTGAATTATACTGAGATCTTAATGTCTCCATGGAGGTAGGAAAATAATGTAAAAGGTCTCTACAAAAGAATTAGACACTTACAGACATCATACTCTCCTCATTCCAACACCATATGCTAGAAGATAAGGTAACATATCTTCAAAATTCTGAGAAGAAACTATTTGGAATTTAAAACTCTATGTGCAAAACCAAAATAAAGATATACACAGGCTCATAGTTTATTACAAATTCCATCCTTCTGAAGAAATTTCTTGAAAGTAGATTACTATAAAAATATATAAAAAGGAAGAAAATATGTCATGCTACACTAAACAGCATGAAATCAGGTAAAAAAAATTATCAAAATAGAATTTGTGCAGCTATGCTAGAAAGCTATGTCAAATCAGAATCTTAAATCCACAGGTTCCAAAATCTTCAAGGACAGGATATATTTTATGTGGGAAGTATTGACATAGAAAAAGAAAAGCATATATTTCCTTTCAGCAAGAGAAGAAGTCAATAAGATATTCCAAGAAATAGAACTGAATGAAATAAGATGAAACTTAAGGGCTGGAAAGTATTTAGAAGTTATATAATTCATATCATCATCACCCTATTTTATCTCCTTTGACTCTATTAAAATTAGTTATTAAAGTTAAATTTTAATCTGTTCCTTCTTTATTAGATTTCATCTTTGATGTCAAATAATTTTAAACAAACCACTCTAATTCATGCATTACCATATTCTTATAACTTTACTTCCAAAATGAGCCTTGGAAAGCTTAGATGGGAGAAATCTAATATTTTGGACTTAACCTGTCAGTGTTTAGTGCCCATGTTATAAAGTGTAACTGTAAAGTAGTAAGATTAATTTTCCTGTATGGCTTATGTGCTTGCTCTATTCAATTTCAAGAATTTGAAATTCAAATTCAAAAACATGAAGGGCATTCTGAGCAAATGACTAAGTACTAAGGTAGATGAGAGCCCATGGCATCTGGAGGCTCTACAGAGGGGAGGGTAAAGGACAAAAGGAAACAAGGAGAAGGGGGGGTGGTAAAAATAAAAATAAAGAGGTCAGGTAAGTTTGCTGGGACCTCAAGTTATTTTTTTGCACACATCATCCTAGAACAGTATCCAAAGAAGAGAAACTGACCTGGTTTCTCTGAGAAGTACGAGGTCATCTGACTGCTGCTCTGAAGCTAGAGCTGATGCACACAAGATTTCAGAGTGTGACCTCTCTACCACATAGGGCCTCTGTTCCTGTATGTGTGTGACCTCTCTATACGTGTGTGTGTGTGTGTGAAAGAACTGTATAAGGCACTCTGCATAACTGCCTTAAGACAATGGCCCACATCATGAGGCAGCCTGGGACACCCAGGTAGCTGTTTGACTGATTGTATGGTCATGGTCAGAGGTGGTCTGGGGGTAGCTTGGAAATTACACCAAGCACCTATATGGGAAATTCTCCCTGTATATATGGCTGAAGTGTCCCTCCTATTCCCCATAAAAGTTAACTACACTTTATCTCCCCGGGGCCCTCTCCCTCCTGCCACTGTCACATAATCAATCATGCTTGTGTATTACTGCTAATAAATAGCGAGAGGGCTCCTCATTGGGCAGCAGAGTCTTGCCTTGTAAACCTGCTCCACAACTAATTCCTCAAACAAGTCCCCAGGTGTGTGCCCTGACCACCAGAAGAGAGAAGGGAACGGAACGGGCAGAGGAATGGAGACCACCCCCACTCTTGCTAATGACACAGTTTTATTTCCTTATTGCTTAACCAATCTGATGGGGTTTTTTACTTGCAGCCCAAAGCATTCTCCCTGAGTCAGTGAGGCAGTGAAAAGCAATGTATTTTACATTAATTCACAACAGCTGCACACACACATTCAAAGGCCAGAGAGGCCAAGCGCCAAGTTCACACAAGCATGTAAATGTTGAAATTTAAAAAAATAAAAGATCACAGTGAGCATATTTTATAAAATTTATGACCTCTATTTCTTTTTGGATTTAGTATTTCTAAAACCTCAGTACTTAATAAGTAATTATATCTGCATGACCATACATGATGTAACTATGTGTGTGTTTATATATAATACTAAGAGCAATGCTATGAAATTTGTCATAAGTAGAATTAGAGAACAGAAGCTCAAAGTCTGAGTTTTCAACAAATAGTTTATATGGAGAAGCCAGGCTCTAACCGCAGGCATTTTCTAACTCACTTGCTAATTGTGTATAATATTATTTATAAACTTCTTTTGACACCCATTATTCCTTACTAAATTGTACTAGTATATTTTTATTTTAGGGTTGAGACACTACAGCTCAAATAAGCTGAACTACTTGTGAGGTCTCAAATTTACTTCATAAGTAGTAAAAGCTGAACTGAAGCTCAAACTTTCCAAAATTAGTAACGAGGCTTATTTTCCCTGAGATAAACACAAAAGGTTTTTCTTGCAGTTGTTCTGAAATAAAGATATATCAGCTTATATGACTACACTCAAGTAGTTCAGGAATTTAATAAATCAACATATATTAAATATGAACATCGTGGTTTTGTGTGTGTGTAATATATCTTTGAATTACAAATTGCTAACAAATTGGCTATTTTTGCTGTGTCTTTACTTTATATGTGCTGAATGAAAACAATCAGAAATCTTACAAAATATGTTAGGAATAAAAGTCCATGAACACAAGCAAAAAAAAAAAAAATCACCAAAAAATCAAAACATTTAAAAAAACAAGTATGAATTCCAAAGAAAAGAGACTACCATTCTTGTTATTTTTATAGACCTCTATACTTTATTGTGGATTTATTACCACATTAAGGGCTTTTAGAACTCAACAACACATAATTTACTGCTAAGGTTGCTGTTTATATGCAAATCTAAATCCAAGGTGCTTACACATAAATTTTTTTTCATGCAATTTCCCCTATGTTTCTTTATGAAAGAAACAAACACAAACTTAGAAAGCTATTCCTGACTCTTTATCATCTAAATTTTAATATCACAATATCTTTTCCTAAAGCACCGTAGTTACTGACTAAACATTATCATCTTTAATAATGGGTAAATCTCTGCACTTATTTATCACCTTCCTAGGAGTTATTATCTACTGCCTCAGAAATCTTCACATCATTGCATAAAACGTGGGAAGATTTATTTTAAAATTCAGTATTAAAAGAAATGAAAGATCCACAGTTCTTTCTTTTTTTCTTTACTTTGCAAAACAGTGAATATGTTCCCTCTACAAACCACAGTGGATTTAAAGGTCATGTGAATACAATGACTGGGTCATCCAGATATACTTTCAACAGCCAAACAACTATTGTAAAATGTCAGCTTGCTACCTAGTAGCACAGAAACCAAAAACTATGCTACCATTTTTTTTTAAAGAATTAATTTAATGTGAGGTTGACTGAGAGGAGACTGGAGACAAAACTCTCAAATCAGTCTCTCTGAGGATGGATGAAGCTTTGGGCAGTATTTATGGATTTGAAGAACAAATACAGAAAGTGCAAGTTGGCAGAATCTGATTGGTTGCTTTCTGCTGAATCATGGTGTAACTCAAATTTGGATCCAGAACTGCAACACACTGAGCACGAATTGCTTCTAAATGTTGTTCATCTAAGCATGAATCTTAGTTCAGTCTTTCATGGCTATTTTTGGTCTGGGCTATGCAATGTCATCTCAAGAACAGCAAACATTCTTCTGGGCCTGAACTCTGAAAGACAACTTGTCAAATGGTGATTTTTTTTTTTTCCTTTTTAAAATGGGTAAGGAAATTTTTGTTCCATTGTTGCAAGTTCACCCTGCCTTTCTTGCAAGATAAACAGAATAGCAAATGACCAACAAGGTTTTACAACCAGTAGAACAAATATTAAGCTGAATAAAATTAAAGTTCAGTTAAACAAGCCATGTTGTGTAAACATGCAACTCATTTGAATCTAGAAACCCAGGATTCTATTGATAGATCTGACTGTGTACCTCATTTCCTGTGTCCTCCCTTAGTCCCCTCCTAAGCATATTAATAGGCTAAGATGTCTATTCCCTGGAGTGGAGGTATCACACTTCTGGACTTCAAACTTTACTACAAAGCCACAATCATAAAAACTGCATGGTATTGTAACAAAAACAGACACACAGACCAATGGAATAGATTGAAAGCCCAAAAATAAATCCACAAGCTTATGAACAACTAATCTTTGACAAAGGAGCAAAGAATATGCAATGGAATAAAGACAGCTTGTTCAATAAGTGGTACTGGGCAAACTGGACTGCTACATGCAAAAGAATGAAACTAGAATATTGTCTTTCACCATGCACAAAAATCAACTCAAAATGGATTAAGGACTTAGACATAAGACCTGAAACCGTAAACTATATTGAAAAAAAAGTAGGCAAAACCCTACATGACATACACATCAATAACATCTTTAGAGTTACAGCACCTAAAGCAAAGATAGTGAAGGAGAGGATAAACAGCTGGGACTACATCAAAGATCGCTTCTGTACAGCAAAAGACACGCTAATGAAGACAAAGCGACAACCCACCAACTGGGAGAAAATCTTTGCATACAACACTACTGACAATGGGTATATCACAAAGATCCACAAAGAGCTGACCAGACTAAACAAAAACAAAGTAAACAATCCAGTCAAAAAATGGACAGAAAAAAAAAAAAAGGGCAGAAGAGCTAAAAAGGCAATTCTCCAAAGAGGAAATGCAAATGGCCAACAGGCATATGAAAAAATGCTCAACATCTCTGGTAATCAGAGAAATGCAAATCAAAACCACTATGGGATACCACCTTACACCAGTGAGAATGGCACATATCAAAAATATTAGCAACAACAAATGTTGGTGAAGATGTGGAGAAAAAGGAAGTCTCTTACACTGCTGGTGGGAATGCAAGCTGGTCCAACCATTATGGAAAACAGTATGGTGGTTCCTCAAACTACTAAGAATGGAACTTCATATGATCCAGCAATCCCACTCCTAGGAATATACCCAAAAGACACAAATACACTTATTCAAAAAAATACCTGCACATCTATGTTTATTGCAGTACTATTTACAATAGGGAAGACCTGGAAACAACCTAAATGCCCAAAAACAAGTGACTGGATCAGGAAGATGTGGTCCATATACACAATGGAATACTATTCAGCAATCAAAAAAAGATAAACTAGTGTCATTCATAGGAACATGGATGGAGCTGGAAGGGATTATGCTCAGCAGAATAAGTCAGAAGGCAAAAGAAAAATACCGGATGGTTTCACCCCTAGGAGGAATATTAGGGAACCAAATAAGTGTCAAGGAAAAGAATAATAACAACAATAATAATAAAAACACAACAAAAACAAAAAGACAAGGAAAAATTGGGGACACTTGGTGGGGAGGGGGGCAGAGGGTTAAGGGCAGATAGGAGCACAAGGGACTGAGGTGATGGTACACTGGTGAAATGATGATGTGGAATACATGGGGATTACAATTGATGTCAAGTATATATAAAGAAAATAATAATTATAATAAAAAAGATGTCTATTCCCTGTAGTTGAACATGGTAGTGTACTTTTCACTATGCTGGTTGTTGAGACATGACCCGCTACCAACATCTCCTCTGCTGAATTCAGTTCTTTGCTAAATTTTATATATTTTTAAAAGTACGTATATAAGTACAATGCCTGATTATAGTTTGTCTTATTATACATTCTTTATAAAGCTATTATCTTTTAATTTTGTTAGGATTTGTGTGCCATGTGAAAAGATGCTAAACTTGCTGTTTCTTAATGCATATTCTTTTACAGTTTATTATATCTGACATGATATCCTATTAAATATGGTTGAAAACTTGAAGGTACCCTTTGAAAACTGAATAATATGCAACTGGAAGTTTCCATCTATAGACCATAGTGAATCTGAAAAAATTGTAGAATCAGAAATTTATGTTACAATGAATTGGAAAAGCATCTCAACAACCTTCTCAAAAATATCTTTATGAAAACAGTATTGAATCTACAAATTCTCTTTTACAAGGCAGAGAGAAGTCTTAGAAGAGACCAAAAATATTTCAACAGTGAACAAAGTTGAGACTACTTTGACCAAACTCTACTTGTCTGGTTGGTTTGATTAAAAACCTAAAACCTAAGTTGATTTTGTCAGATATAACTTTGTCTGTAAGAGAATGTCATGTTTCCTGAAGGTCAGTACATTTTCTTTTATTTTTTTTTGCTGATTGAAGAAATCAAAGCGTCTTACGGAAACTGTCACTTCAAAGAGAACAGATTTGAAAAGAGCTGCACAACACAGTCTAGGCTAATCTTTATGTACCGAGAATCCCCTTCTGTCAGGTACAGAGAAAATGGGTGACAATCATGGCAGATTACATACGGAGATAATGATAGAGTTTGAAGTGACTTGTCCTGACCTTTGTCAAATTTAAGGGACAAGAAACTGATTCCAACACTTGATCTTTAATTTTTGACTCTATGTTCATGTTTCTTAGTCAAGAATAAAAAGAGCAATTAGTGAGTGAATCTCACTGTAGCTAATTTGGACAGGAGAAATGAACTAGACAAAACTGCTTTTAATTTAGACCCATGATAACAATTCAAACAGTGGCAATTCCACAAATGTGATTCAAGAACAATAAATTAGTTATGATGTGGTAGTTCCACAAACAATTCATGTAATCAAGAGTTCTCTCATTGTGATCTGTCTTTTCTTAGACTGAAAGAATTTCACATTCTAACCTGCATGAAATGAAACATTTATATTTTTAAATGAGGATCAAATAAACTGATTATTTACCAAAAATAAATCAACACATTTATGACCAATTAATGTTTCTAGTCATGTAGTCCTGTAGAGCATTTATAAGTAAAAATGCAGCAAGTTATTGTATCTTCATCAAAGCTTATGAAGTAAATCCTTCCCTTTTTCCTTCTACTCTGAAATTTCATGATTATAGCAATAATATCCAAGTTCCTTTTGGACTATTTTTGTCCAAAGGGAACTACAGTACTTTAAAACTTATAAAACTATATGTCATATTCAAAGTAAAATGGCTACCACAATATTTTCTAACCTAAGAGGGACACAAATAAACTACATGACCTAGACAAGCACATGAGAGATTTTCAAAACAAACGGAAAAATTAATAGAGAAATAAGCAGGTTAGATATATATCTTAAATGATTACTTAGAGTCAAATGAGAATGCAGAGATGTGAAAATCATGCATCAAGTCTCAGTCACTGCACTGAGTGACCTATAGCCCCCCATATTCTGAGTTACTCATTCTAAAGATGAAGTCAAAAAAATCATCTGCTGTAAGGAATGGTACAGTTGGATATCCTTTTCAAAAATAAATAAACCTTGACCTAAATATCACAACTTATATAACACTGCTCCCCTCAGCAGTGTGTTTCAGTCAGTCTGTCTGTTCTACTCCCTACTCTGTCTCTGGTGAATCCTCTCCCCTCCCACATCTCTGGCCTACACCCCAGTTCTTGTATGCATAAATACATAAATGTTTTAAAAACATAATATTTAAAAATAGATATAGACTAAACTGTAAAATAGAAAGTATAAATTTTTTAGGAAAAAAACATTGGAGAAAAATCTTCAGGATATAATGTGAGGCAGAGTTCTGTTTCCTGACACCAAAAGCCTAACCCTTAAGTGAAAAACTTATAAATGAACCTCATAAAAAATTATATACTTTTGAAATTTCATGATATAAAAAAAACCCAAGCCTCCCTGGTGGCACAAGGAGTTAAGCACAGCGCTATGAAGCATTTGCAGCCACTGCAGCATGAGTTCAATTCCCCAGCCAGGGAGGTGACCCACATGGCACAGCAGACCTTTCCTGCCTCAACCGCTGCTTCCCTCAGCAGTGTCTTTCAACCAATCTGTCTGTTCTGCTCCCCATTCTGTCTCTAGTGAATCCTTTCACCCCACACCTCTGGTCTATATCCCAGTTCTTAAATGCACAAATAAATCTTAAAAAAAAAAAAAAAAAAAACCCAAGATGTGGCTTGAGAGAAAGTTTTGTAAGCTACATGTCAGACAAAGGACTACTATCTAACAAATATATAAAAACCCCAAAAATTCAACATAAAAAAATCTAATTTGGAAATTGGATAAGAAATAAACAGACATTTCACAGAAAAGGATATAGAGAAGGAAAATAAGCACATCAAAAGATATTCCATATCATTATCCAACAGGGAAATATGAATCAAAACCACAGTGAGAGATGTCTCTATACCCATCAGGATGCTTGTTGCAACGGAATGAATGTTTCTGTCCTCCCCAAATTTCACATGTTGAAATCTAATATAAAATGTGGAGAGAAATTTATCAATTGTGTTAAGGGGACATGTTCTAAGCAGTTTTGAAATACCACTATTTCATCACAGAATTTTCTAGCACTTCTTTTTCATGAGTAAAACATGTAAAATTTTTCTAAACAAACTTTCTGTGTTTGAGTGAGCAATATATTTACAGAAAGAAGTTGACACAGACATAAGAAAAATGTTCTACTGCATACTCATTAGCTAAATTATATTTTGTTTCAATATCATTTTATTAATCTTACTGCAAACTATGGTTTGGTTTCTCTCCATTGAGATCCACTTCAATCTTTAACTACAGACCATTCTATCTTTCTACTGAAATGCAGTTAAACTACCCTGGTGGTACAATGGGTTAAGCAATGCACTGTGGGACAGACCACAGCCGGCAGACCTTTCCTACCTTGCCGGCTGCTCCCTTCAGCAGTGTGTTTCAGTTGATCTGCCTGTTCTGTTTCCTGCTCTTTCTCTGGTGAATACTCTCACCTCCTACACCTCTGGCCTTCACCCCAGTTCCTGAATGCATAGATAGATAGATGTTTAAAAAAAATAACTTATATTATGGGTTTGCTTCATATATTAATAAATCCTATGAGTTTTCTGTTATGGAATTGAAATTTTTAATACACTCAAAACCATTATGCTTTTATTTTAAAATGTACAGATTTGAAGTCCTAACTAGAAAAACTTTTGTCAATGCCAGGTTTATAAAAATATGAACTGATATTTTGTTCTTACTTTGTCTTCAATTTTGATTTTATTCTTTTCTTCCCACCTGAAACTTATTTAGGCTTAAGGCGTAAGGTTGAAACCAATTTTTATTGGATTTTTTTCTTCAAGTCATCTGTAAATAGGCTTTCCCACATCTTAAAATCTTCATTGTACTTAAAATAATTTCTTGAAGATAAGGAGTGGAAAGTGGTCAAATATTATAGAGCACAAAACCAAAGACAAACGCTATACTAATATTTACTGCATTAGGTAGACCAAATCAAATTAGAAAGACCAAGCTTTCTCTGAAACTCTTATTCAAACAAATGTACAAAGAAGCACACGTCACAAATTTATAGCTCGTAGTATTTTTATACAGGTAACACAACTTGGTAACTATAAGTGCTCAGTCCAGGAAAAAGAATATCTCTGGAACTTTCATAGAAAGCTAATACCTTCTTCTAGTCAATAAATCTTCAAAGATAAATTATCCTAACTTTTAACTCCAACTATTAGCTTTGCCTATTTTTTTCTTTTAATTTATTGCAGACATATTTATTTTTGGTACTCCATTGTATTTTGTTTCCTTTGCTCAATACACTGTTGTAAAATTCATTTAAACTGTTTAATGTCATAGCTTATTTAGTCATGAATTGTTCCATCATTTGAATATGGGACAACTTATTTATTGTCCTAATGTTAAGAGAAATTTGAGTAGATTCCAGCTTCTATCTATTACAAAAACATTGCCATGTATGTAATTACAAATATGTATGTAATTATATCAGAAGCAGAACTAGGTTCACAGAATATGAAACTGTTCTATTTAAATACCAAATACTTTTGAAAAATCGTTGCAAAAACTACTCTCACTGTTCTTTATCTGTTATGGCTAATAACAATTATGACCTTCAAACATAAAAATAAAACAAATAAATGCTAGACAAAATACAATTACAGTACCTGAAGGCATCCAGGAATGAACAAAATCAGTCAGATTCTGCAAGGTGTAGATCATTAAAAGGTGAACATTGAAAAGAGATAGCTAACATTATATTTCCTTTAGTTTGATGATGAAATTGGTACTGCACAGAGCAGCAAAACTTAAAGAAAGTATGCAGTTTTACAAATCTCAATTAAGTAGGGAATGGAATTAAATGTAAGATTTGCTAAAAAAAAAATGTTTCGGGGGATTTCAGAAAGTAGAGCACTTAAGTCTCTAGCTGACTTCATGCATGCACAGGATATATATCAAGAGACCCATTAAAGAACAAAATTAATACATGAAAAAGTGTCTAAATTTTTAGTTAGAATAAAGCCAAATATACTAGAATTTAAAAAAAAATGGGGAGAATTTTAACACAGCCATGAGTTGCTGCAATAAAATATTAACACAGCAGAATACAATTTAAATTAGACAAAAAAAGCAGGAAAATGTGGCCAATTCTCAAAAGAAAGATATCAACAAAGACCAACTCAGAAAGACCCTAATTGGACCTAGAAGATAAGAATTTTCAAAGCAGCTATTAAAACCCAATGATATAAAGGAAATTATGCTCCTAGTTAATTAAAAGATAAGAAATCTCAGAAGAGACACAGTAAGTATAAAGAACCAAATACAAATTATATCAACAAAATTACAGTATTTGAAATTAATAGATATGATTAACAACATAATGTAGATAATTTTAAAAATAGAACTTGAAGATAGAATGATAGAAACCATGTAATGTGAACAAGGATAAAAATGTTAAGACACTAAATAGTCTCAGAGACATGTGGAATAATGTTACAAAATCTATCCTACATAAAAGTAGAGTCTGAAGGAAAGAGATAATGGAAAAGATAATGGAGATAAGGAGAAGGTACTTGAAGAAACAACAGATGAAATATCAATAAGTCCCAAACAGGATAACTATGAAGAAAAAAAAAGATTAAAAAACAAAGATTGAGAGACAGTCTTGAAGGAAGTTATACATAAAGGACATTACATCAAGGAGAAAAAAATAAACAGCTAGTAACCTCATCAGAAATGACATATGTCTGGAGATGATGAAACATTTTTAAAAGCAGGAAACAAAAACTTGCTAAATGAGAATTTTATATTCGGAAAAATATTCCTCAAGAATGAAGGAACAAAAGAGAGTTTAAGATAAAAGAAAATTGAAAACCATTCACTGAAGAATTTGTTTACAATAAATACTGAAGTGTTCTTCAAACTGAAGAAAAATTATGGCAGGTGGAAACTTAAGTCTTGATGAAGGGATGGAGAGTGATAAAAAAAGGTAAACATTCAAGTAAGCATACCCAATTACTTTGTATATCACTTTAAAATGCACAGAAATATTTACACTGAAATTTTTAAATTATTTTAAAATATATTTGGAACATAAAAATAGTACTTAGGGCACTTATTATGTTTTAAGTGGATATATATAAAGCATATAGCCATTATATCATAAAAGAAAATACAATACATACGGCTGCTAGATTTCCACATTTTTTGATAGAGTAAAACAGTCATAATACATCTTCATCATATCACAGCCTCATGTTTTGGGTTTACTTCTGAATATTAAAATATTTTTAAAGTTCTGGAGATGTATATAGCTCCTACTGATATAAATAATCCTAATCAAAGCCTTACTGTAATTTTCCAAAAATAAAAATCATTTAAAAATTTAAAAAAAGACATCATTTTGATATGAGTTAACCCTGTTGCATGAAACTACTACTGTTCTTTAAACCTGAAACATATTCAGTTTAGTCTGCTGCTAACTGAATGTAAGATGGAATATTCTTTTGAATATGAACTGAAGTATAACAAATAAATATATATAGACTGCAGTCAGTTTGACATGAAGTTGACATTTCATTTTGGTTCCAGATGGTTTTCAAGTTCAATACATTTTTTTTTCAGTTGATAAATAACAGCATCCTAGAAATATTTGCTTTCATGTTTTTCTTTTATTTTCTCTCTGCTTACTGGCAGAAATAAAAATATTTTTTGATTGTTAGAAATGAAGGAATGCTTCCAGAGGCCACTGCAGATTTTTATGTCACTCTAATTTATGACAATAGAATCTTAAACACTTCCTATGACTCAAATACACACACACACACACACACTCTTCCATCCCCTCACTTAAGGTTAAGTAATATATTCTATTACATTTTTCTCAAGGCTTTAAGAGGCCCACACATTCTATTTATGTTTACAAAAATTTCACCATCAATTTACTAGAAAAAATGACTTTCCCAATATATGCAATATCATAGAAGATATGTGGTATGTTTTGAAGTGGTTTCAAACATTAGTTTATTTAATCTCCATCTTAACTGTGGTAGGTATTACTGTTGTCCTCATTTTATCATAGAGGGGAAAAGCGAGACAAACAGAAGTCAAATAGCTTGCGTAAATATAAACAAGTGAGTGACAAAGCTCATATTTGAACTTAGACCTATTATGCTCTTAACAACTACAATAAAACATTCTTTATTTGAAAGAAACACCAATGATTGCATTGTCAAAGAATAAGTAGCAAAACTGACTTAAATCTTTGAATAAGACTAACCTAAGTTCTGTTTAGTCATATGTAACTCTTAGTTTCTTTTTGGTAAATATCAATAGTGGTCAGTGATAGCTTCAGGTCACTTCTTCATAGCCCATTACCAGGTGGCACTGAGAGTGTCAGACAAAATGAAACGATACCTATAGATATTTATTAACGACAAGAACAAGACAATCATACACTAAAGCCTAGTTCTCTTCCTTTTGGTCACTTCAGCAGCACCTTAAATGAATGGTACAGGTACAATAACTGTGACAATACTCTAGACACAAACTCTGATAAAGACTCTAGTCAGAAGCAGGAGTCCAAGAAACTTTCAATGCACGGGTAGGCACAAAATTACTTGAAAATCAATCACTGAGTTTATAAGATTCTTATACCTAGCCTCCAAAGTGTTTCTATACTATTTCTGAACAATCTCTGTTTTTGAATAACATGAATTTCACCAATCAGAATCAATTTCAGCCACCTCTTAAGCTAATAACAGTCTGATAAGGATCTTGGGTAGAAATAGCTGAAACACTTGAAGTAGCCTCAAAAACATGGTCTTCACGAAGAACTAGCTAAGCACTCATGGAGTTGGCATTCTCTATTAGAGAAAGGGACATCTTCTTGGATGTAAATTAGAATTTATGTTATACTACCAATGTTGAAGTATTCCAAATAAATTACTAAAAATTTACATTGAGGGTCTTCAAATTTGACAAGTCTTTCAAATATCCAATTGAGAGACTGGTTGGAAGTTGCACAAAGTGAATCTAATGTTCAGGGGAGTGGATGGGTGTTGAAACCATGGAACTAGTTAAGATCACAAGTAATACAAAGTGGACTGAATAGGAAGAAGGGCCTGGTCTAGACATAGCTCCAAGATACTCAGTCTCTAAACATTAGGAATATAAAAATTGTCACCTCAGAAGATAAAGATGGAATGGTCAGTGCAGCATGAGAAATAAGAGAGTTGAAGTTGAACATACATCTCAAGAAGGAAAGGTTGAAAAAATGTGCCCAGTGCTACTGACAGATCAGAAAAGGTCTGATAATTGAGCTGAGATTGACAATGAGAGTGATGATTCTAAGTGCAAATCACTGTAGCACATACCTTGTAGTCCAAATTTTTTAATTCTCTATTGTCCTTACTCTTCAATACTGCATTTCTAAAGATTGCTAGGCCCACTTTTTCTTTAGTTCAAATATAATAATTTCAGCACCTATATATGAAACTACAGTCTTTCAAAGAATGACAAAAAGAATCTCAAAAAAGATAAGTAGTCTTCTGTATCACCCTTAGAGCAGCAGGATAGTAGACAAGACAGTATGTTGAATCATAAAACTAATTATAATAACAGTATCCACAAAAAAGATTCATCCCACTTTTCTCGCCTATGAGAATCCTGTGTGAAAGTGTAAATTTGTTCTATTATTCCAATATAAAGCTGTCCTTGAAGTATTACTTATACAAAAGTATACATAAAGAATGCTAACATATACTTAAAAGACAATTCCTTGTGTCCTGAGAAATGTAATTTTAACTGGAGTTCTAATCTTTTTTGTTGCTTTATTAGTTTTTGCCATGAAAATGATAAATTAATGTGTCAAGGTGTCTTGCAAGGTGACTGCAGAGTCAAGATGCCTGCTAGCCCCCTTCACATATTAACAATCAACTTACAGCCAAAGATACCTGAATGACTAACCTATGCATGGAGAACAGAGGCACAATGGAAAGGGGTAGGAAAAATTGTCATTAAACTGTGTTTGTAGCTATGCCAGGACACAACACATAAGAGGGAGAGGTAACTGGCTAACAAGCTCTCTGCTATCATTAACTCAAGGGCACATGTCCACATCAAGGCCTTTAAAACCCAAGGCCATACTGAAGAAGGGGGCACATAGGGTTGGCATACAGGACACAGGGTGCACCACTGGGGAACTATGAGAATGAGGGCAGGGAACTATGGGAATGAGGGCAGTAAACTGGTAATGGAACAGTATAATCTAAAAAGGGGAGGTTTCATAGCCCATATCCCACCTAATGAAGGGTGAGGATAAGTGATTTGAGGGGAAGCTAAATCGAATTTGGAAAAAGGAGACAAGACCGGAAAGATTAGAGGTGGCACATGGAGCATAGAGACATTTGAAGAAAAAGCTGCACTTGTTTCTTGGCCTTGGACTTTTACCAGGGACTTGGGGGACATGAAAGAAACTTGGATGAGAGACCTGTGGGGAGGTTGATAATGGCAGCCTTTATCTTGATTTGTATTTTCCTTACAGATTTGCCTGGCCCTTTCCTATGGTTCCCTACAAAAGGTTTGGAGAACAGAAATCAATGATATCTAAAATACTATGATTTTCCTTTTTCACTTAAACCTTGCTTCAAAATTGCAAAGCATAAAATTATTATAAGAAGGTCACCAATTGAGTTAAGAAAGATGTGAAGATATTCAACCAGAAGTTGTATAAGCCTCAAGTTAGGAAAAGAGAATTTTGATAAAAAAATTATTTCATTATGGTTATAATAAACTCCAAATAGAAAGATGAACTGTCTATCTATTCTAGCAATTTAGAACACTTTATCAACCATGAGACAATCAATATTGAAGCTCTCCTGGAGCGCTTTAGAAAATATAAATCAAAGAAAGATAACTCATCCAAATGGCTGCAAGATATAAAATGAATACAGATAAAAATGGGAGCTAAGGCAACTCACAAGATTATTTCAAGTTGAACACATGAACCTGGTTGAAGAACCAGACAAACCAAAGAGAAAGACTTTATATAATCATTAAACAGTCATTAAATGCAAAAGAAATTATGAATGAGAAAGAAAACCATTATTGCTCTATTTTCTCTTCTTTACTCCTAAAAGCACATAAAGCAATGAATTCCATTCTTTCTAATTTCCCGTGTATAAGAGAAAAATAAAAGTTTTGTTACTCTGAAATACAGATACTTTTTTTCTGTCTATAACATGTGTAATGTCATGTATAGCACCCCTGAAGTTTAACACCCCAGTAACCAAAGTACCTCTTGCCATAGATAGTTCAGAATAGTCCCTCATATTTCCTCTCAAGAAAATCTTCCTCTGGGTTCTGCTAAGTACTTAAAAATGAAAGCCAAACACCGCTCTCCTATATTTTTATACCTAACTGTACTCTCAAAACAACCCCAGAAATAAAGCAGTCATTTCCACTTTGTATTTAAGTTTGCAAGCGAAAAAACTAAATTATAGTAACTATCAGAAGTCCTTTCATTTATACCTTTCTTCAGTGATCATTGGGTGCCTGAAATTTAGATGACAATATTTCACTAAGAATTTCACAGGGCAGGGCCTCCCTGGTGGCGCAGTGGGTTAAGCAACGCACTATGAAGCAAACCGCAACCACTGCAGCACGAGTTCGATCCCTGCTGCCGGCCAGGGAGGGGACCCACATGGCGCAGCAGACCTCTCCTGCTGTGCCCACTGCTCCCCTCAGCAGTGTACTTCTGTTGATCTGCCTGTTCTGCTCCCCGCTCTGTTTGTGGTGAATCCTCTCAGCCCCCACACCTCTGGCCTGTACCCCAGTGCTTGTATGCATAAATAAATAAATCTTTAAAAAAAAAAAAAGAATTTCACAGGGCAAACAACCTAAGCAAACTGTCTTAATCATACTATACTTTCCATTATGCAATAGCACCTTTCTACATAAAATAAGCAATGCTATAATTTGTTTTTTAGTAAATTGGGAAAAATCACATTTCTTCATGTAGCTTTCACTCAAATCACTAAAACCTGACATTTCAAGAAAGAAATATGGAAAAACAAACCAATATACTCCTGTATAATCCAATTAGCCAGTTTGTTACAAATTTTTAGGTAATAGCCAAGGTACCCATTGCTGAGATGACTTCATTAATTAAGCTAATTCTCCTAATACTTGGGGTTCATTCTTTATCAGGGACATCCCATTAAAGGATGAAACTATATGATCTATTTTCCAAGTAACCAAGAACAGTCTGAATGGGTTTTATGTCCTACTTGATTGCTTATTTTTTTTGCACAGAAGAACTAGGGTGTAGGCCAGAAGTGCAGGGGGTGATTCACCAGAGACAAGAGTTTGGAGCAGGACAGGAAGATCTACTGAAATGCACTGCTAAGGGGAGCAGCGGGTGAAACAGGAGAGGTCTGCTGCACTACATGGATTAATTCCCTGACCAGGGATTGAACTCAAGCCTTGATGGTGATAGCGCTGAGACGTGAATCCTAGGCCACCAGGGAGGCTGATTGCTTAAGTATGTCTATATTTTTGAGCAAAGGATGAACCAAATTCTCATATACAAATGTGCTTTACATATTAAGACCAATACAAAGAGGGAATGGGAAGGTTTACGGATCACTCAGTAGAGGAGGGGATGGGCTCCCAAATCTATCCAAAATGGCTGAAGAAAGCAAGGAGAGGAAACTGGCTTGAATTTTCATGATAATTAGAAGATGGGGATAGATTTGAGATACTAGAGATGGTTTCCTTGGTTTGAAGTCCCTGGCAACACCAAAGAGAGAAACCCTGGGATTTATTTATTAAATTTTATTTATTTATGCACACAAGAGTTGGGGTACAGGTGAGAGGCAGGGGTGAGAGTATTCACTAGAGACAAAGTAGGAAGCAGAACAGGCATATCAACTGAAACACACTACTGAGGGGATCAGCGGGAGAGGCAGAAGAGGTCTGGAGTGCCATGTGGGTCCCCTCCCTGGCTGGAGATCGAACTTGTGGTACAGTGACTGCAGAAGCTCTACAGGGCCACATTCAAGCCCTTGCACCACCAGGAGGACGCCCCTGGGATTTATTATTTTGTTTGTTTACCTGATTTCTCTTTCTGCTAGTTTAGCATTTGCATGTAAAAATACAATAGAATTTTGTGTTTCGATTTTGTAGCATGCTATTTTATTCCTTTATTATTTTAATGTTTTTATCAGATTTTCTGTTCACAATATTTTAATATTTTTATTGAAGTAACACTGCATATAATTTAGAGGTGTAGGCTCACACCCTCCAGATATATGTTACCACATTACATCCAGCACCAGGGCACCATAGTCTTTGAACGGAGTCCACTGTGCCCCCACCTTGATTTACTCGCCCTTCTCCCTGCTCCCTCTCTGGTAGCCTCAATTCTTAGGACTTTAGGCTTTATTATTAGTTTGGTTTTATCTGGTCCTTTTATTTTGTTTCTCTGTTTTCCCATATAAATGACATTATTTGTTATTTGTCTTTCTCCTTCTGACTTACTCTGCTTAACATAACCTCTACCCAGTTTCATCCACAGTGTCACAAAAAGTAACAGTTTATCTTTTTTTATATAGCTAAGTAGAATTCCAGTGTGTATATACAGCACATCTTTCAAATCCAATCATCTGTTTGAGGGCTCTTTTCCAAAGAAGACATACAGATGGCCAACCATATTATAAAAAATACTTATCATCACTTATCAGTCAAATGCAAATCAAAACACAATGAAATACCACCTCACATTCCTGTGGGAATGTCCCACATAACTTGAAACAAGAATTAGCAAGATTGTTGAGAAAAGGAACACTTGTACACTATTTTTATTTTTTTTAAATATTTATTTATTTATGCACACAAGCACTGGGGTATAGGCCAGAGGTGTGGGGGCTGAGAGGATTCACCACAAACAGAGCGGGGAGCAGAACAGGCAGATCAACAGAAGTACACTGCTGAGGGGAGCAGTGGGCACAGCAGGAGAGGTCTGCCGCGCCATGTGGGTCCCCTCCCTGGCCGGCAGCAGGGATCAAACTCATGCGGCAGTGGTTGCGGTTTGCTTCATAGTGCGTTGCTTAACCCACTGCACCACCAGGGAGGCCTTGTACACTATTTTTTAAAATGATTTATTTATGTATATAAGAACTGGGGTACAGGCCAGAGGTGCAGGGGGAGGAGTGGGAGGAGTCACCAGAGATAGAGTGGGGAACAGAACAGGCAGGTCTACTGCTGAGGGTAGCAGAGGGCAAGACAGGAGAGGTCTGCAGCGCCATCTGGGTCACCTCCCTGGACAGGGATCGAACTCATGCTGCAGTGGCTGCAGATAGCTTCATAGTGCTGCACTTCAACCCCTTGTGTCACCAATGAGGCCCAACACTCATACACTATTGATAATTTTTTTTTAATAATATTTGGCACACGGTAAGTCTTACAAAAGATAAGTTCCCTCTTCATATCCAGAAATATGTTATATTTCTGATATAAGGAATCCCCTCTCCTGATAAAGTTAATCAACACGAATGTAGGCATTAGATGCAATCCAGCCCAGTTACAACTGGTCCTTCAGTTTATTTTTGGTTTATTAGTTAGTAATGAAAATCAGTGACAGTGTAAGTATTAGAACCATGAAATAGAAGGCTTATGTATGAGTAACTGATTCTTTTCCATTCTTCTAAAAACAAACAATGCAAAATTATAAAAGAATGTAATTTACACAGAGAACATCTTATGGACTAAAACCACGTCACTGAAAACCACGTCATGGAAGTGGTTTAAGTTCTTGTTTCTAATTTTCCTTGAGATCAACTTGTGCCAATACCTCCTTTAGTTATATGTGAAATAGCCATACACCTTCTACCAATTTTCCTTTTCTCTCAGAAGTTTCAAGTTGAGTTTTGACATAGCAATCAAAAAAATTCTGATTAATATATAAAAGCATATCCAGGTTCTACTCAAGAATTCTCCTAGTTGGAAAAACAAAAGCTAGAAACTATTTTGATAGTTTTTAAAGATTAGCAAAAGAGGACAAATAAGTTAAAACTAAAATTTTAAATATAAAATTCTATATTTGCACTTTATACTTTACATGCATTTTAAAATTTGATATAGTATGATATGAATATTAACGTAACTTTGTTTTATATACCGTTTGAAATAATGCACACTTATGAAAATAAAAATCATGAATTTTAATTTCTAGCTGTATTTATGCTTTATGACACATGGCAATTCCAATTTAACTGAAAAAAACACAAATATCAAGGAAAGGAATAAGAACAACAACAATAATAACTAACAATAAAGACACAAAAACCAAAAATGAAAAGACAAGGACAAATTGGGGACACTTGGTGGGGAGAGGGAAGGGGGAGGGTTGAGGGCAGATGGGAGCATGGGGAACTGAGGTGATGGCGCACTGGTGTTATGGTGATGGGGAATACATAGGGATTACAATTGATGTCAAATATATATAAATTTAAAAAAAATTTTTTCTAGAAAAAAAACCACAAATATCAATTACCCTTCCCCAGGATGAATCTCAAATTTTGCAAAATTTTGAAGCTGCAATTTTCATATGATACTCTGTAATATTATTAACTGATAAATCTGTGTGAACACTGAAAATTGTTAAATGTTGGTTGATTAAAAAACTTAAAATAGCATCATAAAGAAAGGCAAATTACCAGTTGATTAAAGAAAAGTCTAACCATGTATTTGCAAATAACTTAGTGTCACAGTGCCAGATTCTTCTTTGAAACTCATATTGATTATTTTTGCAGCTCTTTGTTTTTAAAATCTTTACATGAGATGATGCTATATTGTTTTTTCTGGAAACCAATGCGGCCTATTGCCAACAGGCATCTTCTTTTTCAAGCTGTCCTTGCATGAATGGAGTATAACATAGAACATTTTCATGTTTATTCATTGGATTCTTTTAATGAAAGATTTGATAAATGCTGCCTACTTGTTAACATTCCTTTCAGACAACTCAGGTGATTTGGAATCAATTTCTGAAATTCAATTGCTTCAAAGACAATGGCATCACTACAAAGCTAAATTAAACTCAGTAGGGATGATCTATGTACAAGAATATATGTCTTCAAGTTGAAAATAAAATAGAACTTTTTTTCTGCTTATCACTTGCACAAAGACACCACAAAAGACAATTTAGAACATGTGGCATAATCAAAAATAGGATGATGCCAGCAAAAGTTGTCAGACATGAGAGCTTTGTATTATAGTAAAACATACCGTGGACTGTGAAGTTCAGAGACACGTAAACTATCACAGCACCAACAGACACTGGGACTTAGACACAGGTGTGTGTTGTCTACATACCTATCTAGTTCACAGTTTCTCAAAGCTAAATATACTTTGTGTGTATATCCAAATGACAGAGATGATCACACATATAAAGTAGATGGATGAAATAGTCTGTTTGAAATTATAAGCAATTACCACAGACAAGGTGGTTCATAACAGCAGAAATTCATTTGTCGTGCTTCTGAAGGCCGACAATCTAGGATCAGGGTGAGAGCATAGTGGTGGTGAGATTCATCTTCTGGGTTGCAAAAAGGGTAGTTATCATCATAACCTCATACGATAAAGAGCAGACGAGATGCCCATTCAAGAGGGATGCCCCCAAAGGCCCTGTCTCCTATAACTAGCCCTTGAGGGTTAGTAATTCAACATGAATTTTGGGAAAGCAGAAATACTGTATATAACAGATGCTGTGCAGTATGATTTCATGGACATGAGGGGAATCATGTAATAGTCTTAAAATATTGTTATTTGGCTCTTAAAATTATTTATATTTGGTAAAACTTATTCTCCAATGGAAATGAAAGTAATCTGAAAGATGGATGTCTTCTTCTAGATCAAGTCCTTTCCTGAAAGCAGCTTTAAAATGTAGAGTATATTAAAGAATAAAGTCAACACCTAGAGAAGTATTTTAAAATGAAGGAAAAAAGAAAACGGGAAGAATCAAAGAAAATTGTGTTTACTAACATAAATGGAGATTGGGGGGGAGAAGTAAAGAGGGTACTGTGGCAGAGATTACTGGTACTTTGGTGGTGATGTGGCATGATAACACAAACCTGAAGAGGTATGAACCTATACATTCATATCACATACAGTCTTAAAAACCAAAGTTACACCAAGAAAAATGAATACAAATAAGCTGACTGGCAATTCAAATATAATGATAGGGCAAATATAAAGGAGACAGTAAAGATAAAAAATATTTGTCAACCCAGTTAATATTTTGATCAAATGGTCAGTCATACACAGAACATAGCAATCAGTTGTTTTACAACAATGAATGGATCATTTATTAAAAACTAAGCATTAACATTAAAGGTTTGGTTTGATTTCAAATACTGAAATCATCTAACTATGAATAAAAATTCAGAACAAAATAATACTGAACAAAAAAATGACATATTTGAGTTGACATTTGGAACCAACTGTTCTAGGATGCAATGAATCTGATGCAATGAATATCACTCTTAGCTCTAAGATTTAAAGATTCTCAACTCTTAAAAGTAGACAACCCATGACATGAAGAGACTGCCAAAGAAAAGATCCTCACCAACACTTGTTTCTGATTTTCATGATCTGATAGTACCTAGCTGGTTTATAAAGGATCCCAGTCATCCCATGACCAAGAGGGAGTTAGTGGGGCTGGCTGCTATTCTCTAGTTACACAGACACAGAGCACTTGTTTGCTAATGTTGTTGTTTACAAGGACAGACAGAATATAAAAAGTAGATTCTAAACAGTCAGATAGCAAATCACTGCTCAAAGGAAACTGATAAAAAGGCAATCACTGACTGCACATATCACCTGACAGTGTTGAATGTGTGACAAGATCACTCACTTTCCTGGTGGGTATCTTCTGTTTAACAACTAAACTATAGTGAAACAGAAACTTTAATAATTGATAGATCAGTTTTCTACATTTAATGCAGCAGCCAATTCAACCCCATCATGTAATGCTTTTATTTGACTTTTAAATTAGCACTTAATACAGTGCCCACTGTGTAGTGGGAGTTTAAGTATTTTGGGGAGGAGGGATAGAAATGGACTAGTTTCAACAATATGTAACATTCATTCAATGCACTTCAATGAATATAGGTTTAATTTTGTCTACAGGATAGAGGTTCCTCAGTCTACTAGAAATGGAACTACCATATGATCCGGCAATCCCGCTCCTAGGGAGCTACCCAAAGGACACAAAAACACCGATCCAAAAGAGCACCTGTACCCCTATGTTTATTGCAGTACTATTTGTAATTGGTAAGACCTGGAAACAACCAAAATGCCCAAAAGTAGATGACTGGATCAAGAAGTGGTGGTACATATACACAATGGAATATTATTCAGCAATCAAAAATGACAAACTAAGGCCATTTATAAAAACATAGATGGAGCTAGAAGGAATTATACTCAATGAAACAAGTCAGAAGACAAGAGAAAAATATCAGATGGTTTCACTATTAGGAGGAATGTGAAAGAGCAACAACTAAAACAAAAACAAAAAAAGAAGAAGAAGGGCCTCCCTGGTGGCGCAGTGGGTTAAGCAACGCACTATGAGGCAAACCGCAGCCACTGCAGCACGAGTTCGATCCCTGCCGCCGGCCAGAGAGGGGACCCACATGGTGCGGCAGACCTCTCCTGCTGTGCCCGCTGCTCCCCTCAGCAGTGTACTTCTGTTGATCTGCCTGTTCTGCTCCCTGCTCTCTGTAGTGAATCCTCTCACCACCCCCCACGCCTCTGGCCTGTACCCCAGTGCTTGTATGCATAAATAAATAAAAAAATCTTTAAAAAAAAAAAAGAAGCAGCTCAAGAAAATGGGCAATTACAACCAAAGCAAACAAAAAATTGAACAAGACCAAAAAGTCAAAGATAAACCAATGGGACCATGGTGGGGGAGGGGAAGAAAAAGACAGGGATGAGGGAAGAAAGAGCACAAGGGACTGAGGTGATGGTGCATGGGTGGAATGGTGGTGAGAACTCTCTGGGGAATATAAATGATGTCAAATATAATTAAATTAATTAATTAAAAAATTTTTACTACAGGAATGCATTTATAGGTGGGATGCTCTCAACTTCTAAAAACTGTCCTGAGCACTGCAACATTCTGGGGATGGCCCTTCCAAATATTATTTCCTTAAAAAAAGGTAAATGCTACCTAAGACACCTCTGTCTTGGGAATTCACCAATGCATATTAAAACTTTTCAGAGAACATAAGTTTAACTTTGTTTAAATCAGAATTTCCCAAACATTGGACCCCAGAGCATGTCAATCATGTAACACCAAATATTATACAGCTAATGTTTTATAGGTCACACCTTGGAAAATTGTTTTAGATTTCTGATCTCATTTTGGAGTGATTAAAAGCAGATACATATCATTTCTTAGCCTGAAAAAACCCTGGATTCTATGGGCACATCTCTATTACTTTACTTTCCTGGCTCTCTGGGGAGCACAATCTGGGAGGAAAAGAGGGGAAATACCAAACTAATGGATATTTAATGGGTAAAAAAATATTCCAACTAATGGAAACTTTTCTAACATTTCATTCTTATAAAAATAGTACATCTGCACTCAGTTTATTTCTTGCTATAATAACCAACTATTGTTATTTCAGTCTGAATACTTATTCATCAGAAAGATAGTTTAGCAATAATACCATTATTTAAATCATTTGACTTGAGCAGGCAGAAACTTGAATATATGACATTAAATTATATACTTTATTCCTATTTGACAGCTAGCGCTAGTTGCACTGTAGATTAGCCAACTGTCTTTTTGTTTGTTTTGTTTTGTTTTTCAAATTTTAATGAAAAGATTGCCATAAGTTTCAACTGCATTTTCCAATATAATGTGCCATTTTATACTCTTTCATAATATTGTCTAAATCTCAAATGTTCTACTGCCAACTCTCTATATTAAAGTCCAGAGCAAGTCCTAACATAAAACATACAATATCAAGTGATAACAATGAATTCTTTTACTCTAAGAATTGAGTAATTCTTGTCCTTGGTAGGTCGAAGTTCAGGGGAAGTATATTAGTTGAATTAGTAAATCCTACCTTTAGGTCTTGTGGCAGTTGCCTATATTTTAAAAAAACCTTTAATTTATAATATTAAGAAGTGAATGATGAAGACAGGGAATGGAAGCAAGTGAGTTGCACAAATTATGTCTGAGAAAGGCCCAGGGCTTGGGCAGAGGTCATAAAACTTTCAAAAGATTTGAACTTAAAATCTCAGCTTTACCACTGAAAAACTCCATTGTTCTGAGAAGATCACTTAACTATTATAAGACTTAAGATTCCTCATCAGTAACACATACGTAAGGAAAAAATTATTTGAAAGCATGCTACTAGCAGAAATTTTCTAGTTTTTCTTAGTCATTCACAATGAATTTCATTCACATAACAGAATGTTGAAGTAGACATTTCCATTACAAAAACATGAAAATGATGGACTTTTACTTGATAGTGGGTCAAGGATTCTCCTAAAACATATAACCACTTTCAAATTCTACAAACCAGTTGACTCTGAGACTTGTAATGGTTTTATCAGGCCTTGCTCTCTTCCTCTCCACCTGCACTCAGATACCAACAGTTCGGCCTCTGCCCCAGTATTTTGTGGAAGCAACTCTCACAAAAGTAAATAATTTAATACTCCTTAATGGACATAAGCCACAAAGCTCACTTTCCTGGAAAACAGAAAAAAAGGTATAAGAACAACTCAGACCTTCACTAAATGTCTATGACAGGGGAATGGATAAATAAAATGTGGCATATCCTTGTAGTTAAATGTAACCTAGCAGTAAGAAATGAATAAAATAGTTACTAGAGTCTACCTAAATAAATCAAAGTTATTATTTTGAGCAAAGAAAAGGCATATAGCAAAAAGAAGCCAACAGCACAGATAGCTTTAATTAAAGTATAGACGTATGCAAAGCAATATTAGTGATTGCTTAATAATTTAGAATATTAAGACATTCTTTGGAGTGAAAAAAATGCAAAAAATAGTATGATGCTTGTTGCCTCAGAGAAGGAAGTAGAAGAATGTGAAGGGATAAGTGCTTCAATTGTATTTTTATGATTTTATTTGACTGATTCTTTGTACCTAAGCCTGCTTGGAAAAACTCAAAGAGCACAAAGAAAAGTCTAGATCTAGCTATTAAGGACACAGCACCAAATATCATGTTATAGAAATGGTGCATAGTATGCAACATTATTTCAGTGCATACACTGCATTCTGAAAGACAACCACTAGACCAGTGGGTGCAGAGAGCTGGTTCAAAGTCCTACCTTGCTCTGATCCCCATTTGAACTTAGCCCATTTTTAAGTCACTAATAAATGGGTCAGATAAATATTACCAAATGCATTATATCTTATCTCATAATCTAAATAGACTTACCAAGTACAGTCTTTTTACAAGATTTCTAAACAGTTTACGTATATGACAAGTCCTTGAATCATTCTGGAGTTTTTCTCTCACCTTCTGCCACTTAACATGTCAAATTAGCCCAATGTCAATAACAGAGTGGACCACCATGATTTTCTGCAGAATGCCATGAAACTTGGTCTTCAGACTATAAATGTTTAAAGAACAGAAGAGTTAACACAACCCTGGGGCAAGGCAGGGAGTATGCATTGATTACAGGTGACACAACTTTCTTTAAACACTACCAAGGAGGCTTTCTGAATTTCACAGGTTTGAATTGATAAATGACAAAACTGAATCTGTCATTATCGTTTTCAAAGTTTCTAAATCCAGTCAACTCCATAGTTACATCTCTTTTCAATCCCTCATCAATTAAAATCTTAATTATGTTGATGCTACTGCATGCTAAGGCTTATCACCCTACCACCTACCCCCAGCGCTGGGTGCTGATCATTGTATAAACAACAAATTACCGCTTCCTGAATCCCATTTTGACATCTTACAGAAAAATACTACTACAGCTGCTTATATTATCAATTCTGCTAGCTTGGGTTTTCCTTGTTTGCAGAAACTTAGAGAGCTTGCATACATGTATTTTATTTTGGGACATGCTCAAACAGAATAGTTCTCCAAAGGAGTAATTCAGGACCTCAAATTTCTCTGCCTGTGGACTGAGGAAGAATGGCATGTATCTACTAATTCATATCCCTACTGTTTAGATGTATGAAGTGGGAACTCATTCTCCCAGTGTTGACCATTAGTCAGAATGACTGGGAGGGTTTTTGCAGGTGTCTCTTACAGGTATGGTAGAAAATCTCTGAAGCAGAAAGTAAAAAACCTTCAATGTAGCTATAACATGTTCACCCAAAGTTCCTACAACAATATTGGGGAGGGAAAAATGTTGGCTGAAAGGAGATGAAGTTAAGGTTACAAGCTATATACAGCAATATTCAGGAAAGAAATATGAAAGACACATTTTAGATCTACCATTGACCTGATAACGATAGGATTACTGTCTGCACTCCAGAGACCAAGGTCAAGGTCTGTCTTCTTTATCATAGTGGTGTTCGACAAATATCAGCTGAATGACTGAAGGAAGAAAGTAACAAATGAGCAATGTTTTTTATTCAATCCAATCATTCTTAATGGAATGAAATTTTAAATCATGTCATCTTACTATCCAACATGTAGGTAGAGGATGCCTTAATATCAACAAAAAAACTGCCATATTTTTAACATGCTCTGTAAGACACATTATCCAGGCAATCAGTCTCTATATAATAGTCTCAGTATTAGATAGGAACAAAAGGTAAACAAGTTTCTTCAGATTCAATCAACCAATATTAATACAACAAATATGAAAATGTAAACAATCACTCCATGATTGTTCCTTAACCCAAGAAAACATCAAAAATATATTTTAAATGAAGCTTAAGGTAGCACAAAAAATTACATGCCTGTAATTATTTAATTTTCTTTTGAGAAATTTAAGTTCTGTTTTACCCAATTCCAACATAAAGTGACATACAAGTAGTCCAATACAGTTATCTATATAAAATCTCCAGCTTCTGAGTGTGTACATATTTATATCTAAAATATACTTAAGCACAACAACAAGCAAACAGAAGACAACCAATAACATCTCTTACAAAGATTTGCCTCTATCACTTTGAGGAATTTCAGCATGCATTTATTTTACAAGTTGAAATGACATTTCCATCCTAGTGCTTTAACTTCTCCATCTCTTTCAGTTATTACTTTATTACTTCTTTAAATAGATTTCCTGTGCCTCTCTCTTTCCTTCTGGGATCTCCATAATATGGGTATTATTCTTTCAAAGTTGTCCTGGAGAGTTCTTATACTGTTTTCAATTTAATTCTTTTTTCTCTGCCTTGTTCTAGTCTTGGGTACTCCAACATTGTTTTCAAGCTCATTAATTCTCCCCATCACTTCTGTTTGTCAGCTATTGAGGCCCTCAACTATATTTTTGAAATCAGTCATGTTTCTTAACTTCATTATTTCTGAATGTAGCTGCCATACATTTTCATTGTCTTTATTCTATTGTTTTATATACTCCATTTTTTTTTAAGTTCCATCAGCATTGCCAACGACTGTTGCCCTAAATTCCCCTTATGTAGGAAAGGAGAAGTGAAATTACCACTGTTTGCAGACAATATGATAATATACATAGAGAACCCCAAAAGCTCTACAGAAAATCTACTCAAGCTAATTGGCCGGTTTAGCAAAGTAGCAGGAT
>JAGFMF010011712.1:3670464-3716328 GCA_019455555.1 Galemys pyrenaicus | reverse complement strand
GTGAGATGGTGATGGGGAATACATGGGGATTACAATTAATGGCAAGTATATGTAAATTTTAAAATATTTTAATAAAAAAATTTAAAAAAAATAAAAATAAAATAAAGAATAAAAATTGGAGGACTCACAAAAAAAAAAAAAATTCCCCTACGTCATGTTCCACAACTCCATTGAGTCAAGGCTCCTTTTAGGGCTCTTATTATTCCGACAGTTGTACTGTGTTCTCCTGTCTCCTCACCACCTCATTTTTTATTTTGTATGACTTTAAAGAGGACATATTTCCAACTGCTGTTTTTGCACTGCTACAGATGGCGGATGGAAGTGTGGGGGGTTGATACTGGTCAGGGACAGTCAATATAAAAGAGGACTGAGTAATAGGTGTCAAAGCATTACACCAATAAGACTCAGGAGTTTGAACATCCTGCTGTGAAGTGTTTGTTTGGGGAGGATAGTGGAAGAGTGCTTTTGTATCTCAGCTTAGGGCAGGGGGGTCGCAGTGTTTTGGATATCTCAGCCTGGGATGGGAGATGGCAGGTGTTTTCAGTATCTGGACCTCACTCAACTTCACTATTAGCTGCTTCTATAAGGAAATCCAGTTTCTCTGTCCAGATCCAGGCTATGGCTGATGATCAGACTCAAGCCAATAGTCCTTTCTCTGTGTCCATACTCTTGCTGCTCTATAGTAATGCACCCTCAGACCTGGATGCTTGCACCCCCTACAGTACAGTACAGTGCCAGGTATTAGGAACCCTAATGTTGGCATGTGCCCAAGTTAATAGCTGTAAGGGAAGCTATAGTTCTAGTGTTCCTCCTTCTTGTGAGGTGTACTGCCCCATTATCACTCTAAATAAAGGTCATTTAGAAATTTTCCTACCCCTCTCAGTGGAGTTTTTTAAATGAGAGTAGTGCTCATAGGATTCAGTCCTGAGCCAATTACCCCCAAATCAGGATTATCACCTTCTAATTTTATTGCTACCAACTATTTCAAGTCCCTTTTATTAAAAAATTTATCAATCTCTTCTATCCTTGATGGTGGCTCTTCATTCAGTCCTTTTAAATAAAATTGTGTTTACATAGCCAGAATAATAATAGACTTGAAAAACAGGATTATGGAAACTATGTTCCATTTACAGTTATTGCTATTAATAGAGTACTGGTTTAGAAATGGCTCTAGACATGCTTTATTTAAATTCAGACTCTACTCATTAGAGAACTCACTAAGGCTCAATTTTCTTATGTATGAAAAAGAGGATGATGATATCATATATTTTATATATTGTCATAAAGATTAAATGAAGAAATTCACATAATATATTCAGTATTGTACATAGCAAATGTTAAACTCTAATAAATTTTTAGTATTCAAATAAATCTATTTGCAATTATATTGGTCCCTTTTCCCAAAAAAAGCACTTTTATTTACTAATTAAGTTAATTTAGGTTGCTGAGAAAAATACCTTTACACCACAATAGCCATAGTGTAGAGAGGTATTACCAATGGGTCTATACACTAGTGGGCATCCTGGGGCTAGTTCACTGAGAAGTTTATTTAAATGCCAATAGATTTGTTAGAATTTGGCATCTTTGCAGTAAATTTAAGTATGACACAAAATGTGAGTTGATTAAAAAAGACTCTCTTTAAAAATAATCCTCACCTTTTCTCCAGTTATACTGTAAGTCCTTAATAATCCTAGTAAGAAATCCTTATCTATACAGTCCTACCAATGCATGTAAGAATAACAAAGTTTGACAAAGTTCATTTAAAACCTTAAACATTTGTACATATCTTCGATAACACATCATGAAGGCAATGCAAGAGATAAAGAATAGGCAAAAGGCAGAAACAAAGAAAATATTAACTTTTTTCTTTCTTTATTAGTACACACTCAAAAAAAGTTGTTTCATCTAATGTTTATACACTTTTTAACTAGTTATATCCTATTGTTCTATATGCTGCTAAATCAATGTATACTTTTATTATTTTTCATTGCCTATAGCTGTTCTACTTTTCACATTTGTGATTAAGTCAGAATTACTTTTTATTGACTAGAAGGGTAAAAAGAATATAGCAGAATCACCAGTACAATTCTCAGCATTCAATGACTTTTTTAATAAAAAGGTGCAAAACTTTAAGAAATAAATCATATTGGAATGGTTTGCTTATTATGAAATGATTTTTCCCTGGGCAACAGTGGCTCAATTATCTTTAAGATTAAAAAAATATATAATTGATTCTACTAAAAGAACTGTGAGTACCAGAATAGACAAACCACAAAAAAATTTAGAGAAAAATGGACTCATTAAGTTTCTCCCCACGTAAATATTTGCATGAAGAGGGCCTAATTAAAATTATCATATCAGAAAGCAAGTATCACCACATAACATATAACTAGTAAAGCATGATTATCATCTAGTCTATTCCACTAGAATTATCCATGAAGAAAATATTTTTGTCTGCATTTTCATCACCTTTCTCCTTATCAGGCTATTACCTGATACATTTAACCACATTTAAATGAATTTATTGTGAATCCAATTATCTAACAATATAATGGAAATGTCATAAACAATGTTTGACTAGACTTATATGAAACAAATTAGATTATTGTTTTCAAAAGGTAAGCTTTTTACTGCTTCCTCTGACTTGTTACATCAGTCAACACTGGTAGAATCAAAAACTTTCACATACTCCTCATGAATTATCTATGATTGGAAAAAAAATATATATTCTAAAAAACAATGTGTGTGTTTGTATATGTGTGTGTTGTGTTGATTTGAATGTTTGTGCTTAGCCAGATGCTTTAATTAAATTTTTCCATTCTGTTACCATTAAACTCACTGTATTATTATATTGATCAAGGTTAACTGATAAAACTTACATACAAATCTTTGTCTATAATCAAAGCTCAGGCTTTATTTCATGTTCTTTTTAAATGATTACTTATTTCACCAGAAGAAAGCCATTTATCTTATCTATCAATGGTGATGGCCTGAACTACTATCCAATTTAGTGCAAATACTCTGGACCACAGTCAGATTCTGTATTCTGATCTGAAAGCTCAAGTACTGTTGGTATTCTCAGCCTCATCTTTCTGATTTGTGGAATTAGTTTATAACAGTTGGCCTACAAATGAATAAACTAATGTCCAGACAAATGAAATTAAAAGTGTAGGAAAATGAGTTGTAATCATAAAGCAATATTGAAATAAGATTTTGCTGGTGGATTTAGCACTCATTTATATCCATTCTTATTTTTTAAGCTTTTTTAAAATATGTGAGTTGACACTATATTTTCCTTGTAGAAATGGGGAAGAGTCCCACATATCTTAAACCAAAAACAGAGAGAGCAAAAATAGCAGAAATAGTGTTTGTGTCACACTATACACCTTTATATTTAACTGGATTTTTAGAGTTAATCCTCATGTAGAATTCATTTAGTAGTAACATGAATAAAGCAGAAGTGGAGAAATATGTAGTATCTATCATCATTGGTTATGATTAATTGGATACCAGTTTAACTGCTTTCCAATAAATTCAATCAAAAAGATGTGTGAACAATAAACTCTGGGATATCATGAATGAGGAAGGCAACGTGATAACAACTTGACAGTTTTGTATCATTTACTTTTAATACCCTAGAACATCACAAGTGTTAATTAGACTATCCTAATGATCTTGCTTTCCTGTGAAAGACCTGGTCTAACATAATCAAAGTAGGCATAGCTATGCTGCTGCCAAATATGATCTTACACGTCAGTAATCTGAGACGATAAATGTCAATCAAAAAAGGTATCAGCAAAAATAATATGCTGAAACTCCAAATAAACGGAAATTATACTATTTAAATTCCCTGAAGAACCTCAGACTACTAAAATAGTGAAGGGTTAATTGGACTAGCTAAGATTGAAAAATAATTAAGATGAGAAAAGCATGAAGCTATTAAAATAAAAATGTCAGTGTTCAGTTAAGACAAATAAAATCTGCCTTAACAGCAAAGAAATAAAAACTTTTTTCAAAACTATAATAAAATCAATTAGCTTAAAAAAAGGTATTTTGTTCATTTCTAAAAAAGATTATTTCGAAGAAGGTCATTTCTACTATATATAATACTATAATGGAGGAATTTCTAAAACATAACAGTATAAAAATTGTAACTATATGAGAAAGCCTCCTTGCCAGGTAGTATAAGAGCTTATGGCGTAACAGCAGGAATCTATCAGCAGCCAATGCTGCATGAGTTCTATCCCCAGCAGGGGAAGTGACCCACATGGTGCAGCAGACCTCTCCTGTCTCACCTGCTGCTCCCCACAGCAGTGTATTTCAGTCAATCTGCCTGTTCTGCTCCCCACTCTGTCTTTGGGGAATCCTCTCACTGCCCACACCTCTGGCCCGTACTGCAGTTCTTGTATGCGTAAATGAATATATCTTTAAAAAATTTTTAACCAAATGAGTGCAATATCTAAAAGAAGAGACACTCAGGGAAAAGAAATAAAGATGGTCTTTGTCTCACAATTTTTCCCAGAACTAGCCTCATTTTGGATAATCCTACATTTCATCTGAAGCCTCAGTGAGATACAATTTGAAGGGAGATTACTTCAAATCCATTCTTTATAGGCAGAACAACTCCTGTAAATTTCACTACTTAAATATTGAACGAATACTTCTTTAAAAATCCATTTCTGTAATAAATTTGAGTTATTGTAATTGCTGCTGTAACTGTATCAGAAGATACAGTTTGGAATTTCATCCTTTTCTCCCCATCTGGCTTATTTAAAGTAATCACTGCAATATGAGACTTCTCAAGCACATCAGAATAACTTCTTCCCAGTTTTAGAATAGCTGTAAAAAAATCAACATTTGAAAGATGGAGTTACATAAATAAGAATTATAAGTATCTTATACTACTTACTAACATTTGAGTGCAGATTCCAGTTAGAAAAAGATAAACTTGGCCAAAAAAATGCATTTGGCAGCTTCTGTAGCGATTTCTCAAGAGGACACCCAAATGAGATGTTGCAACTCTTGCTACAAGTAGTTTATCATTAGACAAAAGTGATAAATGTTATTGCAAAAACAGAGATAAAGTTATATTGTTTTAAAAAGTGAAAAGACTGATCTTAACTCTGTATAAAATCCATGGGAAACAAGTGTATCTTGAATAAATTAACCAGAATGATTGATATATTGTTAAAAAGAGTATAAAAATGTGCATATGTTATATTATCTCAAAAATGGAAATTATAATGTGTTAATAATAGTTATCCTTCCAGCTCTGGTTTCTCAGTTATTTTAAAAATCTGGCACTCATTTAGAGTTTCTTTATTTTCAAATAAGTAATTTAGAGTATGATTAAAACACATTTTATAATTAAGTTGAAAATTTAAACTAGTTTAGTCAAAGGAAATATTTAGAAACTTTGCAGTAGTCAGTAAGTTGGTGTATGACCAGCATAGAATTGATTCTTAAAACAGCAAGACGGTCTTCCCACATTGTCTCTAACAACACAGTACATGTCCACTAACCTCTTTGTACCTTATGAATTTCCATTAGCCTTTCACATCTACCGCTGCTTGATCTATCTGTTTTGACAACTGCCTAGATGCCTTTTTTTTTAATCTAGCTGGAATCTGTTTTCTGAATCTAACACACGTTACCATATTTTAAATACATAAAGAGAGAATTTGAGATTTTGATGGAATCTAAATATGCAGATAGTTTGGTTACTAAACTGAAAACAGAAGTGATAGTTCTAAAGCCAGGATACAGGGCTGACTTTAAAATTTTCCACTGAGTTCCAAACTTCATTAATTCCAATCACCTCCTTATATATTATTCATTTGGAGAAATGTATATATTATACATTATAAATTTGGAGAAATGATAGAGAAAGTAGCAATAACTAGAATATGAGTAATAGCTAACTCTAATGTATGTTACCACATGTCCTATGTTCTGGCAAACCCTGTACAACAATCGTATGTCAAAGGTACTAATAGTTATCACCACTTTGCATATGAGAATGGAGGCTTAAGCAGAACAATTTCCCAATGTCACACAGCCAATAAGAACTGAGAATAGATTTGATATACCAGCCCTTTAAAAAGAAGGCTACTGCAAGAAGCTGACACCAATGAGTAATATTACCTGTGCCTTGCCGGGTACAGCACAGAACCTGGACCTTAATGCCCTCTTCTGTAAAATGAAGATGTTGAAAACTACATTAAGTTCACTGTGATATATAATCTTTTAAATTATATTACCCTAAAATATATTCATTACATAGAAATAGAAAGAACTTTAGCTGTAAGGCTCCAAGATTTGCCGCTAACTTCTGTGATTTCAGACAACTCATTTAACCTTGCCAATTGTTATTTGGCCGACTTCTCACTCTTTTCCTTGTTGCATAAAACATCTAGTCGGCAATATTTTAAGGTAATCCTTATTTGCAGCAGGTTTAAAAACGAGAGGAAGCAAAATTTAAAATAAACAAAGAGGCAGTATGACAAAGAGAGGCAGAAACACAGACAGATACAGAGACAACAGCCGAGTTTATACATGAGAAGGGTAGGGAGGATCCAAAGCAAACACTTAGCCCTATAAAAAGGGGAGAAATGTGCCCACTAATGCATTAAATAAATTTTGGCAAAAAGTAACAGTGGAAAATAAGGTATGTATGCCATGACTTTCGCAATTGAACAAAGTTAATGATTAAAATCTCCTAGGTTTTCCACCATATTATCATCCTGCTGTCTATTTGCCTTGATGATATTTTATCTTTTGTGAGCCAAGAATGACTGCACTTGCTTCTGTGAAAAGATTAATAATTGATTAGCTTGTAGTTGCAAGTCTTAGTAAAAGGATTTGGTTCCTTTGGACTGCCATTTTTTTTACTGGGTAACCTGGAGGACTTGCCAGCAGGAGAATGAAGAGGGTCCTGGTTCTCCTGTTCATTATAGCATGTGGGCATGCTCTAGAGAGAGGTAAGACTTTCCGTGGGGTGACCACTGACAAAAATTCTTACTAGTATGGGTTTTTTATGCCATTTAAAAAAATATATACAAAAAAGTGAAAAATATTGGCAAATGTTGGGGAGAAGAAGATTCAAAGAGGGATTACTCTGAACTCAAATGTGCCATGTCATATTCAACTAACACCCCAATCAAGAATCTCATGAGAAAAAGAAAAATTGAATAACCTGTAATTTTTCCTTACCTATTTTCTGATAACCTAGATCTGGAGAGTGCTTTGAAATTAGAAATTTAATTTTTAAAAAGATAATACAACTGGACATTGTGACCTATCACTGAACATTTTTAGAATTCTAAGACTTATTAGTACTGAAAGCATAGGATACCAGGCCCACAATGCATGAAGTCAACTGAGATTTCTTTGATCTTCAAGGAATCCTGTAGCTGAATATCTGAAACAGCATTATAGTTTCTAAAATATCCTACATTAAAAATTTTAATAAAAATGAAACATTAAGATAAATGAGTTGGTTTTTCATTGAAATTATCCTTCAAATGTCTTCACCCTTGAGCAGAGTTTAAAGCAATTTTATAAATGCTAGAAACTAAAGTTATGTGAGGTATTACAACTTTATGAATTTTGCAGCTTGGGAGCTTTCTGTAATCAGATTCAATTTACTTTTCTGGGTGATTCTTATAGTGCTTATGAGGGAATCTTTTCTTTCTGTTTTGAAAAATTAAGATTTTCATTTCATGCTGTCAGCTAACAGCCTCACTCAAGTCACACATTATTATTCATATTAATAGCACATTAATCATTGGAATAAAATATCTACATCTCAGAAAACATCAGTTATTAGCTAACATGAATAACCTTATTCCTGACTCCTTCTTATTCTTTTTTCATTCACTTTTCCTTAATCTTTTGATATTAAATGTTTTTAAATTTTGTCCTAGTCATCCATAGATCCTTCACTAAGCAGTAAGTACTTATTAAAACAACACAATCTGAAATCTAGTGGGATGTAAACTAGTGAAAAAAATGTGTCCCTCAAAAGTCTCTGATTAGGCCAAATCCTAAAAAGCCTTAAAAGCTTAATTCGTTTGCCCAAGGTTTCCCTGGGGGCAGATTTGAACCTGAGAAACAGTACTGAAGCAGGTTAAAGATCAGGATCTTCAGAAAACCAGAGGTTCAGTTATCACTAGGTCCCGGAATTATGTGTGACTGTCATAGCATGGGAAACCGGTCACCATTTGAACAGCTAATTTAATAATAATAACCTGACTTTGCTTCAAAGAATCACAGTGTTCTTTGTAAAATAACAATATTCCACGCACTCTTTCAACATGCTTCAGAATGAAGGATGAAATGTATGTTAAAAACTTCAAGTCAGCTCCCATGGAGGTCTGAACTTCACGATGAACTTCAGTTCGATTATCCAGAGCCTAGATCAGATGACAGCCACTGATATACAGAAACTATATTTGTAAATAGTAAGTGTCCAATATTTGGGGACAGTAGTCCTGACCTATTAGTTCTTTATTCTGTAATACCTGAGTATGACTCAATTACCAATTCAATAATTAGCTGAAGTTAGGCATACGCTCCTGGCAGTAGGTTACAGACTATACAGATTTAGGGAGCTGGGAGGAGCCTTGAATGGTGGGAGTATGGTTTGGGTTGAAGTTCTTTCCGACTATCTCAGTTCTAGATTATTGACCAACTATTCATGGCCACATAGGCAGAACACCTTTTCCAAAGTGTATTTCATTCAAGATTCATCTTGGAAAATGTTTCTATGACCACATATGCTTAAGAAGTAAGCCATGCTGTCTATGGCCATGCCACCTTGAATGCGCACGATCTCGTCTGATCTCAGCAGCTAAGCAGGATCAGGCCTGGTTAGTACGTGGAGGGGAGAAATAAGCCATACTTCAATCCTTGTTTGGTTCACTGTCAAAGTCTCTGCTGTCTAAAGGTCTCGAGCAGTCCCACATAAAAAAATATTACTTAACCCTGAGGTTTTCTTAAATTGTATCATTTTAATTGGGATTACATTGGTTTAAAACACTATATATAACTTAGGGATATATAACTCACACCTTTTCTGATCCATGTTACCACAACACAATCACCACCAAAGTTCCAATAATCTCTACCATAGTCCCCCATTACTCTTCTCCTGACTCCCCCGCACCCCCCACCTGCCTCAATTCTGTAATCAGACTTTTAGGATTTGTTCTGGTTTAGTTTTGTCTGTTCCTTTGTTTTCTTTTTATTTTTTATATAAGTGATATCATCCAGTATTACTTTTACCCTCTAACTTGTCTCACTTAGCATAATTTCCTCCAGTTCTATGTTGTCTTAAATGGCAAGATTTCACCATTTTTGCAGTTGAGTTATTCCACATATTTGTAATCCACTCATCTGTCATTATACATGCAGTCTGTTTCCATAACTGGGGTTTATAGACAGTAGTGCAATGAATTCAGAAAAGTATATATAAGAGTGGAATGCTAGATCTTGTGGCAGCTCTATTAATATTTTGAGAAACCACCATACTGCTTTCCATAGAGTTAGACCAATCTACATTCCAACTAATGGTATATAAGTGTTCCTTTTTCTCCAAACCCACAATGTTGCCAGTCTTTTTGACATGGGTGAGCATTTCTCATTGGTGTAAGGTCATATCTCATTGTGGTCTTGATTTGCATTTCCCTGGCAAATGTTGAGCAGTTGTTCATGTACATTTTGGCCATTTGTATTTATTTAGAGAAAATATCTATTTAGGTCTTCTGTCCGTTTTTTGATTGAGTTATTTTTCCTTTTGTTCAACTGTATGAACTCTTTGTAGATCTTGAATATTAACCCAGAGCTTCTCAAACATATTGGGCCCTTTACCATTTCTTGGAATGATCTTAAGTCTAAAAAGTCTAAAATGGATATTGCTACCGCTAAATATAAATATTAGGCCTAATTAATCCAGTTCAATCCTATTTAATGGCTCTGAGGATTTAGTTTACAAACCTAAATCTGGATATTCTCAAGAAAATATCCACTTCGGTTATCCCATGAAAAGCAAAAAAAAAAAAATAAGTTGTTGAAAATGCTTCTATTTGATTTATTTTTCTAGAACTAAAATGGAAGTAGCACTCATTTAAAATGTATCTGTTCCACTCCATCTCCCCACCAAAGAACAAACAGCAATTGCTAAGGGGAAGATTGCCATTTGCAAAAGCTATTGGCAGGAACAGAGTATCATAAATATTTTCTCTTTAGCTTTAAGCATTTAATTCTCAGTATGCATATTTTTACTAAACATGATGTCAAACAAAAAAGAGACAGTCTTCTTTGGGTAGAGAGTTGTATTTTTCCTTCTCCTACTTGCATGTGGGAGCCCTAGACAACTGTGGGTTGCCCAATCTCCCAACTACCACTAAATCTCTCTTTCTACATGTTTTCCCTTCACCTTGACCCCTTTAAAGAAAAAGTTGCCCTAAGTTTGATTCAGGAACATAGTTGTACAGAATGTCAGAGAAGTAATTTAGGATAAGTAGATACCCCATTTCCCCAGGCATGGCATTATATCCTTGCTGTAAAACCCATGTAATAAATAGTGACCTAGGATTTGAGATCTACAAAATGAAAAGACAACAGTCATACAAAGATCTAGAACATATTTTAAATTGTAGGAACGAGGTGAAAAAGTCCAGACTTGGAACAAACATGACCTGATCAGATAAAGGGCAAAGGAGGCTTAGCAGAATGAGCTTCAACTTCCCTGGAAGGAGTGTTAACCTCTCTGGAAATCAGCAGCAATGTGACACTTCATTGTTATAGGTGCAGTGTCAGGTATGGACTCCCTGTCATGTGTGGAGTGTGGGGATATATGTGCATACTCTAAATGGCCATGAGATTAATCTAGATAGGAAAGTGATGAAAATCTTTCAGAGCAATCAATTACGCTCTCATCCTCTCCCCTGTCAAAAGTTAGGTGACAATTACCTATGTCACTCAACTTCTGCTCATTGCTACCCCTTCTATTTATCCCAGTTTTGCTCCAACCACACTGGCCTCTACACTGTCTACACTCACTGCATACTCTCTGCACAGCTCCACTACTCGCAGAACACCTATCTGCTGATACTCACGGGACTCCCTTTCTCATCGCCCTCACAGGTCTGCTTCCAGTTCAGAGGTTTCCCTGAACACCTACCTCAAACAGCACTTACTATTGCATTTTTCTCTATTTCCTTTATATGCTTTTTCATTTTAACATTCAAGTAACCTTGTCCCCAACTGTTCTTTTGCATATTGTAACAAGTGTGTAAAATATAGAACATAAGCTCCATGAGATCAAGAACTTTATCTTTATCCCTTGCTAGCCTTTCCAGTTTGGGAACACCATTTACCATATAGTAAGTGTTCAATACTTCTGTATATGTAATATCATAAAATTAGGATTATCTGAGTATCTACTGTAAACACCTCATATGGTATTTCTGGTATTTAAGAACACAAGCTATCCTAGATGGAGTAAACTGCTTATAAATGTCATTTTGTATCATTAACTTAATAAAATAGAACATAACATAACATATTACAATATAACATATTAGAACATCCACTGTGAAGCATTGGCTAAAATTTATACAGTGAAATAAGTATCTAATATTTTTTTTACAAAAGCCAGCATGTTTCAAATTACTTATTTTTCTTGTTTCAGATAAAATCAAAGCTACCATGTTTACAAGGTTTTTTTTCCTCCCTCCTTTCCTCTTCCTTTTTACTTCTGAAAACACCCAAACATCTGCTACTATCCATTACAGACCCCGCATCCTTGCTCCCGAGCCCCACTCTCTTCATCTCTAGTAACATCATTTTGGTTTTCAATGTCCACTAGTTTTATTTAGTTTTGCCCATTTATTCATATAATTTTATTGTACTGTGAATACAGTATTTACCTTTACTTGATTAATTTGACTTTGCATAATCCTCCCAGTTCCTTCTATTTTGCAGTAATGGCAAAATGTCACCTTTCCTTATAAGTGAATAATATTTCATTGTGTGTTTGTGTGCATATATATACACATTTGATACATATTATATATTATATATACATAATATACACGTTGTATGTATATATAATATATATTATATATATAGTCTCAGCAGGGGGGGGTTGCTGGGTCATAAAGGAGTTCCATTTTCAGTTTTTTAAAGGAGGGCCATACCACTTTCCAAAATGACTGCACCAGTTTACATTCCCATCAACAGGCTACAAGAGTTCCTCTTTCTCTGCACCATATCATCTGCAACATATATTGTTAGCAATATTTTTGGTACAAGTCATTCTCATAGTTTTGAAATGATACCTCATTGTGGTTCTGATTTGCATTTCCCTACTAAATGATGGACAATTTTTCAAATATTTATTGGCCATCTGTACATATTTGGAAAAGTGTCTATTCAGATCTTCTATTTTCAGTTGAGCAATTTGGGGTTTTATTGTTAAAATGGATGAGTTCTTCATATGCCTTGGATATGTGGTGTACAAATATCTTCTCCCATTCAGTAGGCTGTCTTTTTAGTCTGCTAAATTTTTCTTTACTTCCTCATTTTTTATCCTAATAGCTTTATGTCTTTATATATATATATACACACACACACACACATAGATATGTATGTGTACATACATACACATACACATTATGTCATCTGCAAATAACAATTTTATTTCTTTTCCAATATGCATTTCTTTTTTCCATGTTGCTTTATTGCTTTAGCTAAGATCTCTAACATCAATTAAATAGAAGTGGTGAAAGTTGACATCCTTAAAGGATCTTAAAGGAAGAGTTTTCAGTTTCTCATTGTTGATATGATGTTTGGCTACTGGATTGCAATTTATAGTCATTATGTTTAAAATCTTTTGGAAAAAAACTTAAGGACAGAGAGGTTAAATAGTTTACCCAGGCAATTGAGCTAGTAAGTTGCAGAACCAGAATTTTAAGTCAGTTACTTGTGGTTAAAACTTCACTCTCAATCACTGCTTTGTCATCCCTCATGAGACAGACACCTGGAATACAATCTTTCACTAATATAAGACCAAGTATAAGAGAAATAGCCAGTCACTACAACCAGAGCAAAGGAATTAAGTGAAATTCATGCTGCTAACAACTTAAATAAAAAGGTAAATTGAAGGTATCTTAAAAAATTATTTTAAAAATGAGTTTATTCATGGGCCTCTCTGGTGGCACAAGGGTTAAGTCTCAGCACTATCAAGCTATCAGCATCCAGTGCAGCATGAGTTTCATTCCCAGTCAGAGAGCTAACCCAAATGGTGTAGCAGACCTCTCCATTCTCACCAGCTGCTCCCATCAACAGTGTATTTCAGTCAGTCTTCCTATCCTACTCCCAAATCTGTCATTGGTGAATTCTCTTACTTCCTGCAACTCTGGCCTGCACCCCAGCTCTTGTGTGCATAAATGGATAAAATAAATCTTTTTAAAAAATGAGTTTTTTCAGAATTGTGGCAAAATTGCAATCCAGGGCATGGAAATTATGCAAGCCCATTGATTGTTTAAAATAAGCTATATTTACGTACAGGGAATAAGGGTGAGTTTAGTTAGAGTCCTTTAAAATAAAAATAAAATAGAAATCTACCCTGCAAATTCCAAGCAGATCTCAGACTGTTCAGTCATACAAATAAAGCTCAATTAGTCCATTTTATGAGACCAATCCAACATGGGCATTTATTGCCTATGCCCCAAGAAGCCATACACAAAATTTCACAAAGTTGATATGAAGCAACATTTGATTAACTCCCTATCATTTAAGAAAATTCCAAAACTACACTCAGTCACTGTGAAGAATAAATAAACATTGTTCTAATTACAAGAGCTGCTTTGTAATAATACACCCCTGTGTTTCATTCAATGTTTTGGCTTACGTGCTCCCAGCTTGGAAACAACTGTTTGGTATGTACATAATAAACCACTACAAGTTAATATTTTGGAGATTTATTAGTTTTGCTTTGACTTTTTTCTGAACTTTTGACAAATCCAATGGAAGATCCATGGTGAATATCCATTGCTTGAAGAATTTTCTATAAATCTAGAATTTATAAGAAATCAGCGTCTCAGCTCTTATCATCCTTATATTTTATTACTAAAGGTCACATGCATAAGATTTTCCATTTTCTATGTTCTGGGTCTATTTTAAATTGAATTTCTTTCACACTTCCTACAATGGCCATCCATACCTGGCCTAAGGTCCAGTTTATCCCTACTCCACATAACTGGCTCTGTCTGTTCATTTCCCTGTTTATTATCCTAGCATCATCATATCTGAATCATTTATTTTCAATCATGTGGTACCTTCTACATTCTGTACATTTTAGCCCTGAAATGCAACAGCCTTTGTATTGATCATTTTGTGGAAAGGTCCTCAGTACTCCCTTTTGTTCCCCTGATCTAGTTCAAGGCCAATGAGCCCTCTCATATTCACTATATTTCCACATCCATACATAGTCTTTGTCAGACCCTGTATCCCCTTCACCTAGCTATTGTAATAGCTTCCTAACCAAATCCTTATCTCCCATACATTTCCCAGTTAATTCATATTATTAAAATGCAATATAAAGCTTGACATGTGATAAGTAGGGTCCAAACATAAAATATATAAAAATCAGAATCACTATTGTAAGTTTCATGAGATGGTAGTTCTGAAGTTGCAGTGAGCTAGTGGGATTCTGGGGATCAAGAGGCTGGGAGTCTAGTTTTTGCTTAGATTCACCTATGCTGGGTAGAACCTTAGGTTAAAATATTAATAAATGTATAATATACAGAAAAAGAGCCTCCAAAAATACCCATATCCTAATGCACAGAAACTTGACTAGATCAGGTAACATTTCAAAGTGGAATTTAAAATTGCAGATGGAATTAAGGGTTTTAATCAGATGACCTTTAATAGAAAAATTATTCCAGGTTACCTGGGTGGGGACAATGTAATCATAAGGGTCTTTAGGGAGGGAAAGGGAAGTAGATGTGAGTCATTCAGAGGAAGATGTGACCTATGAAGAAGAAAGGTGTAGATGCAAATTACTGACTTTCAGGAAAAAGGAAAGTGGTCTGAAACAGAGAAATAGGAGTCCTGTAAGCTAGAGAAATGAGGAAATGGATTCTTCCTTAGAACCTCCAGGAAGAATAGAAGCCTGGTAACACTGATTTCAACCCAATAGAACTGTGAGATAGTAAGGGTATGCTGTTTGAGTCACAAAATTATGGTAATTACAGTAACAGAAGTCATCTATAATGTTTCTGGCTCCCACAGCTTACAGAGACTTCCAGAAAGAAATAATCATTGAGTCACTCTTGACAAACAACCATTTTAATGGCCAGATTCAGGGAGAGTTGGCCAAGTGATGATTGGGTTACATGCTAACTCATTTCTCTGCTTCCTGGGGGTTTGCTATTTTCCCCTTCTCTTTCATATTCCTCTGACCAGAAAATACTGTAGGTTACCCCCTGAGAGAAAGACTGGGGCAAATCATATCACAAGGGTATATAAAATCTTATATCCTATGTTATCTTTGGATTTGAATATAAAATAGCTGCCAACATTCATTGAATGTGTATGACATATTCAGCATATTTTTCATAGTTTCATCGAATAGCTTTATGATGATACTCCTTAAATCCTATGAGATACAATTGTTTTCACTTTACAAATGAGACACAGAGAAGATAAGCAATACCTGGTATATAGCCTGCAGACAACAGTGACATCTTATTTTCAACCTACAAAATACTGACAAACCTCATTATTAATTTATTTGGTAAGCTAGCTCTCTTTAGCTCATTAAGATAAATGAAATGCCACAAAAGCACTTTAACCGATCTAAATCACAATGCTTAGTGCAAAATATCATTGAGAGCTTAATATTTGCAAAATGTCTCATTTAAATAACAGTTCTTACAAGTATCCAAAAGGGAATCTTCCATTTTCCACTGGAATTTAAAAGAACATTAGAAAATTACATTCCATTAAGGGAAAAAAAAACCTTTCTAGTGCTTCAGCATAACAATATAAAATTGTTTTGGACTTATAAAAAGTTTCTATCAACTCTACATTTTATATTAAGAACAAAAACATAAAAAACTTTTGAAAATGAAGGTTTCTTATACAAAAAAAAAGTCACTTATGGAAATCTGCTGGTCTTAAAAATACATTTAAATGGTCCAGAGGATTTACTTGACAAAAAAAAATAAAAAGCCATGTCTAATGGTGGTAATTATATAGGACTAGATACCATGATTCATTTATACAATTAGTTTTAAAAACCACTGGGATATGTGGATTAATAGAAAACAATGAAAGAAAATTATCTTTGTTCAACAACTTCTGAAGTTTTTAAATCAAGAGATAGGTAAGACATGGTAAACCAATGATACAGAATCACTATTTCCTATTTATATCAGCCTAAATGTAGAAATATGGAATCATGATTTAGTCATTCCTTATCCAAGGATATGTTCTCGAAATTTCATAATGAATACTTAACAATTGGTTCTTTTTGAATAGTCTTATCCAGAATTGTGCCAGGCACACAAAACTTAAAAGATTTAGTTATGATTTTTGCCCTGAGTTTTCATAAAAAAAAAAGACATTTTTCTTAAAGGGAATGTTGTTAGTGTATCTAAGGTCTAGCAGCATATTACTAGTGTATATTACTACAGGTCTCCCAACACTTGGTTGGGATTTAAGTCTTCCTACTCGCCTTCCCATATGCAAGATTTAATGAACCTTACAAGCTTTTTCATAAAATAGGAGTGGGGGATATGAAGAGAAAGAATGAATTATTCCAGGATTGGTAGTTAAAAATTAAGACTTCATAGTGGCAGAATAATATTGAATCTTTTAGTACATAAACAAAATAATGCTCAATTCTAATAGATTAATTCTCAGACAAAAATGTACTTAAAAGTTATTGCTGTTTCATTATTTAGAAAATAAAACAATTCCCCATAATTACACATTTAGATTAAGTTCTTTAACAACTACACAAAAATAAGTGATCACTAAAGGTGAATGATGATAACGACAAATGCCCTAAGATTTTTGTAACTAAATGAGGTAATACATACAAAATATTTAGAACAGTACTTAACAAATTGTTGGCACTCAAAAGTGAACCATTATTGTGATATTACTTATTCTTCTATTGCTTAAAAAGTAAGCCCTGCAACTCATTCTAAGTTTCCAACCCAGGACACAGAGGACATCACCTTCAGCCATCTCAAACGGAGAAGGAAACCCACTTCCCTATTCTCACCTTTGCAAAAGCATTCATACATAATGAGGAACCTACCCATCATGGGGAAGGGCACCAGAATGAGATGCATGAAGACTGACTGTAATGTGAGTGTGACACTGTATAGGTCACCATCAAGGATGAGCCCAAAGACATTAATTTGAGTGAGTGAGACCATGGCAACTGCAGTTCCAGGGCAACTGACCCTATGCCATCTACTGTTTTAACTGGTTTTTAAATTTTCACTACCTGAAATGAAGTTCCATGATGGCCTCTTAGAATAATTTACTAGTCCTCCAGATTAACCTATACAGAGATGTCATGTAGAGCATAGACTTAGTGTTAAAACAATTGAAGTTCTTTCCATCAATTCAACTCCAAGAATTGTACTCCGGCTTGTGAACAGCAATATTAATGTTAAAAGCCTAAGCAATGCTTTATATAATAAGTTAGTGTTAACAGAGATAAAACAAAAAAATCTGGAAAAAGTATACAATGTTCATTTGACTGCTATTTCCTTGTTTATGATGTATCTGGTAATATGTTAGTAGATTTCTTTATCTCCAGTAATTCCTAAACCAGGAATTATTTTCTTTACCTTTAGTTTCCCAAATCCCCAACTCTTTATCTCTCTCCAGCTCTTTATCTCCAACTTCCTAAACCAGGCTAGCAGTATTTTATTTCTTATTAAAACCAGCACTCTAAAACCACCAACATCTAGCCTGATTTATTTGAAAAAACACTTCAAGTCATAGTCTTAAAAAATTTTTTAAAAACCCATAAAAACAACTACACTGACCTTTTCTGACACAAATGAATCTGTCAGAATAGAAATAAAAATGCTAAGAGAACAACATTGCAAAAAGATAAAATGCCCAACAGAAGTTGAAAAGTTCACTGGTTCTCCAGTAAACAATAGAAAAAAAAAAGCAACTTAAGACAATTCCTGTTATTCCGTAAAAATGTTTATTTAAATGTTTGTAGGGTCTCCCCATTTCTCCTGCTATAGAACAATTTTCTAGGGAACCAAATTGGCTTCAGAGAAAGATAACAATTGAAACACTGAAAATACCTTTTTTGGTAAATTTTGTATCAAAATAGTAAGTATCTTATTGTTCATATCTCCAGAATCAAAATTCTATGAATATAGGGATATGTCATTTTGCTCCCCATTGTACATTAAACACTGAACCAATGCCTAAAGAGTAAATCTTCAAAGTGCATCTGTTGCACATATGAAGGAATTTTATCAGCTATAATGAAGCGGTAAAGATTTCCCCAAAGTAAATGAAATTTGTTCCCCAAAGTCCTAAATTTGACACTAGAATATTTCACAATATAGATAGTAATGGTATGCCCTATTGCAAACAAAGCAAAAATTCTGTTAGTGAAATTTGTAAACATTTAGAGTTGAGGGGTCATTTGATGTGAAATGATTTCACCAGTATCACTAAGATTGCCAATATTTACTGGGGCCAGATCAAAGTCCACATCAACCTCTCTGTAATCGCTGAAAATGTTAAAAAAAAAAGTCAATTATGATTCATTTGTGGTAGGATTAAATTATATGAATCAAAGCGAATTCAACTGGAATATTAAAAAACAACTGGAGAGTACTCCATGGGATGAGGAATCAATTTGTAATTATCGCACTGCATGTTAAATTCCACATTTGTTGGGTTTTTTTGGAGATAAGAAAATGATTCATATATTTGCTTGGCTTTTAAGTTGTATATCTTTGGATAAATGCATAAGTGAAGGGTTAATCTGAAGTATATTTCTAGCAGTCCACCAGACAGATCGATGGTACAACCACTGCCTCTATATGTTATTTTTATAAGAACAGTTTTACAGTTTTATAGTTCTGAACTTTCTTAATGTCTCCATTTTGGGTTTCTTCCTTGTTTCTATGATGACCAGGGCTGAAGTTCCAGCAAAAATGGTTGTAAAACTATTTTGTCTTTATTTATGTGGTCAGTCTAGTTTTCTATTTATCTCTAATCATTTTTACATTTTAAGTAAAATATTACAAAGCACTGTAGATTCTGTTTGTTGAAGACACAAGTAATTGACTCAATGAAAACTATTTAACAAAGGATAATCTACAGTGTCCACTAACACCACAAACACACCTACTCATAAAACTCTGAATGAAACTAATCTGGTAGTTGAATTGAGAAGAGCAGAAACAAAATTTTTCTTAGGATGTTCATCAGAGATGCCCTATTTAATAGAAGCTTTCACTTCGCATGTCTTGAGTGGTGACAATGGAATTATCAACAAAACGATCTTCTTGCATTTTTTACAGGGAAATTTTATTAAGTTAGGTCTTAATGCATCAAAAAGAAATAAGTTCTTGTGCGAGCCATATGTATCTGTGTGTATGTGTGTATACACATGCATACATGTGTGTCCTAAAGCATCATAAGTTTTGGGGGGAAAAGATTCCTGTAATTTGATAGCAATCATAAAGGTCACGAGTCTTGTATTAAAGTCAAGAATCTTTGGTACATCTGATTATTTAAATTCCACTTGAATATTTCCAGGACAAAATGAAATGGTTTCTACAAAAAGCTGATCATTATCTAATTATTAATTACAAAGCTTTCTCACAATGAACAGAATCTACTGCCATCTATTTTCCTAACTCTACCTCAGGAACAACATAAAAGTCCACTGAATTAACATTATAGCTCTTTGCTAGGAAGGACGGCTCTGCCTAGAATTCTTTCCCTTTGTTCCCTAATCTCAGATCCAGAGAATACCGTTAATGATTAATGGAAATTTTCTGCCTTATTTTAACCTTTTGAAATTGCAACAATACCTGATCTTGTAAACTAATCAATAAATTCCAGAAAATGTACTAGATGTGAAAGTTCTCAGACATAATAGAAGTTTGAAGTTAGTGGCTTTTTTTGCTCCATATACTAGCTTTATCAATCCTGCTATTTTGTTTTAATTTCCCAGATAAGGTAAAATATGAACATACAGGTTTTCCTGTGTGATATTAATGGCTATTCTTTCAAGATGGGACATTTTACAAAGTGCTGTTTTAAAATGTTTTTAATTCTGACTTTTCTTAACTCAGCTATAGATATTTGGTAGCCCACTAAAGTCAAATGCCGCAACAGCATTCCTGCTGGGAAATCTCACCAACATCAAGCATTCTCACCATTAAATTGCACAAATTCCTAAAGAGAATTTCTTTGAAAGGAAAAAATGCTTCCCCTGGAGACATTGGGGGCCTTCCATGTGTCCAAAATATGTTATATACTTAAGGATGTTGAATAAGTGGGTCTCACAAAAAAATAAATTCATTTCCTCCTGCAGGACTATTTCAGTTCTGTTGACTATACATGCACACTGTCCTCTCTTTTCCTTTGCCTGTTCTCTTCTTCCCATTCTTCAGGCTGCTATTAGTGCTTGAACATGGGAAAGGGAGAAGCTAGCAGAAGAAGTAAGCAATAGGAAAATATGATCCAATGGCAACTAGAGGCTTAGTGTTGTTCCCTCTTGTTATGGGACATGTTCAAAGTTGACATTTTCTCCTTATGGATATTTTGGATGTTTTTTTGTTTTGTTTTTTAACCGTTATCCCTATGGATCCCACAAATCCAGCTGGCACCGCAATTTCTGATGCCTTAGTGACAGCTTCTAACTTAAATACTTTCACCTTTTAATTCTGTTCATTAATTTTTATAGTATGCCATAAATCTCCAATCCATTATGAGAAAACCATAAAGGTATAAAAAATGTATAGATATTGAAGAAAAAATGTTGCGTTCATTAAGGATAGATCTATGATAGTTCCATTCCTACACACATTTAATGCAACATCCATTAGAAAATTATTTAAGTTTTCCTATTTCTGTTTTATAGGCAGAGATTATGAAAAGGATAAAGTCTGCAAGGAACTGAGCATTATGGGAAAAGATGACTTCAGATCTTTGTAAGTATCAGGTATTCACCCATTCTGCTGGTTACTTGACTTGAACAAAACTATGAGGAAGCTTCTGGTCAGCACAGAGGGCTAAGCTGATCTCTGCTAAGAGAAACATAAGTCAGTGTGGGCAGATATGTCAGGTAAGTAGAGGAAAGCCAATGATTTCCGTCGAATAATCATTCCTATGGTCTAAGAATTTGTCACCAGCAAGTTTATTACTGAGTTAAGACAATATATAAGCATTATTTTCTAAGGTAATTTAAAATGAAAAATAGTACATGGTACAACTTGGAAAAAATCTATGAGGTATAAAACTGGTTCATTCGAGGCAGAGAGAAAAGCAACCATTATGCTGATTTGAAGGCACTCAAGTCCAACTTATGTTTTACAAGATATATTTACCTAGAATGAAAACTAAGTTTTAAAGTGAGCTTCATATTTTTTTCAATAATCAGGGAAGAAGATATGTGCAATTTTCCTTTTAAAAATAAGATTTCATATTTAATATGCACAATGTTGAAAAATTTATTTCTCAGTAATTATACTGACTTATTCTTCTCTTCAGATCAATGGTTCTATATAGCAGAAAATTTCCCAGCGGCACATTTGAACAGATCCGCCATCTTGTGAATGAAGTTGTCTCCTTGACAGAAGACTGCTGCACTGAAGGGGCTGATCCTGACTGCTATGATACTAGGGTACATTCTTCCGTGGCTGGCCAATTCTAGAGTAATCCTTCAAAGGAAGTCAAGATAGGTTTCTACGTCACATCTTGATGGCAGTTAAAATGTGGGGAAAATATGAAACCAAAGGAAAATCCTTTGACCCTATATTAATCCAAGCATAATGTTATCAATTTTCCCATTAGTTCTACACAGTTCAAATGATACAACATGGGCAGTTATGTTTAATGAGCTTCTTGAAATAATTCTAATGTATTCTCTACATCTTAAAAGCTTGCTCATTTCCATACTTGTATCATCTTGCTAAAATTGGTACCAACTGCCCCCAAATAATTTTATGTTGCCCTCAAATTATTTTGGGATTCAAATGTTGCTGTGTATACATGTACTTGGTTGTGGATTTTCTTTCTTAAAATGTATGTGTCTGTAAGTGTATTAAAACAATGAAATAACAGTAGCTGAAAAAGTTAAATGGTAGGCATTGGCAGCAATTTGCTAATACAGTCAACAAGCTTGATGCAAAAGACATCTAGATGCATCTTAACAAAAGGTCTTGACAAATAATTTTCCCTGATCAAGCCTGCAGCAGTTAATCTACAGAAACAATTCTTCAAAAATTTGATTAGCCTAGATTCTATATAATTATAGAATCCATTCATTGTTTTATCTTGCCCTGTCTTTCTAAAAGTTGTATCATTTTCTTTCACCACCAAGTTCATAAATGTCAATTATTTTTTAAACTCCTGAGTCTGAAAAACTTTACTGCCTTCAAATAAACAAGGCTAAAACTATAAACCATGATCAAAATAACAGAATACAGTTTTGTTTCTATGTTATTTCACGTATTTGCTGCCCAACTCCTTGATAAACTCTGAATTAAAGTTCAAAAGCTATAATGGTACTGACTTTTTTATGAATAACACCTCTCCTCGTTGTTCAAAACATTTTTTATGTGTTGATACTTCCTTTTTTGAAACTATTTGACAGGAGATAATAAAGGGGAAAACAAAAAAGTTGTCAGGTAAAGAAATATAATGGAAAAGAGTCATTGGAAAGAGAAAGACAAAAAAAATTCCTAAAAGAATTCTAATAGTTCAGTGGACCAAAAGGATGAAAAGATACTCATTTTTGGTTTACATAATTTATTCATATGTTGTTTTCCTCACCTGCTAGCTTTAGAAGTCTTGAGGTTAAAATATGACTAATGTAAAATTGTGAGAATGTCAAGGTACTTGTCCCATGTAAATCCCCAAATATTTTTTTTCTTTAACAATTACCTCTATGTTTATGTTTTATTGCAAACATCAAATTTTTAGGGGGAACATTTTATTTCTACAATTACTTTGGGTTTAGTCTATTCGTTGTATCACTGTTGAGAAGTGAATGAAGTTGCAACAATGCTTTTCAACCTGTGCTTCACAAAGAATAACCTTTTTGCTTTGGAAAAACAGATCCTCAAGAAGATCCCCATCTTTCACCTAATGACTAGCATTTCTGTGGTGTGCAGTCCAGATATTTATTTCTAGACACTCCAATTCTGATAGAAAAGTAGGTTCAAGAACCATTGGCAAGAGCTGCAAACCAATGTTGTAAACTAAATCAGTCGAACATTGAAGGACCTGCTCATTTAATAAGGAGAAAGGAGGAAAACAGAGGCAGGTCCTCATTCTCAAGGGATATTTACAGCAGAAATCATGTGGAAGATCATATCAGAGCTTTCTCAGATGATCTCCTTCCCCGCTATTTGAGGCTAATAGCCCTCTAAAGAAGCACTGGCTAAGGGATAAAAAATCTAATGGTTGCAAATTTTGTCCATCTATTAATGAAGGTTACTTTTCTCCTGCTCTGAGGAGAGTCATTTATAACATGAACAAGACTCTACTTGCATATAGCTATGATTATGCAATTTGTCATGCTGACAAATCGTCTCATGCAGCCTGTGCCATGCACTATTTACTACTAATGAGATTTTGAAATAAAAGACCAAGATGTACCAAAAAGGATGAACAGTCTGTAGGTCAAGTAAAAGGGGCCAATTGTAGTGATAGATGGAAACTAGACTGTTGGTGGCAAATGTAACACAGTATATACAGATTGATTTATGAGGCTATGCACCTGAAATATATATAAGGCTATAAACCAGTGTTATTTTAATAAAGCATACTAAGATGTTATAGTGAACTACAAGCCTGAAAACTTACACATGACTGAACTTTTTCTTCTCTCATTCTAGACCTCAGCCTTGTCTGCTAGATCTTGTGACAGTGACGCTCCATACCCAGTGCACCCGGGAACCACTGAATGTTGTACCAGAGAGGGCCTTGAACGGAAACTCTGCATGGCTGCCCTGAAGCACCAGCCAGAAGAATTTCCTACCTACGCAGAGTCAACAAATGATGAAATCTGTGAGGCATTCAGGAAAGATCCCAAGGGATTTGCTGAGCAGTAAGCAGCTTTCATCAGCAGTAGAACTTAAGGGCATTAAAAAATATAAGAAATGTGTCCCATCTAGCCTCATATCCTCCACCAGCACCTCTACAACAACCCAATTTGAATTTTCAAGACTTTCACCCAATACAGTCCATCTTTTTTGTCAGTGCTGATTTTTATAAATGCCTTTCTCAGACAAAAATCAACTGGGAGTTCTATTACCTGAAGCAGAATTACTTTGATTCCCTATCCACATGATAAATTCAAATGTTTGACAACAGCTGTTATGATGCCCCTTATGCTAAGAACATATACTCCATCTGATCAAATTTTGTTGCTATTCACATTTTAAACTTTTAATTTTCTTCTTTGTACAATGTAACCATAGTAGTTATGAACATTACATGTTGCACAACATAAATGAACACATTACTTTGAACTTCTCATTGTTTAACATTCATAAAGAGCCAGATTATACATTGTTTTTAACATTAATCTTGGAAGATCATAAAAACCAACCAGAATGTAAAATCAATTTATGATAATAGAAAAAGTAATATGTAGACAAAAATCAAACATTAAAGTCATTTAAACTGTTTTTAAGAATATGAAATTCAGGTCATGATTTTATAAAAATTGGCTGGCTTTACTCATCCCTTTAAGTTTTCAGAGAGGCTTTTGCCAAGACTTCAGAGACTCTTTTAGACGCAAAGAGGCTTATGCTCCTAAATATTAGAAAGATTAACAAACATTAAACCTATTCCTAGCAGTTGTCTAGAAGAGTAAACTGAGATAGCCAATAAAAGATAAACCCATGACACTCATTTACATTAGTTCATCAGCATAAATAAGTAAATACCGTGAATCATAAACCTGGCAGGCAATAAATGAGTAAAGCAACAAATGATCACTTCTCTCTGGTAATCCACATAGGAATTAAAGTACCTATATTTTTAGTGAAAATATTGATTAAAAATGATTAGCATAATATTCCTTTCTCTATGTCCTTAGTACTTTTTAGATATTAAGTTTTATTCATAAGAATAACTATGAATAAGTACATATTTGCTTCCCACCAATGTTTTCACCAACCCTGATATTTATCCCACAGATTTATGTATGAATATTCCAAAAATTATGGACAAGCTCCTTTGCTGCTTTTAGTTGGTTACACCAAGAGTTATCTCTCGATGGTAGGGTCCTGCTGTACCTCATCAGCTCCAACTGTATGCTTTTTGAAAGAGGTAGGTGTCATTTTATCTATGATGTAGTTATGTTCTATTTTTTTTTTATCTTCTGTTGATATCATTCCACTTAAATAATGGAAATGGTCAGATTCCAGAGTTGATTAGTTTGTAAAAGGCCTCTTGGATTTTGTTAATGGTAGAAACAAACATTATACCTTTGAGAAATAAATATCAGTAAGCTCCTTTGGCCAGAATTCAGTTTTCTAGCCAAAACAATCATTACATTTATGGTTGTCTTTGCTATAACTGAACATTGTAATGAATCTTTATTATCCAATGAGCTTCTCACTTATTTTCTAGAGACTCCAGATTAAACATTTGTCACTTCTCACCACAATGTCAAATCGACTCTGTTCACAACATGTTGCTTATGGGAAGGAGAAATCAAGGCTCAGGTAAAGATTAAACACTATCAACATCTTTAGCTGTCTAATTCTGATCCTGTGCTTTTTTACCATAATATTAGAATTCTCTAAGAAAATATTTTTAATGAGCTATAGATTATAATTTTATGCTCCAATAATCTTCAAAAATATGGCCCAGTTCTTTTTTTCTCTATGCAGAATACAAAGAATAAAAAAGAACACAAAATTTGTTTTTAATAAATCTTTTCTATATACTCATTATATCAGAAAATTGGTTGACACTAGAAATAATTTCCTCCATATTCATATTAGCATATATTACAAATACAAAAGGAAAAACAAGTTTCTCTTTTTTTCATGTGTTATGTTTTGTGTACTTTTCCCCTTGGGATAAGACTTCTTGAATTCTACTTATTAAATGAAGTTTTGTGTTATATACATTTCCTAACCTTCATGAATTTATCCTATTAGGAATTTTAATTTGCTTTGATTTTTTTTAAATGTTTATAAGGTAAATCCAGATTGTTTTCCATAATGGTTGTAACAGTTCACATTCATACCAAATGGCTTCCTTTCCTCTCTCTGTGTCCTATCAAACTGTTGTCACTGGGAGTCTTTGAATGTGTGCCATTCTCACAGGTGTGACATAGTGTTGCACTGTAGTTTTAATCTTATCTCTCTGAGATGGTATTGAACTATATTCTTAATCTTATCTCTCTTATTGTAAGTGACAATGAACATTTGTATATGTCTTTTGGCTTTCTGGATATTCTCTTTGGTGAATTTTCTGTTCAATTGTCTGTTTCATCTTTTAACTATTGACAGTCTGATTCCTTTCAATTTGACCCATAAACTTTTCCACTCTAATAGTAAAGAGAATCTATTTCATGCTGGCACAAGGTTCTAGGCTTTCCTGATGGAAGCTTTCCTTAGTCTCTTAAAAAATAATCTTCCATTAGAACTATTCAAATACTAATTTGTATTTCAATAGACCTTCCCTTCAATTTTCTTTTTGCATTAAGACAGTATATTTCACAAACAGGCTATAGAAATTTATAATATAAAATCACCTAAGATATAAATATCATTAATTTATACTTGCATTAGTGTCTAGGAACTTACAAGAAAGTAGTATCAAATGAGTATTTAGCTACAAGTATTACTGCTAATTTTTTAATATAAAATGTTTGCGACTTCCTAATTTGTTAGTAAGGAGATTGAATCAATAATTAAAAACGTTTCAATAAACAAATCTAAAACCAGATGACTTCACCAGTGATTTCTACCAAACATTCAAAGAATAGCAATCCTCAAAAAAAAAAAAAAAAAACCCAAAGAATATCAATCCTCAAACTCTTCCACCTCCCAGCATGAACTCTTTCAAAATCATTTTATGAAGTCAGTATTACCATGATACCAAAATCAGACAGAGATGAGAAAGGAAAATTACATATCAATATTCCTGATGAACTATGTGCAAAAATTCTCAGCATAATATTAGCAAACCAATTTTAATTGGAACTTACTAAAAGAATCATACACCATGATCAAGAAGGATTCATATCAGGAATGCAGTGATAGGCCAGTATCCACAAATTAGTCAATGTGATATACCACATTAACAAAATAAAGAATAAAAATCATGATCATCTCAGTTGATACCAAGAAAAAAAAAATTCAGTGTCCATTTGTGATAAAGATTCAAAATTGATATATGGAGAACATAATTGCAAATAACATAGCATGACATATAGAAAATATTAAAAACACCATGAAAAGTGTGAGGACTATCAAATTCAGTAAAGTTGAAGTATACAAATATTAACAAAAATCTGCTGGATTTCTACACAACATTAACAAACCGTAAGAAATAGGAAAGCAGTTTCATTCACAATTGCATAAAAAAATGATAAAATATATAGAAACGTTTCACAAGGGAATAAGTTTAGCCAAGCCCATGGAACTACCAGATGTTAAAGAAGTTAACATAAATGGAAAGCTATCCTGTGCTCATGGATTGGAGAAATATTGTTAGGATGCTCACACTACCCAATGTCTCAGGGAACCCTTGTGTACTGTTGATGGGAATGTAAATTGCTACAGCCATTATGGAAAACATTACGGAGGGTGCTCAAAAAAATAAATACAACTATCCTATATGATTTCATCCAAAAAAATCCTTAAAATGTTATTAATGTCCAAAAGCATACCAGTGACTGTCTAAGAATAGGAGGAGAGTACAGAGAAGAGAGAAAAAGAGGTTAAAAATGGGAATAAGAAAACTTTGGGGAATCATGGATATACCCATTGTATTCTGTTGTTGTTGTGTTGAGGTAATGTAGGTCTGTATATGTTTTAAGAATACAAGTCCATACCTTTTCCACCAATGCACCCATAGTCCTCTACCACAGTCTATTTTCTTGATAGTTTCATGTGATGCTAGTTTTATTATAAGTGTGTATATATATTAAGATGTATCAAATATACAATTTAAATTGTTTCAATTTATTACATGTCATGAACTCTCTTATAATATTAAAAAATATACAATATGATCCAGTAGTTCCACTTCTGGATTTGCTTTCCACAAGAAAATAAAAACCATAACCCCAAAAGAAATACTCCCATATTCATTTCAACATTATTTATAATAGCTAATATATGAAAACAACTTAAGTAAATGCCCACTCACAGATAGCTGGATAAAGAAGCTATAGAATACATAGACATACTAGAATATTATTCAGACACAAAAATGATAAATTCTGCCATCTGCCATCCATCTTGGATGGCTTTCCAGCACATTATGCTAACTACAAGTCAGACAAAGTAAGATAAATGCTGTATGATCTGTCATATGTGGAATTTATACAACAACAACAAAATCTAACGGTTTGAAGGCATTCTTCAACTATGTAGATTTGACCAGAAAAGAAGTGACATATTAGTCCTGAAAACACGAAAAAATTCTTGAGGATAACAATTTTGAGTAGAGGTTTGGCACCTATGATCCATCACATAGCAGATATGCTCCATGCAAATGATAAGGACTGAGTTGAACTACAGTATTATTCCTCCAGACCATGTGCTTATAATGAAATCAAGAAAATTAGGAATGTAAGATAACATTCATTTTTAAATGTTTAGCCACCTCATAAAATTAGCACAAAAAGTGCCAACTGCTGATTTGAAGGATATTTTGCCACTAGCAGAAGATGTTACCACAATTCTCTCCAAGTGCTGTGAGTCTACCACTGAGGAGTGCATGGCCAAGGAGGTAAGAGAATTCAGGTCCCCAAGCCCTTCACCATCATTTACCATCTGCTGAGTGGTAAGCCCTTTGAGCTGCCTTTTTAGATGCATTATCTCTGAATGAATACACACATACACACTATGAAATGTACTATATTATTAAAATCTACTTTATAACTAAAAAAAACCCAGAAGAATAGCAAAGATCATTAATTTGAAATTGTAGAATTAAGTGCAAAGTCCACACACAGGTCAGATTATCGTATTCCCGACACTTTATTCTACTTGCAAGGCCTAATGCAGTATATCCTAGCAATATATATTTAAGTTTAATATAATTAGCATTAAATAAAATTTGGACTTCAGTTTCCTCTGTCACACTAGATCAATTTCAAATGCACAATAATGGGTAATACAGATACAGATCATTTTCACCAATACATAAAGTTTATTAGAAAGCACTGCAAACCATTATATTGTTATGAGCTATTACAGGTTTTTATTATACCTGTTATAATTTGATGGTCATCAGTTTTTTCACCATTTCTTATTTATACGAACTTTTCAAGTAGATACCAGTTGAACAGTTGCTTTTAGATAAAGGTCATTCCACAGGTCTTTGAATCTCTTTAGGAATAAATGTTTCCATTAAGAATGTCTATGTTAATAGGTGTTTTTCCATAATTTGATTTGTATGTAATGAGTCTTACTTAGCCATTATATCTACCACCCTTCATATTTTAATCAACACTGCTTCTTAATAGCTTTGTAACTAACTCTTCATCCATAATTATTTTCTGAGTATAAATTCTTAGGTGTCAAATTGTGCATTTAAGGCTATAAGCACATATTGACAAATTACCCTCTAAAGATAGTTTAAAAATCTACTTTTTAAGAGCATTCACACTGATTTTCATAGATACCATGCCAAGGTTTGTAAGACTATGTAAATCTTCAGTATTTTTAATTAGACCAGTCAGAACGCTAACAACGCTCAAACTTACAATTACTTTTGTAGCTACCTGAACACACAGTAAAAATCTGTGACAACTTATCCACAAAGGACTCTAAGTTTAGAGACTGCTGTCAAGAAAAAACACCAATGGATATTTTTGTGTGCATTTACTTCATGCCGGCAGCCCAAACACCTGAGCTTCCAGAAGTTGAGTTGCCCACAGATAAAGATGTTTGTGGTAAACACAGCACCAAAGTCATGGACCAGTAAGTAGAATTGATCTGAGTAATTATTTCTTGACAATATTGATATTCACTAGCATTAAGCTAGAAATCAAATAGGAAGAAATTACAAATCTTTATCTGATTTTAGTCAACTAAGAAAAGAATTAAGAAATACCCCAAGGGTTGCATACACTGGGAATACTCTTGAGTATATGCATACTCCTGTTATAAAAATATCTCATATATAGATTATCAATTCTGAAAATCACTTACCAACATCAGAAGACAGAATTTATACTGGGCTACAACTCTAATTTATATTTGTCTAAGTACTCACTGGTTTTGTAAGTGCATAGACAGCAAAGGGATAAGAGATTGGAAGAAATTATACATATTTTCCTAAAAAAAGCTTTTTATGAAAAACGTGATGCTTTATATATGGTTCTTTCTTTATAGTTGTGTAATTGATAGGTCCATGTATTTCAAGTACATATGTTAATATATACTTATGTAAATATAGTGTACAAAGCTTTCTCAGTATTATCACAATAGCTTCAAAGCAACAATTAACAAATTGCATTACAATGAGAATTTCTTTTTAATATAAAACCTTTTATTTGGACTCAGTTTCTGTTTGGGCTAAATCCCTTAGTTTTAATTAAGAAACAGAAATGAGCTACTCTGTTTAAGATATCAAATCTCAAGATATGATATACACACAAATTATGCATGCTAAAGAGTGTTCTGTCTTTGCTCTCCAATGCCAGGTATACATTTGAACTAAGTAGGAGGACTCATATTCCAGAAGTATTCCTCAGTAAAATACTTATGACAACCCTGAAAAGCCTTAGTGAATGCTGCCACTCTGAAGACTCTACTGCCTGCTTTAATGCAAAGGTATGATTTGCTCATTTTCTTTAACAAACAGTGTATGTAAATCAAGGGTTGGCGAACTATAGCCCATGGGCCACATCTGGACCAGTGCTGTTTTTGTATGACCTGTGAACTAATAATGGTGCTATATTTTTTAATGGTTAAAAACAAAAAGTAACAAATCTTCCATTACCCATAAAAATTATGTGAAATTCAAATCTATGTGTTCACAAAATTTCACTGGAACTGAAAATCATGTTCAACCATGCATTGTTTGTGACTGCTTTAGTATCATAATGGCAGAGCAGAGTTGAATAGATACAACAGCTTATATATGACATTCAAAGCCTAAAATATTTACTATCTGACTTTTTGCAGAAAAGGTTTGCCAATGCCTGGTATAGATAACAATTGTTCATATTGACACATTACATAGAATTCTGTTGTTATGCCTCCTGGGACAATTTTCAACACAAATAACTTTGATTTCTTACAGGGCCCTGAACTGAAGAGAGAATTATCTTCTTTCATTGGAAAGGGACAAGAACTATGTGCAGATTATTCAGAAAACACATTTACTGAATACAAAAAAAAGTAAGGGACTTGTTCTGACTGTATTCTCCAAAATTATCTCCAAAAGTATCACACTGTGATCTGAAAGCATAAGTTTAAATTTAAGATGGGCTAAGTGAGCAATAAAAAGGTGCATGTGAAAGAGTTTTAAGAAGTAGTCAGGACATGATATTTGTGTGAAAAAAATCAGTTCTTTTCTGAGGAGAAAATGTCACACATATCATGTGAGAGATCAATTAGTGCCGCCTCACAGAGCGGCAACATTGGGAGTGCAGGATGAAAGATTTCTTAAAGCCTATGTGGAGCAGTGAGAAGCCTAGAGACACTATACCAAGAAGGTGCAGCGCTGACCCAGTGGACAAGCACTGGACATGCACATAGGGAATGTACAAGCCGGGGGTGTGATAGTGAGGATGCTTTATCAGGGATGTATTACTATCTGGTGCAAGGTTAGGTGGAATGACCAGGGGCTATTGCTTGGAGGGCTCCATAGTTTCTGCTCATCAAATCAGTGTCTCAAATCCCCATTCTTATCTAACTTACTGTTAATCTCTACAAGTAAGGTGTTTTAGCTTGTCTCGCTAATTTAGCCATAACACCTGCCTGCTGTTTTCAGCAGACACTAGTTTCCCAATATGTTCCTCAGTCTGTTACAGGACAACCCCAATGTGAAATGGGTTGACCTGACTGTGAGTCTTAGTGTGCTTAAAAGGGACTTATAATGAGACTGAACTAAAGGCACACATTGAAAAAAAAAGGATAATAAAGTGTTTATTTACAAAAAGGGAGAAATGAAGAAAGGCATAACTCCAGGAGAAAAGAGAGAGATAAATTGGTGAATGAGTTCTACCAATCCACTGAGCTAGCACCCCAATAGCACCTGAAAGCTGGCAAAGAACCAAGAGCCTCCAAGGCCCACATGTCTGGTTACATACCAGGCCTGGCTGCTTAACTCCACCCTCAGTTCCCAGCATCCTCCTTTCATTGGTGATGACATGATGGGATTTGTAGTACTTGGTGTCTTGGATCTTTGTTCTGGGGTGGAGGTGGGGTCCATAAAACTTATTTGTGGAGTTTATTCAGGATATCCTTTCCCCAAAAAATTTCAGGACTTTTGCCCCTGGTTAGAGGGTCCCTGTCTGACTGTACATTTAACTTGACCAGCAGGAATTCTGGGCACCAAGACAGCAGCAGCCTGAGAACAAGGAAAGTTAGGGATCCCACAAATTTGAACGTAGCCACAAAAATACAAGTTACAAAATCTGCAGGGACCTGATTCAAAAAGGACAAAATAAGCCTATATTTTTATCAACATTCATTCCATAAAGCTATCTGTAAATATCAGTATAAGTAATTGAAAAACTATAAAACTGGTGAAAGTGTTATCTAACTTTGTAGTTTATTGACGAGATAAACCCAAACTTTCAATCAAGTATGGTATCACTATCACCAACAAGTATTCTCTATAAATTGAAAATACAAATGCTAGTTAGTCATTAGTATTGTCTTAAAATAATAATTTTTCTCAATTAAATGGAAAAAGCTTTTGTTTATAAAAAAGTATTAACATCACAATAAAGGCCAGTCATAAAAATAGTTTTACTTGGTTCCTAGAAAATGTCTCAATTGAAAAGACTATGTCATTCATTAAATTTAAAGTCTAAGATTCATTTCAAATCATCTTGAATAACACAGGCTTCAAGTAAGCACAAACAAAATTCCACAAAGACCCTTCTAAAGAATCCCAAATGTAGGAGACAACCTTTGATGACCTTCATGAATTCAACCTTAGCAAGACTCTAAAAGAAAATTAAAAACAGAGTCTTAAGCTCAAAATAGTTATTTCCCAGTTACCAGAAAATTAATTGTATAGTTAACAGACTACTATGAGTCACTTCATAGCACTTTATAATGTTACAGGTAATGCAATATTAAATTCTCTACCATTTTTGAACTACAGGATTACATGAGGCAATTGAGTGATAATTTATATAAACTCAATTCCAGATGAAACTGTAGAATTGACATTCAGGGTTATGAAATTGGCGAAGATTGAGAATACTGATTATAAGTATTTGAAGTCTTGCTTCCTCTTCCATCTCCCTCCCATCCTGTGAGTTCCCTTTGGTCAGACTTGCCTCTCTTCCCAGCTGGGACTAGCTCATTTTCACAAAGCTTTTATGAGCTAATTAGCCCTCTTACCCTCTTGTTCCTTCAAGCATCTACCTTGCCTGTCTAAATTCTGGATAAATTTGGGTCTTTCCACCTCTCATTACCTACTATTGGGTTGGCAAGTATTTCCTGGAGGAAATCATACCTCTAGGCAGAGTTGTCCATTATGAGGGAAACAGTTATCCTTGCTAAGAATTCCAATGGGGAATAACTCAAGAGAATTCAACTATCCTAAAAGTGAGATGGAATGTCAATAGTTGAGTTAAAAACAAGAACCAACCTTTCCTACCCTTGTTTCATGATTTTCTCTATAGCTAGTTGAGAAGTAGGCAACTAAAGAGAAATTATATAGAGATGAGAAAAAGTATTAAAGTTAGCATGAAGTCCAATAAGAGAAATACTTTAAAGTAGCTGCTTGAAATCAAGAACTGGAATGAAAAATGGAAGACCAGGGAAACAGAAGTAATCACCCATGTTGCTTGAATGGAAGGGGAAAGGTTAGAATTCAAATTCATTTGCAGTTTGTACATTTATTTTCACGATCCTACCAGGGGAAGATTTTACTTTCCAATCTTGAATCACTAAAAATCATTCCATTGACAAGGACAAATTCTATTTTAATTTTTTATTGTAAAATCTGAAGTAGTTATCGTTTTGCATTAGCAATGTTTATAAAATAAGCTTGTAAAGTCTTGTATAAAAACAATTTTTCAGACTCGCAGAGCGATTAAGAGAAAAATTGCTTGATGCCTCAGATACAGAACTTGAAGAGCTAGTTAACAAGCGTTCAGACTTTGCTACCAAGTGCTGTTCCATAAACTCACCCCCTCTCTACTGTGATTCAGAGGTAAGAAAATCTTGTCCTCTTGTGACTGCACCATGTTTTAAGAACACATGCATCTATTCATTTGTTACTAAAACCATTATATGGCTAGTGCTAATCCTGGTGCTAGTGCTATTATGACTGTTGCTTTTACAATGAAAAAAAAAAATCTACTTCCATATTATGCTCACTTAAAAGCAAACTGAGGCAGTTACAAAATTTATGAAGCTTTATGTTAACAAAATTATTTAAGAATAGGGCCCTTGCTGGTTGCACAAGGGGTTAAGCACTGCACTATGAGGCATCCACAGTCACTGCAACACAAGTTCAATCCCTGGCCAGGGAGGGTACCCACATGGCTCAGCAGACCTCTCCTGCCTCCCCCACTGCTCCCCTCAGCAGTGTACTGCAGTCAATATGCCTATTCTGTTCTCCACTCTGTCTCTGGTGAATTCTCTCATCTCCCACACCTCTGGCCTATACCCCAGTTCTTGTATGCATAAATAAATTTTAAAAATATATAATTTAAGAATACAGGCAGGGCCTCCATGGTGGCTTAGGGGTTAAGTCTCAGCACTATCACCACTATGGCCTGAGTTCAATTTAAGCTATTTATCTCCTCTTTATAAAAGATACTTTAGACACTAGATACTACTGCCACATTATTTGTCTTTATCCTACCCTTATAGCTAGGATTATTGAATATGTACATAGTATAAATCTATATAAAGTGTATATGTAGCATATATAATCTCATTCTTCACATGTTCTTTAATTCCTTAACCCTTTAACAAGCAATCCTCTGATTGCTCGTCATTGCTACTAAGTTGAAGTCCAATTTTCCCTTATTAACAAACTGAGATTTTGGACACTTGATTTATGCTGCAGTCTGGAGAGTTCCAAACCCTTTGTGATTTTCTAAGTACATTAAATTTGTTCTTACCTCAAAGTCTGTGTATAATGACTATCAGGATTGTACTATCCTCATGCTATAACCTGATTAGGTCTTTCACAAGACTCAGGATTCTTTTTAAATATCACTTCCTCTGGGATGCCTTCCCTAGCATTCGTTTTTTCTATTGTCATTAACATTCTGTGCACACCCAATAATTAGCATTTCTTAAAATCTATTGTCTTTTTCTTTCTCATTATTTTTCTGAGAACCTTGTAAACTCAAGAGCAGGGATAATGTAAAACTAAATAAATGTGAAGAGTGGTCAATAAAAAAATTCAACATAAAACTGCATTTTGACAAGAATCCTTTCCTCTAACAAGGCTTCAAAATTTTGTTTCCCTTTTGCATGTAGATTTAGTAGCCTACAAGTAAAACACTTCATGAATTAAACAATACCTTTTCATTTCAGATTGATATGGAAATGAAAAACACCTTGGAGTCCTGAATCATATGTATTGTCTTAAGTAAGTAGTTTTTAAAGACAACAAAGAACCCAGTTTTATATAATGTAGTTTACATATCATGGAATTTATTTTATTCTAATTCAATCCTATTCATTTTATTTATTCTAATTATTATTGACTCAAACTCATTTTACAGGTAAGAATGTTAAACATTCGGAGAAGTTAGGTTTCACAAATATGTATGACCAACTTCTCACACATTTAGAGCTAGATCCAGGTTTCTAATTTAGTGATGTAGTCATTATTAGCTTACATGTAAGATTAAGACAACATAAAGATTATTAAGGAATTCTGATACATTCAATAGAAAAAGCTAAGAGCTTAAAGCCAAGATTCATGAGTCTTAAACATAACACAGCATGAGTCTTAGAAGAAAAAAACATTCTTTGAATTAAAGCAACATTTAAACATTCACATGTTTAAAATTATCTGATGAGCATATTGGAGGTTTAAAATAATTTGAGACATAAACCTTAAATTTCGTACCTGTAATTGAAGGTGTAAATTTCAACAAAAATATTTCCTTTCCAGATCCAACTATTTATTATGAAGATTACTTCTGAGATTAAGAAAATGACTAGAACGATCATTTTGTGTTATCACAGATCATAATTGAGACGTTTAAATAATGTGTGGGAGTGGTCGAGGAAATTTATTTTTAAAATCACCCAGTCTGGACTAGAGCCCCTGCTCAACTATTGATTTTTGTGAACTTAGTTATTTAGATTTCTGGAAATTCAATTTCCTTTATTTGCAAAATTTGAATACTATCCTCTCAAAATTGCTGTAATGATTTAATCATACATAAAATGTCTAGAAAATAGTGACTAAGTTGTTAGTGCTGCTGCTTCTACCACTACCAGTAATGTGAAGCTGAACTAAAAAAAGGTTCATATATTCATTTTGACTATTTTCAGTGGAAACCCAACCCTCTTTAGAAATTTGAACAGCATGTAGAAACTGAATCCTTTGTCTTAAGATATTCCTATTCTCAGGTACACCTATAATTCATGCCTTGCAGTCAACAGTTTGAACTATTTCATTCTTAACCAAAAAAATCTTAGAAATTTCAGTTGTCACACTGACAGCAACAGGTCTCTTGATCAATCCTTCTTCACACCCCAAACTTATTATTGTTACAGGGCAGGGAGAGGGGTACCCCAGAACTTTAAAAATTTTTTGATGGGTTTTGCCACTTGCTGCATTAAGATAAATATATAAGACTTTTAACGGAAAGGAAATTTAATACAATTAGGGTACAATATAGAAAAGATAAAGAATAGAGTAAGTATTTAAAGTTAGCCATCTCCTTGAGGATAAAAGTTTAGCTAAATAGGATTAGCCTAAAGCAAGGCCCAAAAGCCTGCCACAAATTTAACCGATTTTTTTAGTAGAGACTTATAAAAAATGGTTAGAAAGAGTTAGACAAATTTGGGAGGAAAAGAGCAAAATTAAAATTAAGATGAAAGCTGTTATTATTTTTCCACGGGTCTCTCACCCACATCTGTTTTAACTAGTTTAAGACCAAGAAGCAAGCACAGTTTTTTTACATGTCACTTTGCTCCACGTGCCTCCTCCACGTTTTCTTGCTGCTCTTTATCCTGTTTTTTCTTTCTCCCTTCTTTCTGTGTTTTTGTTCTCTCTCCAACATCTTTTTATTCCTGCCTAGCTTTACCCACTTAGGGTGGAACTGGAATTTTAGAAATTCCCCTTTTTTGGGGAACTACCCTGTTACATTATGCCCTCATTTGCATGCCCCATTGTAGAGAGAATTACTATCTCTTACTAAAGCTCACAAATCCATCTTTTTTCCTTAAGCTTGGCAATCAATTAACATTCCCTGAGTTGGCTACCTATAAAGGAGTTGGCTGATACTACAGAATCAAGTTAGATGGAAAATACTTTAAGTTCTGGAATCACATTCAGCACAGGCAAAACAAGCTAACTGAGGCTGAGTAAGAAAGGCATAGCTGGTCTCCATCTCAGCTTCACTCCAAGGCCTAAATTCCTTGAGGACAATGAAATGCAGAATTCTTCACACAATAGACATAGAATCATGACATAACTCTGCTGCAGTGTCTTGGAAAAGAATTTTTTAAAAATCCAGGAAGAAACACATCTATCTTAACACAGACTAGAGGATTTGATAAAAACTCACATTCCATATTTTATCTCAACTCCATGATTGGGGGCCACACAGTTGCTTTATTTTTTGCTCTAGTAGTAATTATGATTATAATCATCTTGTAGTGATTATTCTCATAGAGCAGAAAGTTACACACATCATTAGTTCCAAGGGGGAAAAAAAAAGCACTAGAAAATGTTTAATGAACCTTGTCAGAATGTGATGGCTATATTTGCAGGTCTTAGGAATTTCTTACATTATTTATCCTGAATAATCAGGTGGGCCATAAAAATATGAACCATGCTAAACAAATTTATTTTGGGCATGAGCATGAAAATATGCATGAAAACTGACCTATCTATTCCTTTGCTTTTCTAACATGTGTTCCATTCTTTTCATAGACCTAGAGTTGGAACCACCCTGGGAATGATGATTCCCTAATCTAAGCAAAACCAGAGCTTCAAGAGAGACAACTTGGATGCTCCCCGTTTTTACCAGCTACAATATTTTCATACAGTGATGAGTATGATGATTTGCTACCAAATAAATTTAAAATATAATGCAAACCATAAATGCTATTGGGGATGATGATACCACGTTGATTTTCAGACCTTCACAGAAATGCTACCAGAGGCAACCTCAACCTCACAAATACCTGCTTATTTCTAAGTCTCTGCAACTCTAATAAAAGATTCACATCATGAAGCACACACTCTAGAATTCCCAACAAATTAAAATCCACTCCTTGATTGCTTTGATTATTTCTTGAACTTAATAGGTACCATTAAGGAAAGTTAGCCAGCTTTTCACCATAAATAGCCTAGGATAGCTCACTTCTTTAAAAAAAAAATAGCAACAATCTGAGAATACATTCTTTATCCTAGTTGCAAATTATATAGCAGTAATTAGGTATTATCTACCTTGCATGAAGAAAAATTTTGTGGCCTGAACAGGTTTTTGCCAAAAGTGAGTGATAAAGCAACTTATTGAGTTAAGGTTCTAAAAGCATCTATTTTAGTTTAATTAAAATTAAAAGCATTACATTTAAAAGCATAGATAAGCATCTATTTAGTTTAATTAATTAAAAATTAATCAATTTGCCATACATACTATAATAATATTCTTTTTTTAAAGTAGCACTGATTTACAACATTGTATATGTTTTAGGAATACAGGTTCCCAACTCTTCAAATGAAAGATATCACACTCTGCCACCAGCAAAGAACCAACAATAAGAACCAAAAAAATGACAGCTTGTTAACTGAACATATTTTGTTTGGGGGAAAAAAGATCATATTTTCAGAATTAATAGCCCTGAAACTAATAAAGGCAAAGAAAACCTTCTGATTTATAGTTAATTGCCTCAATGAATTAGATCTTATCTCATGGCAAATATATAGACTACATGGTGGAGAGGAGACATTTTATGGCAAATTTAACTGGAATCACTGGAATCAGGCAAAATCATCCCTGATCACTCCAAGATTATAAATCCCAGAAGAGAACATTTCATTAAGTCAAGGTCAGGTACCCAACACTTTGCCAGGAAATAGGAAATAAAATGCCTGGCTCTGCTTGCAGCTTTTATAGTAGAAGGTGCAGTACAAACTCTCACAAAGATTTCAAAATGGTAAACTAACCCCAAATAAAGGGTGCTTCAGATACCATGAAAAAAAAAAAAGCAACAAATTAACCACTGCCTATACATTTTACATTTTTTAAAAGTTCTTTTTCACTTCAAAATTTTACCTTGCCAAAACTTCAAAACCAACTCTGATAATTAGATACCATTGATAAAATATCATGAAAATATAACTCCATAAAGGTGAATGACCCAATGTAACATACAGCAAAGAACAAAACAGATAGCTTTCAATCCCATCATGCCCTACAAGATTTGTGAGAAAAACCTAAAGAATGTGTACCCCAATACCATCAGTCTGGGAGATTTTGTTATCTCTCCCTTGAAGAGTCATGATTCATTATGTACAACTTAGTATGCCCCAAATTTAAACACTGACCCCTTTTCCATTTAATATCACAGATACCTGTGATAATAACTTCATAGGTAACTCCGAAGTTAATTTTGAAAAATGCTGCTTTGTTTTACTTTAGAAGTACATTTTCAAATTGTTCACTACAGGTCCATTTTGTCCCTTAGCAAGTAAACCAGGTGTTTTTGTCACTAAGTACTTAATATACATAACATGATTGGCTGAAGTTGTGTTTTTGTGGTTCCTTTACACCTATTTGCCAGCCAAGTCTAAATACCTTTCAGCATTCTTTATACTAATAATTGCTGACCCAAATACTCCATTTTAGTACAAGAACTTTAATTTTAGACTTTACATACTACCCCCTACATTTGTTCCACTGTGTAGAAAGCAAAGAATTTTAAGATGTTATTTTAAGAAGGAATTTATGTTTCCTTTCAAAATGCTTCCCAATCTTAGAGACACTTCCGAATTTACACCTATTGTTAGCCATAGCTGATTTTACTGATTCGTGTCCCTTATACAGAAGTAGTCTTCAATTTTCTATACATTATATATCGACTTCATCCAAAAACTTTGGTTCTTTTATTGTAAGGACCCAACAAACTGTTTTGAAGAGTACTATCCCTGACTACCAATCAGGGTTCTATAAGGAAATAGAACTAGTAAGAGATAAAGAGATTTAGTTTAAAAGACTGACTTACAAACTTGTAGAACTGGCAGGTCCCAAATCCATAAGACAATCTGGTTATCTGTGCAGTCTCTAGTTTTGAGATAGAATTCCTCTCAGAAAAACCTCCCTTTTCCCTTTTAAGACCTTCAACTGATTGACTGAGATCCAAGCACGTCATTTGGGTTAATCTCTGTAATTAAAGTCAGCTGGTTGTAGATGTTAATCACATCCACAAAATAGCTTTAGAACAACATCTAAACTAATGTTTGACAAAAAAAAAAAAAAAAAAAAGGGCACCACAGCCAAGTTGACACATAATATTTAACCATAATGAACCATCACACAAACCTTCAGCTATTCTCGTTGCCCTTCACAAGTTGCAGCACTAACTTTCTACATTTTACCAGGTTCCCAGACTCTAAAAACATCCCTTAAGAACCATCACTTAAATGGTCTTCACAGAATTAGTGTATTAGTATCTCACCTGAACCTTCTTTATATGGAGATTTTAATTGGAAACAAATCAAGGGAAAAGCCTTTCTATTATGTCACTTCAGCAGCAACAGATGTAATAAAGAATAATTTGATCAAATTGAGAGCTTACCCAATTTTCATTTGGAGTAACAGCTAAAAATAAGGATTAGAAGGTTGTTTTAGGAAGCTTTTGGTTTCCCTTTTGCCACCTTTCCTCACCAAAGAGGTCTCATCCCACCCACTCTATAGACCAGTAATTCTCCAAACTAGCTGGACATTGGAATCTGCTGAAGAATTATGAAGAAAGTCAAAACAGAGCCATTCCCAGCACCCACCAGTCACCCACCCCAACCACTGCCAGATTCAGATTTCATCCTTCTTGTGTGGAACCTGCTGTATAATCAAGTCTTCCAATCACTTTAGAAGCTTGGCACCCTCACCCAAATTTGAAAAAGCGAAGAACCTGAGAGCAACCAAATAAACACCTACAGATTACATGATTGATTATACCATAACAAAGGTACACTTCAAATACCACTTTATTTCAATCTGACATTATATTTGTAGAATTTTGTCAAAAAACGAAAGTTTTTGTTTTCCATTAAACAAAACCCAGTCATAGACAAGTCAAAAGATGATCTTTCCCAGAGGCTATTTCATCCTTGCCTATTTTCTTGCACAGTCTGAAATATTCTTTTCTGCATTAGGTCAAGAAAGTACCTAATTGTTTCTTCTACCACACCCACTACTACAAGGCTTAAGGTTTCATAACATGCATTTTGGTAAATTCAGTTTGTAATTAAATTAACAATAGTATCTACTTACCCATCCATACATTTGGGGGTTGGAATTCCTGTATTCTCCCAGCGAGCAAGTTTCTAGCAATAAACTAGGTGTCTCTGTCCTCATTCTTCAATGTCAGAAATAGGGATCTTTGCATCCCTTGCATTCTACACCATGAAAAGTCTCAGGGAGGCTTACCGTTTCAAATAAGTCTTTGCCTCCACCTTGTGGAGGACAGGTCAAAATTCAGATGACTGTAGAAATGCAATCTGCAATCACAAATGTAGCAGCAGGAAGGGTAGCACAGGACAGGTTGGGGATGATTCTAGCAGACGAGGGTAAAGGAAGGAGTCTTGGAGCCCTCAGTGGCTTTTATGCTTTTTATTGTCGGAGGTGGCCAGGTACATGGCAGGCAGGGGTACCAGGGGGCCGGGAGGCTGGCAGGCCTCCGAGCCCCGGGCGCATCTCACCCTCTTGGCTGCTTTGCTGATGGCGTCCTGTTCCTCCCACTGCTGCTTGATGGTCTTACTAGCGTACTCATGACACCGCCCATATAAGCCCATGTCAAACTCAGGTGTGCCCACTTGCGCATGCCCACCTAGGCATGCGCGCAGCACCGCAGGTGTCCATCATTATATTAATGGCGGGAGGGTGGAAAAGTCTGAGAGTTTTCTCAGACCCTACAACATCTTAATAAAATTGATAATGCTTGGTCATCTGGAATACACTTCCTGTTGAAGTTCTATTTCTTCTATTGGTTCCTCTATTTAGAACAGTATGAAGAGCTTGGAGGCAAGTTAACAAGATACAGAATTCCAACTTTTATTCTCAGAGATTTTAGCAATTTGTGTCAATCTAGCATCTTTACAAAGAAAACGACCCGGGCCTCCCTGGTGGTGCAGTGGGTTAAGCAACGCACTATGAAGAAAACCGCAGTCACTGCAGCACGAGTTCGATCCCTGCAGCCGGCCAGGGAGGGCACCCACATGGCGCCGCAGACCTCTCCTGCCTCGCCCGCTGCTCCCCTCAGCAGTGTACTTCAGTTGATCTGCCTGTTCTGCTCCCTGCTCTCTGTGGTGAATCCTCTCATCACCCCCCCCCAAAACACACACCTCTGGCCTGTACCCCAGTGCTTGTATGCATAAATAAATAAATCTTTACAAAAACAAAGAAAACGACCTATCTAAATTTTTCATTTCATTTCTAAGAGTGCTTAAAATTTTGAGAAAAAATTCAACCTACTTTATATCTTAATATATAGCATTAGCAATAAAGTATGAATATCTTCTCAATATTAAAATAATGCTCACATTTGGTAAGAAAAAATGTAAAAAACAGTAAAGTACTTCACTTTTTACACAATTTATTACTTTTCAAAGGACTTTTCCACATTATCTCATCTAATCACCACAGTCACATGCAACAGGTAAAAAGTCCTAGTATATCTAATTTACAGATAAAATGGATTTGGTGAGTGTAGGGTCAGAGAAATCAGGTCTTTCCACCCTCCTGCCATTGGTATAATGATGGACACCTGCGGTGCTGTGCTCATGCCTAGGTGGACATGTGCAAATGGGCGCACCTGAGTTGGACACAGGCGTATTTAGGCGGCATCATAAGGATGCCAGGACTAACTGACCAACACGAGCAGCAGTGAAAGCGAGAGTACCAGCTAACCAGCAGCAGCAAGACCAACCAGAGCAGCAGCGAGAGCAGTCCAGCAGCTGGAGAAACAGGACGCCAGCAGCAAAGCAGCCAAGAAGGTGAGGCTAGCAGGCCTCCCGGCCCCCTGGCACCCCACCTGCCATGTACCTGGCCACCTCTGACAATAAAAAGCATAAAAGTCACCGAGGGCTCCAAGACTCCATCCTTCACCCCATCTGCCGAATCATGGAAAACTTGCTCGGTGCCACCTTTCCGGCCACTACAGTGAGATGAGCACACTAATAATAAAAAGTAGCAAAGGCAGATCTAACATCAGAGTATATTTGCTAAGCACTTACCTGCATTCTCACAGAGCACTCACTACTTTGTAACTCTCATTCTCCACTTTAGTAACAAACCATTCTGAAAGAACAACTTATAGCAATAACTATTATTAAATTTACTCAAGAACTTGGGGGTTGACTGGGTCTGAGTGTTCTCATGCAGTGGTGTCAAGCAATGGCTGGAGCGAGGACCATCCTGAAGCATTTTCATTCATATGGATGGTAACTGGGGTGGACCGTACCAAACAGCTGGGGGTGGGTAGGTGGGGCTCCTTGGGCATCTCTCCATTAAAGGTCTATTCAGGTGGTCTCCACATGCATCCTCATACAGCAGTCTGACTTTTTACATGGAGGTTGGATGTTTCCATAATGAGTTTACCAACCTATAATGGCAGAAGCTGTACTTTCTCATTGACTCTCATGGATTAGAATGTGGTGGAAAGGGTGCTAACTGATTTATGAGAGTCAATGACTTCATTACCTCATAACTCACTTCAATAACTTCATTACCTCATAACTCAAGAGGTATTAACTACCATTATCCACATTTTACAGATGGGGAAGCTGAGGCATAGTCTGATTAAACCCTCCCAAAACCAGTGACTAGTTTATAGTGTTAGTATTTGAATCCAGATAGTTTAATCAGACTGTAAACTCTATACTCTCTGTACATACTCTATGAACATTGAAATTCGTAGATAGATACACACTGGCAATACCAAAGGGTATTTTACTGTCAATCATAAATTATTAGGTTAAAAATAGAAAAGCCAATATTAATATTTCTGCATGAAAATCAGATCTAGCCAGGTTCCATTTTGTAGACTACATAATCTTTTACCTAAACATTTATTGGGCATCTGATTAGCATTTACAAAACACAGTTCCCATCCTTAGAAGAATTCTTACTCCAGTAGCGAAGACAAACATGTACATTAATAAACATGGGCATGGATGATGCAGGCAGAAAGAAGGGACTCTCTCTGTAACTGTGCAGCTATGAAGAAAACTAGTCAGTAATGGCAAATTTCTAGATTTGAGAATCAGCACAGGTTCTTTCAGGTGAAATGATACGCTCTTGCTTAACAGTCAGCTGCGGAGCAGGTTACCTGATAAGGCTGCAGGCCCATGCAAGGAGGACGCAAGGAGGATGCTATCTGCCATTCTCCTCTTGGGTCTCACCAGCCAAGTCTGCTTTCCTGAAATTCCATCTGGAAGTTGAGAAGTTCAGAAATGAAATGAGAACGACAACAATCATTAGTCTGTAGTTGAAAGGCATCATAAGTCATTTTGTTTTGTTTTGTTTTTTCATTTGAAGTGACAGGAAAGATGACATGTCAAATGGTAATTAAAATAATCTGACTGGCAATTATTACACAACTGGGCTCTGGACCTCCTGCATGGGCACAGAGGGGAGAGACAGATATGGCCTCAACAACTAACTCTAAATTTCCTTTTGTACTTTTTTTTTAACTTAATCCCCTTTTTAATCAATTCTAGTTACAGTGATGATAATGCCATATGTTGACTCTACAATATATTTGTTCTTATTATTACATTTGGTATGTTTATCCAGCCGGGGCTAAT
>JAGFMF010011712.1:3464911-3669993 GCA_019455555.1 Galemys pyrenaicus | reverse complement strand
CTACAATATATTTGTTCTTATTATTACATTTGGTATGTTTATCCAGCCGGGGCTAATACCTTAAGGTGGTTTAATTTGGTGTTCTCTTTCCCAGAAATACTTCTTTTCTTTAGAAATATGTTGAGTTAGGGTTAGATTCAAAATATCTATGTCATGGGTCCTGACTAATCAAACAGGACACTGAGTAGTAAAGACAGATGTTAGCCGTGAAAACCTGGCAACTGTGTCAGCCATATCGGAGGATTCTTCTGAACAACCCCCTGGTCATTAGAGAATGGAGTCGCTGAAGTAGGTGGGGAAGTAACTGGACAAGGTGAAGGCCACCAAATAGGTCAAGTTAGAGCCACTTATTTGGCAAGTTTTTAAATGAACAATTTTATCATTGGCAGTAGCCACATAAAATATAACAAAGCATTCCTGGGGCCAGGGAAATCATGTAAATAAGGGTCTAAGTCAAATGTAGACTTGCTAAGCATGAACAAAATCACCAACATTTATTAAAAGTTACTTTCTATATTGGTAATCTGAGAAGTAGTTCATGGAATAAGTTTATATATTATAAAGTTAATCATATGGAAATAGGAGACTGCCATAAATCATATAAATATAAGGTCAAAGTGCTACAAATTTAACATAGAGGGGGAAATTAATTTTAATCATAAATGGCTCACTGACATTCATAAGTTCCCAAATATCATATTTAATATACCCAAGTTAACCCAACAATTACAGCCAGCCATTACTCTAATTTCTAACAGATTGCTTCTGTGTAAAAAGCAGAAAATTACATTGTGAACCATCATCTGTTATTAACTCAAAAGACTGCAATAATGACTTAAATAATGAAACCTGTGATTAATTTTGATTCAAGTAAAATCAAGTCTCATCAGTGACAATTATATAAAGACAGTTATACACTTTTTAATTAACACAGCTGTATTTTTAAAGTTGTTGCTCTAAGCATTCCCATGATTATATAATGCAAGCATTTGGAAAATTTTCTGACATGTGAAATTTTTAAATTGTTGCCATAAATTTGGAGTATTTGTGAAAATAAACCTCCGAGATCTTTTTTAGATTTCTTAAGTATTCCTAAGTACTCTTAGGAATACTCTCCTTAAGTATTCTTAAGAGATGTCCTCTCAGGATGTTCAGTCTGAGACCAGCTACTGCCTCCACTCCTTGGCTTAAGTTTTCAAGAAACAGATATGAAACCACAGAAAAGGACAGGACCCCTGCCAGAAAAAACACTCAGGCCATTACAGAATACTGAACACAAGACCTGGAGCTACCCAGACCTTTCACTTGGGTTCCATGAGCAATGAGCCATCACTATAAACCACTCATCTGCTTCACAAGGGTTTGAGGCACCAGAAAGACTTCTGTGACCACTGTCATTCAAACGCCACTATAGCATTTGAGTCTTTTCTGCTGTTTAATATGAATATGGTAGTACTGACCCCTCCCAATCAAGGACTGATTCATGATCTGCTACTTCAGGACATAAGAGTTATAAAAATAGGAACAAGGTTTGTATCTTGTCCCCTTTACCTCCTTACCTCTTTATATAAGACTCTCTCACCCACTGAATATGCTGATACACCAGTGATGTGACTTTGCAGGATTGGGGCCTTTAGTCCATACAAGAGACAATTAAATAAATGCATTATTTAATCTTAAGCCCAGCCATAACACAACTTTAAAAAAATATACTCGCCATAGTTAGTGAGCTTTCATCAAAAGGTCACCTGCGTTCTCAGTAACTATCCACACTTCCCAAATTCAGTTTTAATTCATTTATTTTCTCATTGAATAGCCAAGCTAGGGAAGAGGAACTTGGGATTTATATCTACATTATATAGTTTGAACAGAAAGAAAAAATATTTGGCAAAGATGTGTCTCTTCTCATAACCCATAGTTCATTTTATTCCAAAAAAGAAACCTCTCTCCTATGCCATTTTAGGCAACAGTATGCCTTTTCAGAATTCAAATGGGAGGAATTTTATTTCTTTCCTCAAAAACTAAGAGAAACAACACTACATGAGCAATACCACCCTGAGGCCTCAGTACATAGAGCCCCAGCTCTGAGCACCACTTTACGAAGGGCTGTTCTAACATTCCTCCAGCTGGGACTGTCCCACAGGGAGAGGCAAAAGGGACATGCGCCCCCATGGAGTCACTCTCTGTCCCTGCAGAGCTCACACATTGAGATGCCAGAATTCCAGCCCCTGCATAAGTCCCCTCTCTAGATAGACCACACTCCACTGGGCCAGGGGGCCGTCATTTGCGGAGAATACAGGCGGGGTTCAGAGAGCAGGCAAGCCCACACGTGCGCACGCATGAAATCACAGAATGGACAGATGCGGGCTGGGAAGAAGAGTTCAGAGGAATCCAAAAATTTTTAACTTAAACCTAGATTTTCGGGTTGTTAAGGAGGTATGTTTGTCAAGTTATGAGTATAGAGAATATTTATTTAACAGCTTGTCGGCTTGATTTCAAACTTTCAAGCGTTTACATATACACTGGCGAGACTTCATTTGTAACTCTACACTTGGGCCTGCTGTTTCAAGTCTTGCTGTTTCTTGTGGTTTTTTAAAGGTACTAAAATGGATCAGGAAAGTTCTTCCTCTTCTCCACCACTGAAAAACAATCCACAGCGTCATCCAAACAGGTTTAACAACCACAGAAAATTGCTTTCAGGTTTATCAATATGGTGACTTAAAACAAGCTGCTGGTTCTCTCTCATTTCCAGAATCAAATCTAGGATATCTGTACACGTGAAAGGAAACTAAAATGACTTGGAGGAACTAAAAACTGTATAAGAAATTATTGAGACTATTTGGAGAATCAGAAGGCTGGAGAATTCCTTTCAGGCTACCTCAGCATTAGGAAACAGGAGGAAAGAAAAATTGAAATGTAGTGGGCAGACAAAGCTGAAGAAAAGCTTCTAATCTACTCCTGGATTCAGATAGTTTAAAGCTCTAGTAAAGTCATAAAATATAGTCTGAATAAATAAAAACTTAGTCCATGCTCTTGAAATGATTTGCTCTTGAAATCACTTGCTCTGAAAGGTATGTCGATTTTTAAAAATCTACAAGGTCACCCTAAAAACAGATAAGTAGTGTGTGGGAATGTGTATAACCAGATATTAAGATATAATAAAAATCCAATCACATAATAAATAATAGCATATAAAAAGTTAAACAGAATAGAGTAGAAATTCAGGCTTTTTGAGATGTTAAAACATTATAGTAGTGTCTTTGAAATTCAATGTGGAAAAGCGTAGACTATTTTGGTAGACAGTGTAGAATTTTTCTACAAGGTGTAGAAAAACTAAATTGGAACACTATGAAGCAGCACATATAGAATATAGACAAAATGAAACAATTCTGTGGGTTTACTAGAAAAAGAATGGAGGCAAATATATTTATAACACAGGGCCAGGGATAGCCTCCTTAAGAAGACTTCTAAGAGGACAGCTCATAAGGCAAAATATTGATGAATTTTATTACATCAAGAGTAAGGAGCTCTGTTTAACAAAGGGTACCATGAATAAAGTTTATAGATATGGGAAGATAAAGACTCCATTTGCAATTCTGAAACTGACAGAGCATCAAAATTTAGAAAAATTTTCATAAAGAGAAAAATAAATTGCATCAAAGTAAAAAGATGAAGCACGGGGGATCTGAGGGTGGTGAAATCATTCATGTGATACTGTAATGGTGGGTAAATGACGTTCTGCATTTGTCAAAAACCACATACAGGCCTACACAAACAGAGAGCAGTCTTAAAAAATGTCACATGGGGGGTGGGGGATCAAAGATCCCAGGAAAGAGTACAGACTATGACCAGAATGTCTAAATGTACTACAAATGTATGAAATAACTTCATTGAGAAGTTGAAAATAAACCTGGCAACCTACATAAATTGAGAAATAGAGTCTATAAAACTGAAGACAAGGGAGCTGAACATAAGCACTGTACTTCAGTTAATAAAGTCATTTCCCATGGGGATGCTTGTTAACAATTCTGAGAACGCCGCACATACACACTGGGGAATGAACAATTAAGTAAGTGGGTGAAGGATCATGGAAGCAGGGTTTTTCACTGTTGGAACAGGAATTTACAAGTAAATGCCAGAGGGGGCTGAAAAGATTCACATGATAATGGGTTAGAGGAGACTTCAGTAAGAACTCATGTTTAATTTAAGATAGTAGGTGTGGAGGTGGTCTTAATAATGTAATAAAAATGAGACGACTTCTGTGGCCTTTCTCCTAAAAATCCATAAACTCAGTTTATTCATGAGAAAAATATTAGACAAATCTTTATAGAGGCAGAGTCTACAAAACAGGTCACCAGTACTCTGAAAAACTATAGAACTCATCGAAAATAATAAAAATCTGAAAAGCTATTACAGTCAGGAGGAGCCCAAGGAGACATGAAGAATAAATGTGATGTGGTCTCCTCAGTGAGACTCCTCAATGGGAAAAGTATACTAGGGAAAAATGAAGGAAATCTGAATAAATTGTGACTCATTAATTAAAACAAGTATATCACACTAAGGTAAGACAGGAAACGGTGAGGGTGGGGAGGAGTATGGGAACTCTGCACTATCTGCTCAATTTTTCTCTAAACCTGAAACTATTTCTAAAAAGAAAGTCTATCAATAAAAAGACTAATAAAAATGTAGTATAGAGATAAGGAAATCCAAAAGACTTACGAAGCAAACAAAGAGCTAAAACGTAAGTTATCATGAAAATGTTAACTGAAACAATAAGGAGTTACCATTTTACCTCTGTAACGCTGAGTAAACTTAGGAAGCCGGATAATGTCAAGTGTTGGTGGAGACATGGAGATAAAGGAGGACTGGAGTATAGCCTGGGCTCTGTTCTGGAGAGGAATCTAGAGGTCCTTAGTCAATTACATAAATTCATATACTCTGACCCCAGACTCTACTCCTGGACACATGATACAAACATACATACATACACAGAGAGATAGATTAGCTGGAGACATATAGGCAGATAGTTAGCCAGCCAGCCAGGTAGGTAGGCAGGCAGGCAGGCAGGCAGACATAGACATAAAATTCTCCTAGTGTTCACAGGAGAACATTTAGGGAGCTATTTCTGTAATGCTATTTGTGGAGGAAGAGAGTCAAATAAAACTGATTATCTAGCCTACAAGAATAAACAGGCAGAACATGATGGATGAGTGTACACCATGGAATATTAGACAGATGCACATATAGAAATTTGTATCTTGAAATCATAGTACTAATTAAAAAACAGAAAGCACAATCACTTTTTTACATATACATAAGTTAAAAATGCAGACATAAAAAATAAAAATTTTCATGTAACAAGAACCTATGCAATACAACTATACATAGGGGCATGTAAAATGGTTACTGGCAGAGGGAGAGGGGGTAGGATGGATACAAGGAATATATTCAACAAACACTGAGTGGGCCTTAGATGAGCCAAAGATGGTCATATGTATTAACTGAAGAGTAAAACATCTTTAACTAAACTTCATATTCAAGATTCAACAAGAAAAAATATTCTAACTCAGATATGGAAACGGGGAGTGAAATCTCAAAATGCTGTGCCAGAACTTCAGCATTTGATTGCTACATATAAGGTACAGGACAGATCCACTGTCCTTGGCTCTCCCTAAGCCCTCTTCCATGGTGTGTGACAATAACTGAGGTAGGTAAAGAGGATATTATGTGGTATCCCCAGGAATTTCCAGTGTACACCCTCCAGACTCCAAAGCTCTTGTGTTCTTGGCCCAAACCCAAACTGCCATAAAGACGTTTACTCTCAGAGACCAGTTCAGCCTGTGGACTCTCCTGCCCAGGGACTTCCAGTAAGCCTGTGTTCTCTTGAAGAGTTACCGTTATCATCATTTACTCTTGTGATGCCAACTAATTCTAACTAGAGGAGGAAAAGAGATAATGATCTCCCCACTGTCCCTCTAATATTAGATTAATTCAGGTCCTGCTTTGTTAGCACAGCTCCCTCAATGTATAGAGTGGAGTCAGGTTCTATAGATCCAGAGGAAACCCTTCTCTCCCAAGACACTGAAGAACTATTCTCCAAGGAACAAGGATCATTTGTAATGGTTGGAATGGAGATTGAGATTCCAGAGAGATGGACTGGATTCCAGAGAGATGGGCCCAGTGAGCTAAACCTACACTCATATCACTTCAAGGTCTCTAACTACAGCCATTGATAATAATCAATAGCTGAAAAGTGTCATTTACTGTGTGCTGCACAAGTTCAAAACACTGCAATATCTAAGTCACATGCACACAAAGAAAACCCTTTATGAAGCAGCTATAATAATGATGCCAATTTTATAGACTAGGAAACGACATACAAAGAGTTTAAATAAGTGGCTGCAGGTCACCCACTAGTAAATGGTGGGGAAGCTGGCAATTCAAAACTCTGGCGTCGGAGTGTGCATTCAACTAGTCCACCCAGGCCACGTCTGCCCACTGAGTATGGTGACTAAGGAAAAGCCTAAAGTCTTGAGAGTGTCTCTGAATTACTGCCAAATTTATAATGAAAGAAATGTTCATGGTTCGGTCAGAAAGTTTTTCTTCGTAGATATTCTAATAGCCAGGTTCATTTCATAAAGATTTAAAATTAATCTTTCTTTTTCCTTCTTTAATGGTGTTGGTACAAAATTACTAATAAATATGATAGGCTTTTTAAGAAGAGTCCAACACCCTATGACATTGAAGATGATAGCATATAATAAGATATTTCATGATGGTGTCTACCTATTAAAAGGGCTTGGGGGAACATATCTACCACACGTAGAAAAGGGTAGAAAAAACAAGATCTCCCAGATGGTGATCTTCACGTCAAAAAAGACAAAAAGTGATTTTTTTCTGAGAAGCCTGTTTCTGTGCCCCAGCTCTCTTGGTTGTTGTTAAGAACATTAGTGTTTTAATTCTTTTGCATTCTTGTTAGTTTCTATTAAAGTAGCATACATGAAGGGAAATTCCCAGGGTGGTATCAGAGCAATTAAGGGCTATCATATGATGGCTTACTCATGGCTTACCTATAATTAGATTTTTTTCACTTTACTTTACTTTCCTTAAGTATTTTTTTTGTTATTGTTGTTTTATTGTTATTGAAGTACCATTATTTTACATCCTTGCTAGTGTTTTGACAGTACAGCATTCCCCACCTCAGTAGCTGTCACTCTGACAAAGTACCCATAGTCCTCCACCATCATCTGTTGTATCCTCCCGCTTCCTCCTCCTCCCACCCCCTGCTTCCAAAAGCCAAAAGATCTATGATCAGTTTTCAAGTGTTGGTTTTGGTATCTACCAAATAAATGCAAAACACTAATTCAAAAGGAAATCTGTACTCCCATGTTTAAAGCAGCAATGATTAATATTTACAACAGCCAAGATACAGATACAATTTAAGGTGAATGGATCAAGACGATGTGGTACAGTTACACAATAGAATACTATTCAGAAATCAAAAAAGATAAGTTCATGTAATTTGTAGCAATATAGATGGAACTGGAAGGTATTATACAAAGTGAAATAAGCCAGGAGGAGAAAGATAAATGCCAGATAGTATCAGTTATATGCAGAATAAAACAACAACAACAACAATAAAGAATCAGACAAACTTTAAAATTTCCGGGTATTTCCAGATAGCCAGTACATAATTTTAGGTAAAAGAATGTGATAGAAAAGGACCAACCACAAGCTATGTGTGTTTATGTGTGTTATATAGAGATTAAACAACCCAGTCCTAAAGGAATATTTAAATTCTTTTCATGATAGCATACCTCGTATGCTACTTGATAGGAAAAATTAATTTATCAAAAGTAAATTTAAAATGTTTTTGAAATCAACTTCTTAAAACTTACTATCCCTTTGCTGTCATATCATAACACAAAGACATTTTATATAATATTTACTGTATAATCTATTTATATATTTTATTAATCCTTTTTAATTTTAACTTTAAAAAAATACTAATCAGTAATCTACTGCCATCTAGTTTACTTGTAGGCTATCATTAGTTATTAAGGGATGAAAAATAGAAATTTATTCTAGCATTAGCTGGAGAAAAAATCATAGATATAGGTAAAACATAGCCATAAATATATAGAGAAATGGGTAGATGTCCACATTATCCCTTCCCACAATATAATTTTCCCTTCCCACAATATAGTTAAAAATTTGCTACCAAAATAGAAAGTTGAGTGATATTAAATGCAATGAAATCTCATGCTTCAGGAAAAAAATTGAAAATTGGTTTTGAATTCTGTAAATTAGGAAGCACCTTTTCTTTCCCATTGATGGAAAAAGATCACTAAACTAAAAGTGAAGAGATCAGTTTTCTGTTTTGCCATCACCATTTTATGTGACCATGGAGATGCTGTCCAATATCCTCTCATTACCACCTGTAAAATGCTGGCAATAGGCTCTATAGCCTCTACAATTTCTTATCCACCCTATGTTCTTTGACAGCAGTACTCTGTGTGTTTGATTCTATGCCCAGTATCTGAAATTTCTTTTGAAATGGTCATTGCTCCATTAATCCACTAGGTGGTAGCAGACTCCTGGTTATTATATAATTGCATGCCCAATTCACCTTTCAAAATATTGTAAATTGTACAGTCAAAAAGTTAATGGAAGGACTTTGCCTTGAGTTCTGCCTTGGCTCCATTTATGACTATATTGTCTTGCTCAAATAAGCTCTTCTGGGTTTCTGATTACCTACCATAAAATTAAAGGGATCTTCCAGTTCTAAAAATATGACTGAATATTGTGACCGCAGCAGAGCAAGAAGTATCTCATCATTAACATTCTCTTTCCTACCTTGAGCAATGCAGTCTGCATATGACACAAATAAAAACTCCATGTTCTTTCTTTAAGACCTTAGTGACTAACTTTTTTTTTTTTTTTCAAATCCCTCATGGGGAAAACAGTAGTATTTCTAAGGGATGATATGGGGGGTGGGGTGGGGGGGAATAGACATGACAAATAAAGCAGTTCATAAATGTTAGCAACCATCATTGCCATGAATTTTTAAGATTTCTATGCATTTCTTTAGCATTGGATTCCCTCAGGCTATTATTTCCACCACCCCTTCTCTCTTACTGTTTGAAGGCATATGCAGGTGGTTTCCATCTGATTTGCACGTAGGTTCACAGTCTGCCCTGAGCAGCACAGAAGTTCATACCTCAGAGAATCTTTTCTAGTCAAAATTGCTACCAAAAGTTGCAGGCTTTGGATCTGTTAGGCCAGAAGGATTCCAGGTGTTCTGCCTTAATTCATCCTCACTAAAATTCCTCCAATGGCCTGCTGCTTGGAAATTACAGCTATGGCGTCTCAGATTTCCCCATAAGGACTGGAGTCCCATTCTAAAGTCCTCCAGGCAAATATGCTTCCAATCTTAGCAAAAAATGATAAAGAAAAATAACTCTGAAAGACACCTACACTGGATTGCTGAAGCAAACATATAAGGCTCCCCTTACACTGTCCAGTCACACCATCATCACTTGTAAATAAAAATGCTGTGCCACATATTGTCTGACAGTCTCCATGTTCTTTTAGGCATTGGTTTAAAACCTATCACCAAGCCAACTAGACGCATCGAGTCATTGAAACAAATAAAATTCCTAAGAGTCAAATTGCTTCTTTGACCTCATTAGCAATCATCATTTTGAAAATATTTGCTGTTAGAAGCTAGAAGAATTAAATGTGCAGAGTGGAACAAAAGTTGGCTATAATAGTTACTATTAGGAACCCTCCCTGACTCCACCTCTTTTTCTAAGAACTCAACTGCAACAAATTTGTTTCCCTTTTCTTCTCTATTTCATTTATAATTGTTGATATTTAACTTATTTAGCAGTAATAAAAATGCATGTTGACGACTTTCCTGTGGAATAGGGTGAGTCTGGTCAAGATATCAGGGCTGACAGGGAATGGTGAATCAGAGGACACAGCCCAGCCCGGAGCAAATGAGGCAGAGAATGTGAGCCAGGCCACTCAGGACCAGAGCAAACAATGAGAAAGCAGACCCAGAAACGAGCTGGGTCTAGGAATAGTTTGAAGTCTTTCTTTTATTCCAACCCATGGATATTTTATTTTTCATACTTACTTATTTTCATGAAATACAATTGTTTCACATCCTTGTTAATATGTTGACAATATGGGATTTCTCCCCTAGGTGTCCACGTAATCACCACAGTTCTCCACCATACTCCACTGGGCGTGCACTCTTACGTCTAGCAGGGATGAGGGCAAGACCCTAGAGCCTTAGTTTATTCCAAGGTCTGAAGCTGCCATGGGTGCTGAAGAAATTAAGAAAAAGTGTGATTACCCTTTAATGAGGCAGAATGAAAAATATATCTGCTTGCACAACTGGACTGGTTGTTTATTCACTAGATTCCACAAGACCTTTGAAAAGGTAAGTGGGATACAAAAGTGGTTGTTAAATGCATATCTCACCTTCACAAAAAGTAATGAATATAAATTAGAAGAAAAGGAAAAATCCTCCAATTATGTATTATTCTGCTAAGGAAAAAGTGCTGATACAGCTCAACTACTCAACACAGCTCTGAGTTCATGGAGAGCAGTGACCGAACCTGGCCAGCCCTTTTATCACCGGCGACGAAGCCAGTCCCTAGCACATGTGCACCCTCAATGAGTGCTTGCCTTCACTGTTCTTGTGAGTGATACAGTTAAGCTAAACCAGAAGCAAAGCTTGTGACTGTTCCTGTTGAGTGGCCAAAGTGCAATCATAAACCCCTGACCTGTGCCCTTCTCCTGACCTTCAAACAAACCACATATACCACATATGCATGTGTAGAAAGGAATTCAACTATCCCTAAGGGAAATTAAGTCAGGATATAGACCTCAATAGGAACTAAACTCCCTGCATGGCTATTACTGGACCTCTAAATACCAATCCCTTTAAGGGCGAGTTCTTTAGAATTGCTTCATAAACATGGAACAGTAGCTGTGGTGAGAACTATAGCCTGAACCTGGTCTTGGCATTTACTAGTTGTGTAAACTGGAGCAAGTCATTTAATTTTGCTATTTCTTAAGTTAAACTTACAGTCTAATTTCAACAATAATTATGCATGTGAGCAATAATAACTGACTTTAAAGTGATCATAAAGAAGAGAAAATTGGATTCAACAGGAGCAGCCAGAGTTTCTGATCTTTATAAATTCCCACACAGTCTTTTACTCTCCCTAATCCACATACTTTTCAGTGTGTGAGCAACTAAACTGCTTAAGGGAGATTTACTGGTGACATAAATACAAGGAGGATTCCAACAAATTACATGTAATCATCTTTTTTTGTGTGCTTTGGGGCAGTGTGAACTCTTATCATTTCTACATGTTCCTAAAGTGATTGATAGTATAAAAAAAAGTTTAAATAGCTTATTTAACTGAAGATATGAAAACCTTTATCCCTTGCCCAAGAAATTTTAGGCAATGGTATTTACATTTACAATGATGTGACATAAAAATGAGAATGATATTAGCAAAGGTAGACATCGGCAAAACACGGCAATGGAGGTGGGATTCTGTGACACTCAGTTTGTACTTCTGTGACACTGAGACTTAAGGCAAATGGTGTCCCTGAGCTTCAAAGGATTCTGACACTTTACTATTGGACTTTCAAGGAAGATAAGAAGGGGCACAGGCAGAGAGTTATGACTTTCAGAGTTATGGCAGTTCTGGGCAAAGCTATAAAGAAGATATTTGACTTAGATTTTCAGATAACCTCCTTACCATCCCCAACATCCCATGGAGGAGCACTTTGTTTTCCATCAAATTTACAATTCTAATAGTTCTTCAGTTCAAAGGGCATTACTTTTACTTTCCAATCTAATAAAAAATTTCTATGAAGTTCTAAGTCGGACTAAGGTGAAGTAAACACATTCTATCCTGTCTCCCATAAAATGCACTAAAAACCTAGAGAATGCACGGAACAATTATTCAAAGATTTGGAAAAGTAAACAGAAGCAGGGGATTAGGAGAGAAGACAAGACTTGAAGTATCACTTGAAACAAGAGTATTTACCCAGTTTTTATCACCATTATCCCATGGCCTAAATACCAAGCAGCCTCAAACTAGGAAGTCAGTATCTGTGGAGACAAAAGCTCCAAGAACAGAGCCTCCCTGATGGCTCAAGGGGTTGAGCACAGCACTGTGGAGCTTCCGCAGCCACTGTGGTGCAAGTCAATCCCTAGCCAGGGTGGGGACCCACATGGCGCAGCAGACCTCTCCTGTTTCTTCTGCTGCTCCCTCTGTAGTGTATTTCAGTTGATCTGCCTGTTCTGCCCTCCACTCTGCCTCTGGTGAATCCTCTCACACTACCCCCACCCCCACCTCTGGCCTGTAACCCTATGCATAAATAAAATCTATAAAAGAAAGCTACAAGAATAGCTCTATAGTTTAGACTTGGCAATGGGCAAGTAGTCACTTGGGTGGCCTAGTGCAGGAGGGCCTGCAGACACCTAAAACTTTAAAGAAGGATACTTCCTCCCCACACGGAGGAGCCATGGTCCTATGACCTAAGAGAGTGGGGTGACGCTTCATTGTTTTCATATCTTTCAAACACTAAGCTACTGACACTGGTAGAGTTATGGGAAATGCTTAAAAGTAGCATGAAGAAAATCCCAGCTTCAGGCAGCAGGACTGAAAAGGGGGATTACAGGAAACTGGAAAGTAACAGGGAAATCACAGAGAGGAAGGAGTTTAGGAAAGCAACCTCATAAAGTTCACTTTGAACTCCCAAGCTCACCCCCAAACTGGAACTGGCCCTCATCAGCTTAAGAAAGATTCTGAGAATGAAAATGAAAGTCAGATTATTGCCTAGTTTTTAGACTTAACCCTGAATGATGAACACACAGGTCAGGTCAAAATATTTAGAAACAGGAATGAAAGAAGGACATCATAACAGACTGTACAGAAAGAAAAAGTAGGAGATACCACACAATTGACAACATACATGAAATAGACTAATTGCTCAAAAACAACCACCTGAATTTATCTAAGATGAAAGAAAAGGATAGAAAACATTACAAATATTAGGCCAATTAAAGTTACAAATAAATCTCTAAGCCCAGGTTGTTTCACTGGTGAATTTTATGAAAACTTCAAAAGAATAACAAATATTCTATCGTTTCTTTTTCCAAAATTAGAGATAAGAGAATACTTTCCAATTAATTTTCATATCAGCATTACTCCCATCCTAAAGCTAGATAAAGACAACACAAGGAAAGAAAACTACAAAGGGATATCCCTGTGAACATACATATAAAAATCCTCAATAAAATATTGGCAAATTGAACACTGCAATATATTAAAAGAACAGTACCGTGACCACGTGGAGGTTATCCCAGAAATGTAAGAAATCCAATGTCCAACGTTCAAAATCCAACCAATATAATTCACCATATTAAAAGTCTATAGAAAAAAAAACACACATAAAACTAGAGCAAGTGATGTTAAAAAAAAATGACAAACTTCCTTCTAATGTGAATAACAGAATAACAAAGTCTTCCAAATAACATATATATTGCTTTTCCATTGCTGCTCTAAAGAATTAGCAATGTAGGTCTGTAGGTCAAAAACTAAAACTGAGGTGTCAGCAGAACTATCTTCCCTTTTTTGGAGGCAGCAGAAAAAAAATTCTCTTCCTTGCAACTTCGAAAATGTTCAGAGACCATCCACTTTCCTTACTATATGACCTTTTGTGCATCTCAAAACCAGCCACAAAGCATTTCCCTGTACCTTCATTTATAATCACTTTTCCTTCAGACTCCTTTTTTTCTTTACCTTTTTTCCAACTGTATCCTTTTTTTAAAATTGAAGTAGCATTGGTTCACAACACTGCATATGATTTAGGATTTAAGTTCTCGCAGCCATAATCCTTCACCATAGTTCATTGGGCCCCCTCTCCCATTTGTTTCCTACCTCCACCATCCACTCGGGAAGACTAAAGTCTACAGTCAGATTTCTAGGATTTGCTTGGGTATAGTTTTGTTTGTCCCAATTTTAAGGAAACTCATAACCACATTTGGGCCCACCCAGATTATCCAGGCTATCCTATTTTAAATACACTTGACTAGCAAGCCTGCTTCCATTTGCAACTTTAATTCCATTTGCCATGTAACTTAACATATTCACAGTTTCTGAGGATAGGTGTAGATATCTTTTAAGAGCCTGCTACTGTGTCTTGCATAGCATAGCAGTCCACACTAACTGATGAATCTTAGGAATTTGATATGCAACTGAAAAAGAAGTTATGTTTTTAAGCACAAAGCAGAAGAAGCTAAAAAGGGGTTTCAACCAAAGTTTAAAAAATACTTATTTTTATGTGACTGAAAGCTGTAATGGTTTTATTTTGCCCTTTTAAATTCTCCTTATCTCATTATATTATCCAAAGGGTTACTCATTGTTTTAGGTCAATAACTCCATAAATATGAGGTTGAATTAAAAGTCCATTTGATGTTCCCTGTGGTTAGGAAACCAAAAAAAGTGCATCACATACTATAAAATATAAGCCTAAACTGAATTTGGAAGTGCCTCTTAACATGATAGATGTAATCAGAGAACACAAAAAGGCATTTGTTATTGATGTACTTGGAATTAAATGATTATAATTTCTTTATTGGAGAAAAACTCCAGAAAGAAAAGCAAATAAAGGATGAAAAAGCACCATAATAACAAAAATTATTCATCTACAGTGTGTGTTCTTCAAGAATAATCATTTAACTAATTATATAACTCTGACCATATAGAGTGGATGGAAGGAATATTTACAAGAACAATAGATTTGGGTTGAAATTACATGTTTCCATCTGGCAATAGCTAATGAGAAATGTAATCTAAGATTCCATTAGAGATCGTTTATGTTGCTTTTCAATAAATTATATTGATATTACTTTTGCTTCACTTTAGTAAGCATTTCCTGGTAAACAAATGCCCTAGTGATTCTCAGTCTTTTATACTCGTGAGAGATAATGGAATTCACACAGGCATGCACAGCAATGAGATACAAGCTCAGTTCCCTGTGTTAGTATCTCTGATGCCATCACTTTTTCTCCCATTCCAGGTAATATAGTTGACAGTATGAGACTAAATACATATAATCATAAGCATACTACAACTACCTATTAGTTTCTAGGATTTCCTCTACTTTTATAATTAACATCAGTATCTCCATTATTTGAAACAAAGTCCAATCCCCTTCACAAGTCCTGCAGATTTCCAGGTTGAGTTTACACTCTCCTGGTTGTGGTTATGCCAAATTTCCCTACCACTTCTCTCTATCTCCATAACACATAACTATTCTCTATGTTGACGAAGTTGTCCCTGCTATATTTCACTCTACCACTGGACAGTATTACCTTCGTTTTCCAAAAGAAGTGCAGCTAACAGGAGGCTTTATTCTTCAAATAACTTCGCCAAAGGAATTCTGTTATAAGCTATGGTGCATCAAGAATTTGTCTGTTTTGTCACTGATATATGTCAAACACCTAAAATATTGCTTGGCACATATTTTTTGCTCATCAAAAGCCACTGAATGAATAAATGAAAAGTTTATAGAAACTTAAAGTAATTATAGTGAAGGAAATCCTACCCTAAAATCCATCGGTCATTACTCAGCTCTCAACTAAATTTCTAAGACCCATTTACTCTTCCCACTTTAGAAAACCCCGCTTTCCACTTCGTTCTAACTGCCCAGGGGTGTTTAAATTAGTTAAGCCCCTCATGATCTTTCAGAAATGCTGCTATGACCACAGATAACACAGTTGTTTACATTGTTTTTTTAGAGCAATTTTTTTTCTTTAATTCCTGAATAAGATCTTACTTTATCATTGCATAATCAAGGTTCATGCAAATGTTTATTCCAAAAACTAAAATTCTTCTTTTCCAAAGATGAAATGGAATTATCCTTTAGTAACACATGTCAGTAAATGTTTTGAAATTTCAGGGTTTTTTCCTTAAACATTTCAAGGAATCCAAATCAATTCTCTCCTGTTCCCCTCCTGTCTTGCATACATGAGGACATCTTGAAAGTGAAAAGTGTTTCCCACTTTGTCTCTGTTTATGGTATCAGGAAGTCCATGCTTTCCTTCATGCCCACCATAAAGATGCAAAGGTGACTTTGAATGGCAGCTATGCTTTATATTATTTTTAAATAAGCCCTATGCACACTGCCCTGTGATAACTTTAACTAATAACATTGCACCCAATGTGTTCAGATCAGTATGCTTGCCGGACAATTACCAACACCCAGACAACATGGCAGGGCACTCCTGCTAAGAGCACAAAAACATGATAACCAAAGGTCTTCACTCTCCTACCTTCATTTTTAAACTTACACATGCCGTAAAATGAGTATTTTCCCCAAAAAATGTAATTTACAAATTTTTAATATAAACAATATACATGTATATAATCAAAGCAATAATAATTAGGTGTCATAAATGAAAAGTTGGGCAATATAACACAGTACTGAAGGCACAAGTAGTGCTCAGTTGTACCTAAAGTCCCAAGAGATTACGTGATAGTATAGTGTATTCACTGAGTACACAGGCTTTGGCATCAAAAGGATTTGGGTTCAAACCAAGCTCTAATTCTTACTGCTATCTTGAACAAGATGGATGACCTCTAAGTTGGCTTTCTTCCCTATAAATAGGCACATTATTTAAAGTCTTAGACGGTTACTACATAGTGACAGGTAAAACGGATAGTCCAGAAAATCAGAGACAAACTCAGTGGTACTTTAAATGTGATCTCACAGCCCCTTTTCCTGGTGACTTTGCTCCCCCGTTCCCTAAAGCTACTATTTCATACATTTTCAGTCACCTCAAACACATGGCCATGTTTTACTTCCTGAGAAAAAAGAAGCCAGCATTAGTAGGGTGACAATATAATCTGTCTTCTACACAGATTGAGAAAATTTTGAGAGTGAAAGGATGCTCAATGATAAATCTCAAAAGTTGAAAAGATGAGAGAAAATGGGTTCAGTGAATAAACAGAGGATTTACCATTGATAAAAGGGGCAAAATTTCTTATTTGCCCTAACAGGAGGCTAGGGAAAAAGGATGGGTGCAGACACAGATGAGTTTATTTCAGCTTGTCGTTGGAAACTGGAAGAATTTCCTTATGAAATTATTAATTAATAAAATAACTCTATGTCCTATTCTGAGACATCGTAGGTGGTACCTATGTCATGGTGTGACTATGAGAACATCCTTCTCCTCTCTCTGTCTTTCTCCTGACTCCTCTCCATCAACATTCACACAGTCTTCAATCTCTCCAAATTACAAGCAAAAGTCTGTCCTGAGTGTCATGTTCTGTTCCCTCTCTTTCCCTTCTCTTTCACAGACAAATATATTAGAAGTTTTCTGCTTTTTCCCTCAGTTGTGACTACACCTCCACATACTGCAATCTGCTTTCCACCCCTACGATTCCCCTGAAGTGGTCTTGACAAAATTACTGGTGCTCTTGACAAGACCTCTATCCCCGATTTCCAACAATTCTGTCCTTATATTTCTTAAATTCTCAACATTTGATACTATTGAAAATGCCACCTTTCTCCATCTTTCTCCCCTTCTATGATATGGCACTTCTCAGTATTCAGGTTATTTCTCAGTATCCTTTGTGGGCCCCTCCTTCTTGACCTACCGTTTATTCATAAATATTTTTCAAGTTTCTGTATTAAGAATTTTCTGTTCATACTCTCTTAAGTTTTCCTTTGTAATCTCTTTTGCTCTCATGGCTTCAATTATCATCTTCATGCTGATAACGTCCCAACTACGTCTCCAGCCCAGATTTCTTTGCTAGTTTTAAGATCAGACTGCCTATCCATTTTTACATTTTTTGTTGTTGCTGAAACCTCAAATCCAACATATCTAAAACTAAACTTCTCTTACTGAAAATATTTTACCCATTTTCAGTATTTCTTTTTTTTTTTTTAAGATTTATTTATTTATGCATACAAGCACTGGGGTACAGGCCAGAGGTGTGGGGGGTGAGAGGATTCACCACAGAGAGTAGGGAGAAGAACAGGCAGATCAACAGAAGTACACTCCTGAGGGGAGCAGTGGGCAAGGAAGGAGAGGTCTGCCGGGCCATGTGGGTCCCCTCCCAGGCCGGCAGCAGGGATCGAACTCGTGCCGCAGTGGCCGCGGTCTGCTTCATAGTGCGTTGCTCAACCCACTGCGCCACCAGGGAGGCCCCCATTTTCAGTATTTCTAATGTGAGTAAATAGCACTACCATTCACTGCTTGGCCTAGTGTTTGGATTTTAGAATCAATAGATGATTTCTTGTCTTACCTTGCGTTAAGAAATTATTGAGGTAACTGCCAGAGTATGGTCAGAAATTACCTCTATATAATACTTTGGAATTCAGGGAAGAAGAAATTGATCAAGAGAAGTCTAAAGTAACAGACTTATATTCTCCTATCTTAACCACTTTCCAAATCATCCTGTTTACTGTAAGTGTAGAGAAATATTGCTTTTATTAAAATGAATAGCTAAATTCTCTTTCTAGTACATTAAACACTATGCACATAATTAAATGTGTTGACTTAATTTTATTAAGTCTTCCCTGGAACAAACAATTAATCACTTTTTCACTAAACTTTTGAAATTTTCTGACATAACACAGCCACTTGCTCATAACCTTTTAAAGAAGAAATAATATTGGCCATACACACAAGTTCATGAGGAGAGCTGAGACAAGCTATGGACATCAGATGGTTAGTGGACACAGAAGTGGGTCATACTCAGGAAGAAGGTATAAATTAAAATGGATGTGGATGTCTGGAAGATACAGACTGAGAAGTACATATTAATTCTTGTAGTCAAAGACTTGCAAGAGGACAAATGTCAGCTCAGAGAATAAGGGGTCATGCCAAACAGGAAAGACTAGGAAACAGAGGTAAAGAACCCAGGCAGAGTTTGGGAACAGCTCCTGACTAACAGGAACAAGCAGAAGCTTTCCATTGTACCAGTTTCCTGACTTGCCCACTGGGTTTCTGTGTGCTCACGCTTGGAATAGAGACAAACCAGCACAATGTGTGTAAGTGTGAGTCTGGGAGTAGACAACAGGAGTACACAGATGAGAAATTTCAAGTTCGTTTGGGAGGGAAGAGTAAGAGAAGGACTGAGTTCTCCTAAATTTAAAAAAAAGTTAAGATATAGAAACTTAACACTTTAGATGCTTGAATTTGGAGACTGGGTACTCCAAGCATTGTTTTAACTAGTCTCTTTCCTGCTGTATGTTATTCTTAAACTTGGCAAGACTCAGTGGTAAATTCAGAAATTTAAGAAAATTTAAAATTACCTTTCTCATATCGATAGAAAACAAACATTTGCCTAATACTTATTTTCCTGAAGGCCTTTAAAAGATTTAAAATTTAGTCACAAACATCTTGAATAGTTTTCAAATGATATATGTTGTATTAAACCTTCTTCATCTCAGAAAAAACAGTAAAATGCATCCCCAGGATTTCTTCCATATATAAGTGAAACTGATCTAATCTTTGGAGCTAAAACACTGCAGCGATAAAAAAGAGGAGGTAATGTTACTTAGAATGATCAAGAGAAAATAGAATACAAAAGTTTTATTAGTCCCAGAGAGCCAGAAGCATCATTTCCTGGTCTACACTGGGATTTTTTGTTTAGTCAAAAACTTCTTCAAAGCTAAAAAGGCACTTTCTCCAAAGAAGACATACAGATGGCCAACAGGCACATGAAGAAATATTCATCATCACTTATCCTCAGAGAAATGAAAATCAAAACCACAATGAAAGATACCACCTCCCACCCATAAGAATGCCTCTTATCAAAAAGACCAGAAACAATAAGTGCCAGTGAGGATGTGGAGAAAAAGGAACAATTCTACACTAATGGTGACAATGTACACTATCCATCCCCTGTGGGAAACAGTATAGAAATAACTCAAAAGACTAAAAATAGACCTGCCATAGAGCCCAGCAATCCCACTCCTAGATACCTATACAAAAAATACAAAACATTAATTTGAAAGGAAACCCGCACTCCTATGCTTACTGTAGTGCTATTTAAAATAACCAAGATATGGAAACAACCTAAATGCCCCAAACCAATGGTAATGGAGTAAGAAGCAATGGAATACTACTCAGCATCAAAAAAGATAAACTCATGCCATTTGTAGCAGAATGGATGGAAATGGAATGGCTTATCTAAGTGAAATAAAGTAGAAGAAGAAAGATAAAACCAAACAAAAACTCAGAAAAATATAAATTTTAAAACCAATCCTTGAAAACTGACTGTTGATCTTAGGCTTGTAGAGGGGGAAAGGAGATGAGAGATGAGAACAGGGGGGTGGAGGCGAGAACACAGTGGATTCTGCTAGAGGACTATGGGTACTTCAGCAGTGGGAGTATTATGGAAAATATACCAGGGGTTGGGGAATCCTAGACTGTCCAAACACTAGCAAAGATGTAAAATAATGGTTCTTCAATAACAACAAAAAAAAGACAAATGTAAAGTTTTAGGAATGTATATCTGGTAATTTAAGATACTAAAAAATAAAACTTCCTCAAAGGAAATGTAATTCTAGAAATACAACAAAGATAAATTTTAGTTCCTCTTGAAAAGTGGTACTTTTACTGCTTCCATTAAAAAACACAATGAAATATAATTTTTGCTTCTATACTTACAAAATCCTACACCCAACACTTGCCTATTCAGTTTTCTTGGTCCATTTTTCTCTCCGTGAAATGGTAAGGAAGAGACTATGAAAATCAAAATTAAATGAAATGAAAACCATTCTGTTTCTACGACTAGGAATCCTATATGGTCACCAATCACCTTCTGTGTTACGTATACCGGTGTAGGGGAGCAAACAGTGTGATAATCTCAAAATAAAAGACAGTATATTAGAACTCCAACTAGAATAAACAGTGATAGATTTCCCGAGTAAGCTGAATTTTTAATTTGAAAATTTGTAAAAGAAGCAAAAATGAGTCTATACAAATTTGAGGTTGAGAACAAGATATTACTATGGAGAAAACCATACTAGAGAAAGTATAGAGAAGCTTACCATTATCTTTCTATTCTGACAAGCTACTTAGTAAACTGAAAGGGCTTCTGGACCACACTAAAAATTCGGAAATCAACTGATAAACTCTTGATGTTTGTCCACAGATTTATTTGTGTTTGTTGTGTTTTTAAGTATCAGTAAGGTGGAGGGAACAGAAGAGGGAACCACTCCAGGGACAGTTAGGAAGGTCTGTCTCCCACTAGAAACGTGGCTGAGCCTCAGCAGCCAGGGGACTTCCGGCGTCTCCTGTTCCCTCTCTGGGTCTTAATTCCCTCACAGAAGAATGACAGTGTGATGTATGCCATTAATTGTCCCAGTATTTTGTTTAGTAATCTAAGGCACATGTTTTAGCTTGGCACAAGGGTGTCCAGCTACCAACTACATTCCCAGATTCCCTTTTAGCTAGGAATGGTCATGAAAGAGCAAAGTGATTATTTCCTATTTTTATAAACATTTTCATAAAAATGAAGCCATTTGGCCTGCATTCTCCCCTTCCCACTCATTGATGGGGAAGTGGCAACAATTGATGGGGAAGGGGCCACTGCTTGGCCCTCCACAGGGAGCCAGTTGCTGAGGTTGGCAGCACCTTCCTCAGCCTGGGATCCTGAGAGCATCCAGTGAACAGAAAAGTGTGACCAGCACCATGTACCTCTGGACTCCTAAGTGAGAAAGAAAAGTTTCTCTTACTTAAAGCTACTTTTTGCTTTTTCTTTGTTACATCAGCTTAGCCTGAATTCTACCTCGTTCAGAAGGTCCCGAGCAAATAATCCCTGAAGTGTGTTCAGTTCTGACTGTTAATAAATACATGGAAGGAACAGAAGTTTTACTTTAGTACTAAAACAAAAAGGAGAATAAACCCTGTCATCCTCCTAATGAAGATCACACAAGCACGTTAAGTCCTCAGATGAATTTTGTAATTTTTTTCTTCTTTCTCAGCATTCAGACTCAAAGGCCCTTTCATTCTATCTTTTAATTACTCTGTTAATCACTTTCGATATCCTTCCATTTTACCACCCTGTGGTATGACAATAGATTACCTTCACTAACAAAGGCTATCTTTAAATTCCCACGGGCATTTAGTAAAGTTTCATTATCCCCAGACATAATCCGATGAGAAGATTAGATCACTAAAAGTAGTTTTCTGCCTATCAACATAAAGCAGCCAGGAGGGCCTTGCAGATGATGGTCTGAAACCTGAAATCCTACAGCTTACATGGTAGAGCCAGAAGATTTGGGAAAGTCACCTGAATCAGACTTGCATTTGCTCATGCAAGCCATGAACCAAGAAGGAACTTTCAAAACTTTCTCATAATTGTATAAAAGCCAAGACTTAAATGCTTCACTTCACACAAATTTTATACCCACACTCAAATTGTCTCTTATTAGTTGCTAAACATTTTTATTAGCACTACTTTCACTTGAATCTTAATGTGAGGTCTAAGTAATTTGAAAAGACTGAGTTATTTGACGTAATTCAATTCAGTTGCATGTATTCAAATTGTATTGGTTGATGTCTAAACAGTAGATATCCATCTATTATGGATGACAGGTAAATTCAAAAGCTTAGAAAGTTTCCCAAGGGAGCATTTCATACAAGATGGCAACATGAGCAATCAAAAGGCCAGTCAATGGCATTTATGGCCTTGGATAAGGAATTGCATAGCTAAGCAAAGAACTAAAAGAAGGCTAAAGTAGAAATCTGAAGGCATACAGTATCATCCCAGCCACCTTTACTTCTCTCTCCCAAACTGAAACCAGAGAAATCATATAAAAACACAAATATAATCATTTTCATCCTGCTTAAAATTCATAAATTATTTACCATGACCCTCAGAAAAATGGACAAAATCCTAACTTGACCAAAAAGTGTTGTGTGTCTAGACCCTGGATCTTTTTGAGAGCACATCAGGCACGATCCCGACCCATCTCCCCAGGTTGGCATCGTGGACATTATGGATTGTACTGTGCCCACCACCACCAAATGGCTGATATTGAAGTTCTAACTCCTAGTTCTTTAGAATGATTCTCTTATTTGAAAATAGTGCCACACTGATATCATTAAGATGAGGCCATTTTGGAGTAGGGCAGAACCTAATATCTATGACTGATGTTATAAAAGGGGACAATTTAGACTTAGACAATAAGAAAGAGAACACCCTGTGAGATGTAGCAGAAATGGGATTGATGCTTGTATAGGCCAAGAACCAGAGATGGCCAGCCAGACTCCAGGGGAGAAGCATTGAACATTCTTCCTCGGAATCCTCAGAAGCAAGCAGTCTTATTAACCTGTTGCTCTTGGTGTCAGCTCAGACTTCCACTCTCTAGAAATGTGAAACAATAACTCTCTAGTGCTTTAAGCCACCAAGTTTGTGCATGTTTATTATGGTAGCCTTAGGGAACTAACACACTGGGTTTCCTTCAACTTTGCTTATGCTGTTCCATCCATTCTCCTGAACAGAGTAACTTCCCTTCTCTTTCTCTAGCCAAGTCATTCTTAGATCTTGCTTTCAACATCACTTACTTGAGAGAAAACCTTCCTTAACCTCCCAGACTAGGAAAGGTCCCTCACCTCCCCCAATCTGCCCTTACCATAAATTCTACATGATCCTGAACTTCTTCAAAGCACTGTGCCCTCCTGAAATACTTAGTTGTTTACTTATTGTCTGTCTTCTCCTGGCTCTCAGCCCAGGCTGGGGCTCTCTGTCTCATTCAAGGTTGTATTCTCTGTGACTGACACACAATTATTATACAAGAAAAATGTATTGACTGAGTCTCTTGGTTTTAACTTGGCATCTTTTGTTCCCAAATATTGTTTCAAAGATCCCACATCCTTAGTAATCATTTCTACCCAAATATTTCTATCCTCATGTATATATTCATGTGCCTGAAGGCAACCTCACATTTCTAAAATTCATTGTTGTCATACCTAACATTTTTATTTCATTCCACCACACATCTGTATAAGCAATAACATTTGTAAGTGTACTAGTCTCTAGGAATGTTTTTGATTTGGATCCTATATTACTAAAAAGAATCTCAATTATTTGGCAAGCTGACATCCTCTTAAGATTCTATCTGTCCAGGAAGGCAGATGAGGGAAATCATATGAGAGAGAACACTAAAGGAATGAGGCACTTTTAAAAACAAACACTTGTTTAACCTGTGTTTCCTGACATGAGAGCTTCTGGTAATGTACTGAAGTGGGAGGGTGGGTGAGAATTATCTGGAATGGATGGAATAGTGAAAGCAAATCTAAAAACATCCATATCTAGCTATAGAGATGAATATACTATAAAGAGCAGGGAGAATAAATTGTTCTGACAGGTTATTTCTACCTCTCAGGGCCATTCTCAGTATAATTCCAAAGAATTATACCAATCCTTGAAAAGCATTTGCTTAAATAGGTAGATTTAGAAACCTCTCTGTAATGAAGCACTTAATGAGTGTGTTCACTAAGTGGAAACATTTTGATTTATCCTAAAAAGAAGTTTCTGAATAAAGGTGAATTCAGACAATTATCCTCTAAACAGGATAATAGTCGCAGATACTGTGTAATGTAGTATCCTGTCTTCAAATGGTTTCTGCCAGCCACAGAACAACTTAAAGGTGGCAGGTCTGTTTTGAATGTCTAATATATAGTAATATAACCTATAGTAGTGAGTAAACTATACTCTTAGGTACAGGAGGAACAATGTATTTAGACATGTCTTAGCCATTCATTTAGTAAATATTTCTTGAGCACTTATTCTGTGTCAGTCATTATGGCCCAAGTTGATAATAGAAAGTTGAATAAAAATAATAGTAACAAAAATAGCTTATTCTTACTGACTGCTGGTTATGTGCCAAGCAATATTTAATGCTAAATACTGTAAATCTATTATGTCTTTAAATCCTCACTATATCCTTCCTCTTATGAAGAACTTAAGTAAGTCCCAGAGAGGTATAATAATGTACAAAGCTAAAGCACAAGGATTTAAGGAGAGCTATGCCTGACCCCATGCACACATTCCTACCCAATGTATTATGCAATTTGCAAGGTAGCCTGACTCAGTTATCGGTACTATAATTTCCCTCTCATATCAATAAAATAAATGTTGAGCTTCTAACCTGAAAAAGATAAAGTAAAAGTGAGTTTGAAAGAGGTGATTTATTTCCACAGTAACACAGAAATGGCACTAAATCACCTTTTCTTAGAATGAGTTCATGGACCATTTCACATAAACTCCCCAAGTTCAAAAGGCAGGCAAAATCAGGATTATAGCGATTTGGGCTCATTTCAAGTAAGCTTAAGAAAAACAGAAATGAAAGAAAAGGGTCTTTAGTGCCTCAATCTAGTGTATATATGTGTGTGAATGCAGAATAAAAATAGTGTAGAAAAGAGACCTGGCGTTTTGAGTCAAGAAAGTAATCTATTTTTTAATCACTATGGCAGGAATCGAGTTTGTACACACTTTAGGAAGAAGACAATCCACAGATTCTGTGAGCCTCTCTAAAAACACTCTGATACAAAAAAAAGAAAATAAAAAATATGTTTTTCAAGGCCTCAGAGTGAAGACAGTATACAATGTAACTATTAATTGAACTCAGCATTCTCAAAATATTTTTGGTGCCATTCCAAAACAGTATAAGTGGTTTTCCTACTAAGTTTTCATACTAAGCGGTATAGCCTGACTGTACTGGTCTGGTACTGGGTCTCTCCTGTCGGCATGCACCTGCCCTCCTGCTGCATTTCCCTTCTATTCATTTATTAAACCACTCCTGGAGCCTCTCTGACTCCTATTTCTACAGTCCCAGAAAGAGTGACTTCACCTGATCAACACATTTTAGAGAGAACCTACAAAAGCTTTCAGGAAACATGTGCTTCCCTCAACAGCTTGGGTAGAATGTGTACTTGGTGTGGGGAGGGGCGCATTCTGTTCTAATGCAGACATAGCTAAACAGATAAACAGGCAAATTCTAGAATCACCATTAAGAAGCCAACTTGTCCACTGATACAAGCAGAATTTCCAATTGTAGTTGTATCAATAATTAAGCTCTTTTTTTGTTCTCTGCCAACTTTTTTCTTATTTGTTAATTATGCTGAAATTGAATGCATCCCTTCAAAAACCATTGATAGACAAAAGGGACACAAAATAAGAAAGTTTCTCATTAGTATGTTATAGAAGTAGTGAACTAGAATTGGAGAGAGATGGTTTAAAAAATGTTATCGGTCCAGTGTTTCCATCCCTCTGTGTTATCAACGTAGCCCTACTCAGTCAGATCCAGTGTAGCCCATTTATAAACAAGTATGCTAACAATTTAACTGAAAAGCCCAGAAAAATGACAAGATGATAGCATCTAACCCTTGTTTTACAGACAGTGGAAACATTTGATAGAGAAGAATGGAATTTTCTTTAGGAGATAAGTGGGTACAGTTCTTACTAAAAGGAGAGTATCATCTAGTTAATGTTTATACATTGTATTTTCTGCCCATCCTAGCTTCTATTTTCTTACCTACTCATCATCATTAAAGTGGAAATTACTCAAGATGTGGGAGTCATGAGACAGTGCTTTGCCTACCTCCAGTAAAAAGGTATAAATGACCAGGAGCCCCAACTTAGAAACCCACACCAGTCCTTTGGGCTGACAAAACATAGCAGTGATAATGAGGCAGATCTCACTCTAGAGAGACATGAGATTTCTCTTGGACAACTTTAATTAGACTTGCACAGCAGTCTTCTCTGAGATCTTTCCTATCTCCTTTACATAGGCACTTACCCTAAGAGAACCCTTACATTTTTGTTTGCCTTCTTAAATTTTTTAAAATTCCTACATCTTTTACACCATTGTTCATTTTTTAATATTTGCTTTCTTTTCTCAGGTATAGTTCCCATAGAGTTTGCACCACCAATTCACCCAGGTGCCATCACCACAGTCCAATGTGCTCTTCCTTCCCCCTTTCTGATCCTTCCCCCTCCCTCTCCCCTCCAGGATGTCTCTGGTTTATGGTTGTATGTTTATTTTTGTTTTGTTTAGTTGTATTTTTATCGTTATTATTTTTTCCTTATGTCTTATTTGGTTTCCCTATATTCCTCCTATAAGTGAAACCATCCGATACTTTTCTTTTTACTTCTGACTTATTTCACTGAGCATAATCCCTTCTAGCTCCATCCATGGTGCTGTGAATGGCATTAATCTTTTTTGATTGCTGAATAGTATTCTATTGTGTATATGTACATCTTCTTGATCCAGTCATCTGTTTTTAGACATTTGGGTTGTTTCCATGTTTTACCTATTATAAATAGTGCTGCAATAAACATAGAGGTACAGGTGTTCTTTTGAATGAATGTTTTTGTGTTCTTTGGATATATTCCTAGGTGTGAAATTGCTAGAGCATATGGTAGCTCCATTTGTTTTTATTTATATATATTTGACATCAATTGTGGCCCCCATGGATTTCCCATTACCATTTCACCAGTGCACCATCATCTCCATCCCATGTACTCTCTCCACCCTCAACCCACTACCTCTTCCCTCCCCACAAGGTAACCCCAATTTGTCCTTGTCTTTTTGTTTTTATTGTACTTGTTTCTTTTTAAATTTGGCTCCCTTATATTCCTCCTAGGGGTGAAACCATTCAGTATTTTTCTTTTGCCTTCTGACTTATTTTGCTGAGCATAATCCCGTCTAGCTCCACCCATGTTTCTACCAACGACTCTAGTTTATCCTTTTTGATTGCTGAATAGTATTCCATTGTGTATACATACCACATCTTCTTGATCCAATCATCTATTTTGGGGCATTTAGGTTGTTTTCAGATCTTACCTATTGTAAATAGTGCTCCAATAAACATAGGGGTGCAGGTATTCTTTTGAATCAGTGTTTTTGTGTCTTTTGGGTCTATTCCTAGGAGTGGGATTGCTGGATCAAATGGGAGCTCCATTTTTAGTAGTTTGAGGAACCGCCATACTGTTTTCCATAATAGTTGGACCAGCTTGCATTCCCAACAGCAGTGTAAGAGACTTCCTTTTTCTCCACATCCTCGCCAACATTTGCTGTTGCTACTGTTTTTGATATGCGCCATTCTTATTAGTGTGAGATGATATCTCATAGTAGTTTTGATTTGCATTTCTCTGATTACCAGAGATGTTGAGCATTTTTTCATATGCCTGTTGGCCATTTGCATGTCCTCTTTGGAGAATTGCCTTTTTAGCTCTTCTACCCATTTTTTGACTGGATTGTTTACTTTGTTTTTGTTTAGTCTGGTCAGCTCTTTGTTTTGTGATATGCCCCTTGTCAGTAGTGTTGTGTGCAGATTTTCTCCCAGTTGGTGGGTTGTCATTTTGTTTTGGTTAGTGTGTCTTTTGTTGTACAAAAGCCTTTACATTTGATGTAGTCCCAGCTGTTTATCTTTTCTTCTACTATCTTTGCTTTAGGTGCTGTGTCTTTAAAGATGTTATTGAGATGTATGTCAAGTAGAGTTTTGCCTACTTTTTCTTCTGTATATTTTATGGTTTCAGTCTTATGTCTAATTCCTTAATCCATTTTGAGTTGGTTTTTGTGCATGGTGAAAGGCAGTGTTCTAGCTTCATTCTTTGCATGTAGCAGTCCAGTTTGCCTAGCACCATTTATTGAACAAGCCATCTTTATTCCATTGCATATTCTTTGCTCCTTTGTCAAAGATCAGTTATTCATAAGTATGTGGGTTTATTTCAGGACTTTCTATTCAATTCCACTGTCTGAAGAACCACCATATAGCTTTCCATAGTGGTTGAACCAGTTTACATTCCCACCAGCAGTGTAGGAAAGTTCCTTTTTCACCACATCCTTACCAACATTTATTGTTGCTAGCTTTTTTGATATGTGCCATTCTTACTGCTGTAAAGAGGTATCTCATTTATGTTTTCATTTGCATTTCCCTGAATATGAGGGATGTTGAACATATTTCATATTCCTGTTGGCCATTTGCATTTCCTCTTTAGAGAAGTGTCTTTTAAGTTCTTCTGCCCATTTTTTGACTGGATTGTTTACTTTGTTTTTGTTGAGTCGTGAGTTTTCTGCAGAAACCATAAAATATACAGAAGAAAAAGTAGGCAAAACTCTACTTGACATACATCTCAATAACATCTTTAAAGACACAGCACCTAAAGCAAAGATAGTAAAAGAAAAGATAAACAGCTGGGACTACATCAAACGTAAAGGTTTTTGTACAGCAAAAGACACATTAACAAAAACAAATTTCTTTTTTTTTTAATTTATTGATTTATGCATACAAGTATTGGAGTACAGGCCAGCGGCATGGGTAGGGGTGGTGAGAGGATTTGCCAGAGACAGAGTGGGGAACAGAAACAGGCAGACTGATTGAACTACACTGCTGAGGGGAGCAATGTGTGAGGTAGAAGAGGTCTGCCACACCATGTGGGCCACCTCCTTGGCCAGGGATTGCACTCTCACTGCAGTGGCTGCGGATGCTTCACAGTGCTGCACTCCACCCCCTACGCCACCAGGGAGGCTCCTGTAGATCTTTGTGGTCAGTCCCTTATCAGTTGTACCGAGTGAAAAAAAATTTTCCCCATCAGTATGGGGTCTCTTTGTTTTGCTTAATGTCTCTTTTGTCGTACAGAAGCTTTTCAGCTTGATGTAATCCCAGGTATTTATCTTTTTCTTCACTATCTTTGCATTGGGGGATGAGTCTTTAAAGATGTTACTGAGGTGTATGTCTTGTAGCATTTTACCTAGATTTTCTTCTATATATTTCAAGTTTTACATTCAGTTCTTTTATCCATTTTGAATTGATTTTTGTGCATGAATTCTCACATTTTTAATCCTATCTTGCTATCTGCTCTTAGAAGACAAGAAGGGAAAGTTTTATGGATAGCATGAGTGTGTTCATAATGGAAAAGATCCAGAAGCCAGCATTTAGAGAAATTTATGAAATAACAGATTTAGTTAAAGGTTTAGTCAATACAGAGTGGTTCTGTACTTTAAAAGAATGGTTTTTAAGCAAAGTCAGAAAGAGATAGTAATATTTTGATTTGTCAGAACTAATGCTGACTTTTCAGCAAGCACGGTTATTGGAGAACAATTACCAAGGAGGTTTGTTCAGAATGAATTATTGGTACAGACTCAAAGAAAGTGTGTCATAGACTTCCTTAGCCATACTGACCACAAGTTTGATCAACACCTCATAAAGAAGTAATTGGGGATTAACACTGTATTATTTGCTCTAACCACTATGGTTTCCAAGAAGGGACATCCTTTACAAATGATGCCTGAATAAGATACATACTAGTTTATGTGGCATAGCCTTCCAAAATAATTCTGAATCTTGCCAGTCCCTCCATTGACTCATAGCTCATCAACAAGAGGAAATGCAACATTTGCATTTGGGCTGTGGTATATTAGCAGATTCTAAGCTGTCTTGTCTAATAAGGCAGCCGCTAGCCACGTGTGCCTTTTTAAATGTAAACTGAAAGCATTTAAATTGGACTAAAATTGTAAATTCAGTTCCTCATTTCAAAGGCTCAATAGCTCTCTATGACTTGTGGTTCCTACACAAAACAGCTCAAACATCAAACATCTCTACCATCGAAGTTTCTAATAAACAATTCAATCATCAAAGAAGGTCCCATTAAACTGCTGTTACAGAGGTATTTCCCTGGGGTAACATAGTTTTTATAGCAATTCTGCTACTTTTAGGGAGAAGAGGGTGGGCTGAGTGTTTATAAGGTCACTATTCCAATTCAGATCCTCCTCACACCTACTCAAGAGACAGATTGTCCTATAAGCCATTCAGAGTTTCAAGAGCTACCAAGCAGAGCTCAGAGGATCAATGTATTTCACTAATGTCTTTGGCTAATTTGATATTTTTTCATTCATTGCCAAATGAGATTAAGTTTTAGGACAACTAAGTAGCTTTATCAGCCTGTGGGTAAGTAAGCAATGGGGATAGGGATACACCATCTAATGCTGAAACACAAGATGGACTAATAGTCAGAATGTTTATTGTATCTGAGAAGAAAAAGGGCTTGGGAGTCTCCTGCAGTTATGTTACAGGGCAGGATTAGGGGCACCTCAGAACCTCCAAACCTGCCTGCTCTAAATGGGTTCTGCCATCTGCCGCATCAAGACAAACATAAAAGACCTTTAATGGAAAGGAACTTTAATACAATTAATAAACAATACGGAAAAGACAAAGAATATAGTTACTAAATCAAGCATCCAAAGTTACCTATTCCCTCATGGGTAAAAGTCCAGCCAAACAGGATTAGTCCAAAGCAGGGCCCGAAAGCCTGCCACAATTCTAAAGCACCTTTTGGTGGAGAACCATAGAAAAGGGTCAGAAAGTGTCAGAAAAATTTGGGAGGAAAAGAGCAAAATCAACATTAAGATAAAAGTTACCATTGTTAAGGTCCCCAAGGATCTCTCACCCACATCTGTTTCAAATAGTCCAGGATCAAAAAGCAAGTGCAGTTTCTTCACATCTCTCTGCTCAAAGTGCCTCCTCCAGGTCTCTTTGCTGCTGTCCATCCTGCTTCCTTCCTCTTCTCTCTTCTTTCCTCTCCTCCAGTCTCCTCTCCAGCATCTTCTTATCCCTGCTCAGCTCCACCCTCCCTAGGATGGGGCAGGGATCCTGGAACTTCCCCTTTTCCTATGGACCACCCTGTTACAGCTAGGCAAAGAAACTGAGCTTCAAATGGGAAGTGGAAAGACAGAATTCCCAACTCTGCAGAGAAGTCACAGATTTGCTCCTAAACAGTCCACCGTACAGAGCCTACTGTGGTTTAAACAGAGGTATGACATCTGAAAAGAAAGGATGACTTCTGCTAGAACTAGGGGGAAACCTGCCAGAAAAAGAGAACAGCAAAGTGTACAGGCCCCAAGGTATAAAGGAGCTCAGCTTGTTCACAGGAGATAAGGATGACTAGTGTGGCTAAAACAGAATAAAAGAGGGAGATATTCTTAGAAGGAGATGAAATTGGAGCGTTAAGGTCATGAGGTCCTGTCAAGGAGTTTAGATTTGATTGCAATTGTAAAAGAAAATACCTGAAGAGTTTGGAATAGAGGAGGAACTTTATTTGAGTTAAGTTTTGAAAAGTGCTCTCTGGAAAATAGATGGAAAGGGATTTATATGAGCCAGAATGCCAGCAAGGAAAAGTAGCACACTCGAAAGGGTTTACCTGAAGAGAATTCAATGAAGGGACTACTTAATAGAAACACAGGTAGGATAAAGGCATCCCTCTAAGGTTAGTGAGGTATGCAGCGAGCGATTAGAGACAGAGAAGAGCTTTTACTATCCCAAAGTCTGAAGGGACAAATAGAAGACACTGTGTTACCTGAGCTCTAGGAGAGCTAAAGTGAGAGACCAGCCCACATCAGCTGTTATCTATAGAAAAACAAACCACTTCCAGACTATGGGAAGAAAAAGGATGCAAAATAAATACCTCTTCCTCTCTCTCTTTCATTATCCAATGTTCTGCTGGTACTCTCAGTTTTCTGTATCCAGTCATCAAAATAAGAGAGCTAGAGATGGGGATCAGATCCTGCATTTTGCAACTCTGGGGGTTAAAGCATGGCAAAAAAGGGAGAACATGACTATCGAAAGAGGAACAACAGATCTCTTGAGGATTCAGGATAGACTGTAATGGAACAGGAGTAACAGAGGAAGAATCAATTGAGTACACAGCTTTTACGAAGTACTGTGGAAAATAAAAGTATAACATTGTATAAAGAAAAATTGTCACTATTAAATACTATTTTCTTAAATACTATGGTGAACTTATAGATCTGTGTTTAGTTTATTAAGGTGGTTTCTCTCCACCTAAAGAACACAGTGCTTATGCAAACTAATCTCAGTATCTTTTGAGATTAATAATAGAAGAACCAGATATAACAAGTCATACAACATAAAGTAACAAAAGACAGATCCTATGGAGGAAATCTATTTTATCTTCTGGATTCATTTCTCAGCATATACATGCTGACCTCCCTTGCTCTTAACCACTCTTCTAGATAGAAATGTGAGTGATAAAATGACTGTGGGCAGCTATTAAACCTATGTTTCAATGAGAAGCAAACATCAGTTTCAAGAAGCATGTTCTCAGAACCATAGTACTTGAGACCCAGTTTTTTTCCCATTTGCAAAGCAGTTTGCTTTCTATACTTTTCACTACCTCCCAAGGTCTGCATTTAGGACATGGAGCCATATGAAAATAATGTAATAACAAAAGAGTTTTGTTATAATAGAGAAAAAAAAAAGAACTCCTTTTGGAATAGTAATACAACAGACTTAGGAGAACGGCACAATATTAAGAACTACTGAAAAAAGAAAGAACCTTTTAGCCTAACAATGGTTGGAGATCTTGTTAACAGAGAAACCAAAATAAGTAGAAAGATTGCTTGCCTTGTAGATGTTTGACTCTTGTTTCTGTATGCCCTTTGCTTGTATGCAAGTCCTTCCCACCCTGGCCATCTAAAAAGTAAGATAAAAACAAATGCTGGAGGTATGGGTGGTAGGGGAAAGAAGCATGATAATGGGGAAAGGGCCTAAAGTTATTAAGCCAAACAGTCTTTTATTTCTGTTTATAAGGAAAAAGGGAGATCTGAATCACTCTCCAAACCACCAGAAACCTGAACAAAATACAAGAAACAACTATTTTCAGATATTGGATCACAGGCAGTACAACCATTAGACCCTTAAGGGACTAGTAGAGAGAGAACTGGTTGAAGCTTACCATCACTAAGTGACACCTAGAGGGCAAATCCAGAGTCCACCCAGCATTCCCACCAGAGTTCAGGGAGGTCAGAGTAGACAGGAAATCTCAGTTCTGGGCACAAGCCACAGGGCGTGACCAGCCTATATTGCCCGCTGCCTGGGAGCGAATCTGGAGGCTGAGTGGCAGCTGGTGTGCAGACGTAGTAGGGCACCACTCTGAAGGTGGAAACAGGGTGGAAGTTCCTGCCATCAGCCTTAGTAGCAGGCCTGCAGGCAGCCCCTCCCCCAGTGTGTACTGGGGTGAAGTCCCCAAACCATAAGGCTCCTGCATAGCACCAGGCCACCCTGCAGCAGGAGGCTGCAGGACCCCTATACAGAGGCCCACCTCAGCAGGCCTGGCATGATGTCTCCCACTGGCACTAGCGGGGTTTGAGTTCCATAGCTCCCCACTGGGTGCTCTGGCACTCAGCCCCAGAAGCATGCTACTGGCAAGCAGTACACCCAGCGCGGGGGAAGGGGGCAGGGGCGTGGGAATTTTACCCCACCCCCACCCACCACCAGTGGGCTCAGGCTGCTGGCAGTGAAGGCAGACTGTGGTAGTTCTCCTACCACTCCGCCCCAGGGCATGCAGCCCACACACTTTTACTGTTCTTCAGAAAAAAATCTAAACTAAATAAAAGTTTCAAACTTTAAAAAAAAAGTCTAACTTCATTAAATTAACACAAAAATATCTATCAACAACATAAAATCAGAGGTCTAGCAACTATTAAAAAGAAATTGGATATGCAAAGAATCAGGAAAATATTTCGACTAACCAGAAGAATCAGCCAATAGAAACATAATCAGAAATAGTAGATATAAAACTAGAAGATTGAAAACTTAATATATTATCTCAGATTTGCTCCACATCTCAAGGATGCAATGGCAGAAAATAAATACAGTAATGAAAAAAGTGGAAGACTACAAAGGAATCTAATGTAACATCTAGAAATGAAAGTTATAATAATTAAAATGAAAAATCTAATATAGGCAATTAAGAGTAATTTAAACACAATAAAAAATTTAGTGAAACGGGCCATAACCTAGAGAAACAAGCAAAACAAAGCAAATGAAACCACATCAAAACTAAAAAGCTTTTGTTCTGTGAAAGAAACCACCATAAAAACAAAAAGACAACCTACAGTCTGGGAGAAGATATTTGCATTCCACACATCCAACAGGGTTTAATTTCCAAAATACATGAAGACCTCATATGACTCAACAACAACCCCAAACAAACAACCTAATCAAAAAATGGGCAAGACCTAAATGGACACTTCTCCAAAGAAGACACGTTACTGGTATACAGGCATATGAAAAAAAAAAAAAAGTTCAATATCACTAGATAAGGGAAATACAAATCTAAAACCACAAGGTGGTATTACTTTATTCTTGTGAGAATGGCTCATATCAAAAACACTAAAAACAAAAAATACTGGTGAGTCTGTGGAGAAAGAGAAACACAATCCACTGTTGGTGGGAATATGAACTAGTACAGTCTTTATAGAAAAATAGTAAAGGGATAGTTAAAAAAAATAGAAATACCATATTATCCAACAATATTACTTCTAGGGTACTTGCCCAAATACAAAAAAAAAAAAAAAAACAGTATAAAGAAATTGTGAAATATATACTCAATGGAATACTACTCAGCTATTAAAAATGATGAAATAATGCGGACATGACGTTAAGTGAAGTAAATGAGGAAATGAATAGTTACCAGAGAGTTTCATTCATTTATTGAACATAAATAACCAAAGAAAACAAACCAGCTAAACAAAACTAAAATAAACTCTGAGATTTTGTAAAACATAATGGGTACTGGAGGGGATAAGGGGAAGATAGAGGAGATATGAAAGGGAATTAATAGGATATTGGCACTGCAGTTTTGGTAGAAGGTAAGTGAAGCATATATACATGTGAGGTATTATATTATACTCCTAATGTTATCTAGCTATTTGAATGATTCATAAATGAATAAAATGTGAGAAAAATAAAGAATAAATCAGAAAAAAAGGAAATTAGGGCTATTGCAATAGAATCTATGCAAATTAAGCACAAAGAAATAAAGGACTAAAATATAAGTAGAACCTCACTGACCTGAACAATCATATCCAAAAGTTTAACACTGAAGCTTGAAAATGGGCAGAAAAAAATTTGAAGGAAAAGAGTGAGATATTTTCCAAATGTGATTAATTATATCAACAACAGATCCAAGAAGCTCAATGACACCCAAACAAGGTGAAAATAAAGAAAATCATACAATAAAATATTATGATCAAAACACTAAAGATAGCACTAACAAGAAAATGTTTAAGATAATCACTGGACCAAGACACAGGTGCAGAGAGAAGCAAAGACAAGAATGTCCACAAATATCTTGTCAGAAACTAAGCAAGCTAGACGATAATGCAGAGAAAAATTAAAATATCTTTGGGGGGGAAATGAGAAAAATTAAAATTTTATAAGAAAAACTAGAGCTAAGAGAATGTAATTAATAAACCGTTAGTGAAGTAAAACAGAACCTTAAAGATATTAAATAATCCAGTCAGGATAAGAGTCAAACAGGGAAAATAGTAAGATGCTAGATTTAAACTGAAACATATGAATTATTATATTAATGTAAATAGTCCAAATATTTTAATTAAAAGACAGAGACTGCCAGGCAGGATTATAAAATAAGATTTAACTATATTAAAAAGAAATCTATTTTAAAAATAAAGATATAGGGCCTCCCTGGTGACGCAGTGGGTTAAGCAACGCACTACGATCCCCGCGGCCAGCCGGGGAGGGGACCCACATGGCGTAGCAGACCTCTCCTGCCTCACCCGCTGCTGCCCTTGGCAGTGTATTTCAGTCCATCTGCCTGTTCTGCTCCCCACTCTGTCTGGTGAATCCTCTCACCTCCTGCGACTCTGGACTGTACCCCAGCTCTTGTGTACATAAATAAATAAATCTTTAAAAAATATAAAAATAAAGATATAGTTACACTAAGATTTAAAGGATGGAAGAAAGATACAACATGCAAACATTAAATGTAAGAAAGTTGGACTGACTATATTAATATCATAAAAAGTAAACAGTACATTATACAATTTCCAAGTACACATGGAACATTCATCAAGATAGAACAAATGTCATGTCATAAAAATTAGTTTCAACAAAACTAAAAGGATTAATACCACATATATTACTTGGCCATATCAAATTAAATTATAAATCAATAACAGAAAAAGCAGCTAGAAAATTGCCAAGTATTTGGAAATTAAACTTTTAAGCAACATATTGGTCAAAGAAGAAATCACAATAGAAAATACTTTTAAATCTCTAAAAATAAAAACACAGAATATTGGAATTTGTGGGATGCAGCAAAAACAATTTGAGAGAGAAATTTATTGCATTAGATGATTGTATTAGAAAAAATCTCAAACGCAGCCTAAGCATGCATCATCCTTAAGAAGCTAGGAGAATGAGAACAAATTAAACACAAGGTAAATAGAAGGAAGAAAAGAATACCTAGTAAAAATCAAGAAAAATATAACAGCAAATACCGAAAACAAAAGAAGCCAAAAATTATTGTTTGGTAGGAGGGAGGAAGGGAAAATTAATTGATAAAATTCTGGGCAAACTTACCAAGAAAAAAAAAGGAAAACAAATTACCAGTATCAAGAATAAAATGTAGGATATCACTAAGTTTTAAAGATATTAAAAGGATAAACAGGGATGATTACAAAAAAATTTGTCCAAAAAAATTGACAATGTAGATGAAATAAACAAATTTCTTGAAAGATACAACTTGCCAAAACTAGGAAAGCTAGAGAAAATCTCACTAACTCTAAAGCTATTAAATAAATGAATTTATAATTTGAAATTTTTACCCAAAGAATGTAATTTAGGATACTTTGTAAAAGTTTGGTTAAGACAAACAAGAGAACTCAAAGTCCAATAGATTCATTTAAATATTTACAGAAAAAATAATGCTAATACCATGCATAAGTTTTCAGGAAATGAAAGAATTAAAATTAACTCCTAAATTACTTTAAGAAGTCAGAATAATTATAACACCAAAAGAAGACTAAGAGGTTATGAATAAATACATGTCAATATCCCTCATAAACTTAGATGCAAAATGTTTAGCAAATCAATCTAGTCAAATATATAGAACAAGACATCAAGACCAAGTAAAGTTTATTCCAAAAATGCAAGGTTGGTTTATGATTCAAAAATTCTTTAGTATCCTACTAACAGAATAAAAGAGAAAAATTCATGATCAATTCAATAGATGTAGAGAAATCATTGGTACATTTCAATACTCATTTTAAAAAAAAGACTCAGCAAACTAACAATAAAAAGGAAATATTTTCAACCTGAAAATAATATCAAAAGACAACAGATTCAATTATACTTAATGGTGAAAGACGAAATGCTTTCCCACTAGGACTAGGGAAAAAGATGAGATTCTATCACTCAAAATTGTACTGACATCTTAGTATAAAAAGCAGGAAACAACAAGAAATACATATTTGAAAGAAAAGTACAACTCTCTGCAAGGAACATAATAATGTCTATTATTAGATTCCTAAGGACTCAATTAAAAGAAAAACTATTGGGACTAATTTAGCAAGACCAAAAATTACAACGTAAAGGGCACAAATCAAGGTATTTCTATGGGTAGCAAAGAGCAATTGGAAATTAAAATTTTAAAAACACAACATATTTCATCAGAAAAATGAAATACTGAAGAATAAAAGTAATAAAATATGTACAAGAATTGATTAATTAAAGCAACATTATTAGGAGAAATTAGAGAAAATAATAAGAAATGGTGATATATACCCTATTTCTACATTGGAAAACCCAATATTATTTAAATAAAAATTCTCCCCCAATTGATTTTGATACTGTAGTGGTCTTGTCCTCCCGAAGTATGTCCTCCAAATAACACTAGCCACCTTGCTAAATCACATTCACTTCACCTTTCTAAATTGTAAATTTGATCATGTAATTCATCAGTTTAAAAAATCTTTTAGGGCTCCCCAGGGTTTATCAACTAAAGTCCAAACTCTAAAATAACTTATGAAGTCTTTAGTCACCTGAGCCCATTGGCTGCTCTCTGCAATGAATGTCCTGTGGCTGAACTTCTTACCTTTATTCTCCTGGAGAATGAAGAATGCCTTTCTATCCTTCAAGATCCAGCTTGGATCTAATGTCATGAAGACTTCTATGATCCACACAAGAAGATTTAATCACTGCCTTGTTTAAGATTACATTGATCCTGTTTTGACCATTCCACCCAATAGTGCCATAATTTGTTTGATAACTCTCTCTACCTGTGCAAGGTAAATTGTAGGATCTTTTGTGGTCTTCAACTTGAGAGGAGGTACTGTATCTCATTCATTTTTGTTTCTCTAGCACTAACATCACAACTGGAACATAGTAGGTATTCAGATGTGTTTTGAATCAATCATTTTCTGATTGCATAGATGAAAGAGAATAGGAGTTTTTTCAAGGGTGAAAGACCAAAAACAGGTTGAATTTTAGAAGTGAATAGTATACCTTTTCTAAGTGTACTCAAATAAAAAAGAAAAAAGACGTTTCATAACAGTAAGAAATATTAAACAATTTTTATTCTGGCTCCCTTTTTATTCTGGCATTGCTTCTAATCTAAAGCAGCTCTAAGGAAATTGTTTGACCACAAGTCCCACAAACTATTTCTGGTCTCCCATAATAAATCCAAGAGAGAAAATTTATAATATGCCATCTATAGCCTCATCCTGCCTCAATTTTCAAATCCACCCTCAGCCCCCTTTTACTCACTCTTCCACACTAGAAAAATTTCCCCAGGGAAGGATGAAGATATTTATAGCAGTCAAATAAAGAACTCAGTCCTGGAAAGTTGGCATGGTGTAAGGGAGTTTGATTGTTTCCTTTTCACCATCCACACAGAGTGTTGATAGCATGCCCACCTCCCAGACTTCAAGAATGAGCTGCTGCCTTTTCTAGAGAATGATTCTCTGCATTGTCTTGACCTATGAATTCAGATACGCACATGTTCCTTTACATTTTCACAGGTACCCAAGTGCACACTGACATAACTCTTCCAGAAAGAACAGTTTGGGAACCCTACAAGAATTAGTTTCCTTTTGGTATCAGGAGATGTGCACGTTTGCACTAAGGTCACTGAGAAGCAACTGGACTGTGATATTACCAAGAACATGTGTCTTCGAGACAAAGGATCAGGATTTGGTTCATAACTGAGGGGCATACCAAGGTGTGCTCCACCTGAATTGGGTATTTTAAGGAGTCAAACTTTTGGATTGATTCTTAAGGACAGTTTCATTTTATGACTGGTTGACATGATTCTTCAGATAGAAGGTTGAAGTGGGTCTTTTGTTACAATCCGCAAGTGGTCTCCAGTTTCTTTCGAAGTTGCTAATGAGAAGAAAGCACTGAATTGCTGAGCTGGCAAAGTGCTGAGATAAACTGCATCAAGTGACTCACTCACAAGAGAGTAGGTAGACTCAAATTCAAAGTAGGTTCCACAGCTCCATTATTTTAAATGTTGAATTCTTTAAAATATTATTTTGAAACAAAGTCTGAACAACAGAGAGCTTTGCAGAAAATATGACAAAGCTAAAAGGAAGGCAGGAACGTACTTGGGAGAATTCCAAAAGTTTCTATTTTGACCAGAACAGGGAGATGAGGCTGGCGAACAGGCATGAGATAAAGCTTATCTTCTAGAATAGGTGTCTGCCCCTTTCCATATCCCGACACCCGCTCCCCACAGTGCCTTCTCTCCCACCTTCTTAGACGCTTTGAGGAAATGATCTCATCTATCTTCACAGTGAAGCGGTACCTAGATGCATTATAAGAACTAATGAATTTCCTCTGCTCAGGATTTGCCTTTTATCAGAGGACAAAGGTCTTTCCAACCTCACGTTGGATTAAATGGAAAAGAATTATTTTTATGAAATAAGCAGACCAGATGGGAGAAAGAGCAGACTTCCTTTATGGAGGAGCTAGAGACTGAAAGCTGGTGGGGAAATATTCTCAGCCAACACTGAAAGTATTCAGGGTTGCTTTCCAAAGGCCAGTGAGCCATCAAATATTCTACTGAACATGTCATGTTCACTGAAATGCACACATTTTGAAAGAAGCTAATATATTAAGGAACAGAGGTAGTATAGGATCCTGAGACTTCCCCTTAGAAACAGTGTAATTAATTGTATTAACAAGCATAAAAGAGAAAAATATATAATAATTTCAGTGTCTGCCCACACTCCCAAATCTTTTTTATGTCACACGTTCAAATCATTGGCTTCTATCCCTTTTCCTTGAATGTGAGATAGGCTCCTCTTTCCTGGAGGTGTTAGAATTCCTTTGTTCCCTAGTTTAAAACTGCCCCATTATCTTTTCACCTCAGCTTCTCAAGGTTCCTTAAATTCTATTGTTATCTTCTAAATTAGTACCTCTCCTTCCAATTTAACGCCAACGATCAACTCCTAAAGAGAAAATTATCTGAATGTGTTAATGGCCTTCAAAAATCTGAGAGCAGTACAAGGAAAACTAGAGCAAGTACAACCTAATTTCCAGAAACTAAGGAGTTAGAACTTATTTTGGCACCTAACACCATGTTTGCTATAGTAAATGGCATTAACCTTGCACAAGTCTCTCCTCCATACCTCGGTTGAACTGCTGGCAGGAAATGCGTGGTTAAATTATTAGTGCTACAAAAACTTGTTTCCTCAGTCTTCCTAGAGTGACCCAGGCTTCGGGTAAATAAAATTTTAAGTGAAGAGAGGTAAGACAGGCTACATTGTGACTCACAGAAGTGATAGTTCAGTAATCCTCTGTTTAATCTGATGAGGAATGTTAAGTGAGAGACATGAATATATATATATAAATATTTAAAAGGAAATTAATAGGGTTATTCATTTATTTATTTATTTGTTTGTTTAATGAAAAATCCCAAAGCAATATCTTAATTTGTGAAACAAAGCAGAACTTGGGGGTGGGAGGGGGGAGATGTGGGAAGGGTGGCTGCTCAAATACATCAGAGGCACCCAGTGTGCACCCAAGTTGTATCCCAGCTGGGACCCAGACACTGGAGGAGTAAAGCAGATGTTATAGGAGTTCATTTGTTTTCAGACTAAGAACTACCTTGAGAAAGAATGTTCTGTTGCTAAGAAAGCGCAAATCAACTACGCATGCTTGGTTTAATGTCAGAAAGAAAAGCAATGTGGAGAAGCTCGCAGACCTCATTGCTGACACAGGGCTGTGGACTTGTATCTAATTCCTAGGCTTGTCTGTGCAAACCTGAGTCATTATGAGACCCCGTCATGTTAACAGGTGCTGGGATCCAAAAATAATTAGAAAACATCTGTTCTCAAGGTCTCCTTTTGTCCTAAGCGCTCCACAAAAAGCAGTGTCTCTAAAATGCATCCCAAAAGGCATCTTAAAGTTCTCGGCTCTTTTCCCCTACCCTTTTTCTCCAGTGGCTCCCTGCCCTTTCCAGGGTGACCCCAGCAAGTCTCTTCATAGTCTCCATGTTTCCTCATTTCCTTATGTTTTCCATACACTCAGTAAAAGTACCATTTGTAGTCTAGACTGGGGCTTCCCAACTGATTTGTAGGGTGATCAGCCTGTCCTGATTTTCTAGGGACTCCCTCAGTTTAGGAGCTGAAAAACCCACATCTTAGAAAACCCTTCTCTTCTGTGTTAACCAAGATGACTGTTCACCTTAATGCTATATGATGACTAGGTAAAAACATTAATCCCCTTAACTCTAGGGGCATACAGAACCTGGGGTAGCTGAACTTCTTGGGTCCTTAATTTCTAATCACAGGGATCCTCATCCACTTTCCAATATTATTTTGGGGCCGTTCCTGGTGGCACAAGAGGTTAAGCACCACACTATGAAGCTATCCACAGACACTGAAGCTCGAGTTCAATCTCTAGCCAGGGACATGACCCACATGGTGCAGCAGACCTTTCCTGCCTTGCCCACTGCTCCCTCAGCAGTATATTTCAGTCAATCTGCCTGTTCTGTTCCTCACTCTGCCTCTGGTGAATTCTCTCACCCCACACCTTTGGCCCATACCCCAGTTCTTGTATGCATAAATAAATAAATATTTAAAACACATATTATTTTCTATGGTGCCATGCTGGGGAAAGTTCATGAATCATCAATCTAGGCAACTGCTTTTTAGCATAGTTAGCTGGATAGAAAGGGGAAAGAATGCTGCAAACTAGTTTCCTTTTCTCCAGTCTCTCCAGTAAGAAACTATAGGTTTATTTTTTTTTCACTATAAGTTTATTTTTTTTATTGTTTGTTTATGGTTATGTTTTATTTTTTTATTAAAATATTTTAAAATTTACATATACTTGCCATTAATTGTAATCCCATGAACACGAGGGAAACTATAGGTTTAAAAGGAAATTCTGAGAGGCACAGCCCATGTTTGTTCCTTGGAGCTGGGGTGTTAGCACAGTCTTACCATCACCATCTGACTTTGTGGGGTGCCAGAAGAGCATGCCCACAGAGCATCACTCCCCACAGAAAGAACCAGCGATGGAAGCATAATCTGGAGCACAAGGGACAGCCAGACTGAAGACTGAAGGAACATCAGGGACTCTTTATTAATTATATAAGAACTGCATTAATTATAAGACATAATGAGTACCTATTCTGTGCCAACACTTCACTAATTCTACAAAATTATTTCCTTTGACATTCTCCTGTGTCCTATTTGACATAAGGAAAGGAAGACTCAAAAGAAAAAAAAGTTATATAATAAATCAATAAATAGTTTTAGGAAAATAATGGGAAACATTTGTCAATAAATAAGTAACTTGAAACATCACTCAAGGGGTAAAGGAAGAAGTCAAAATCAAACACAAGCTTTTCTGGTATGGAATTCCCCGGTGGTGTCCTCGACTGTAAGACATCAGAACCCCGCTAGCTGTACCCAGCACTATCTGCACTAACACCTGGGTCTTAGCTCCCAAAGAAAGGATGACAGAACTCTTTGCTTTGTCCATTCAGGATACAGATGTGATCAGATCTATCCTCCTGTCTAGTATGAAATTAATCAAAGTTACTATATTGAAACATAAAGTAAATTACACCTTTCTTCTGTTCAAAGCCCATCTCTCCATCATGGACAACTTCAGTATTCAAAAAGGACTCCTTAATTCTGGCTAACCTTCTTTCTCTAACAACCTTCCACTTACTGTGTTTGTTGCTTTCTTTTTACAAACTCATAGAATTCTTCTCTTGTCCTCAGATAACTCCATGTACCCAAGCTGGCTATCGAAGATTCTAGGTGAACTTAATGACACTGGACTCATGAGAAATAATGGCCTTAGGTTTCTATTGATTTCAGTCTTAGCTGTGGGGTGGGGGATATTACATTTCCTGAGCAAAAGGGGACCTTAAAAGGAAATGGAGACTTAAAGAAGAAATCATTTGGGGGTTGAAACAATCCTTGTAGTTATCTCTGTTTTTAATCCTGTTTTGTGTGTGGCACTTTACCTCCCCTTGAAACTATTCTTGGATCAGGATTCTGCTCTGTTGTGAATGTAATCACCTCAAACATCAGTGAGAACCAGAATAAGAAAAATAGGCATATTCTCCTAAGAAAATTCCCAGCATGATTTTATGACCAAACAGTAATTAGATTTTTCGGGTTCTGATGATCAAAAACACAGAATTGCGTCATTTGACCATTTGCTTTGTACAGTCTCCAGCACCACACAGAGATAGATACCCATTTACAAGTTTCATGGATTTCTTTTTCTGTAGCAATCCCTAAGATATTTATTTATTATATTTCATATCTGACAATATTTTAGAACAATGATGAATGCAAGAAATACAGCCCTTTTTCTGGGCGATTATAATCTTATTTGAGAGGGAAACTAATAACAATAATTATAATAATATGTGATTAAGTATCAAATTAGCATATTAGTTGTACCCATTCCACCAAAATAAAAAATTCTTTTCATCATTCTCCCATTTAGCTTGTAGCTTAATTTCTCTCTAAATCAAGAAATTCAATATTGCTGATAACCTAAGAGGTAACATATTTTTTTTCTGACCTATACCTATAAATACAATATCTCCATCAGTTTTGCATCAGAATAAACTGTATTTTCAAGTAATTTTAACTCTAAGGATGAAGTTTGGCTCAATTCATCTTATAAAGCAAGAAATTAATTTTGCCTATCAAATATGTTATAGTGTCCATTAACGATCTTGAGGTCTTCTTAAGTGCTGACTGATGTTCACTCCTGGATGGTTAAAAGTGAAATTCAATAACTAACATACCCATATATGACTGGTGAGAGAACCAAGTTCCTCAGACTGTAGTTCAGACTGTCCTTTGACTTTAACTTGCGCAGCTCTATTGGTAAAGCTGGTAATATTTCAGAAGATTACATGCTATCATGTTTACATTAATTAAACCTCTCTAATTTGATCACATTGTGGTTCAGAATTCATAAAATCCCCATAAAACTGCTTTTTTAAGTCATATAACTCTTTTTTTCAATGTTTAAGATAAACTGTTTCAAACTTAGATGTCTTAGAAGAATTTGTGAATAGCTTCAAATTCATAGTTGCTTATGCCAGCATTTATCCTAAATATTTTTTACTGCCATGTCAGGTTTTTCTCTAACTTTGTAACAATATGTTTCTTTTTCAATAACTTCTGTGACTGAGTAGGTAGAATACAAATTAAACTTTTAATATCAGAGGAAAGTAAAATTAGGAGACAGAACTATGAAAAGGAATGATTTGCCCCCAAATCAAATACAAATCTGTTTAGATTATCTATACTGTTTCTCCTTCCCTAGATCTTATCATTACATATTCAGGATAACGAACTCTCGCCTTTAATCAGTTTTCACAGAGACTGAATATTCCGAGGACAGAGTGGTGAATAGTGAAAAGAATGTACCATTTTGGAATCAAACTCTCTTCTCAATGTGCCTGAACCATATTTTTTTCATCTCTAAAATGAACTTAATAACAGCTACCGAACAAGGTGTTTTAAGGGTTCTGTAAGGTCACTTGAGGGGAGTACAGAGTGGTTTTAAAGGAGCCACTTAGTGCAGCTGATAGGCTCCAGTGTGGCATAGACCATGCCCAACAGAACCAAAGGCATGTAGCATGGTCCACTTAAGGTTCAAAGGGCGGGATGTTCTGGCAGAATAGCAGATTTGGGGTTCTCACTCCAGAGAACAGCTGGGCCCAGGCAGAGAACCAATCCCTGCCTGATAGAGCAGTGGGGACATAAGTGCTATCCAGAGGGCCTGGAAGTCAGGTCTCCCAGCCCTGTGTCCCAGGAGGCAGGAACCCAAGGGGTCTGAGCATCAGTCCATAGAAACATCATTCTCTTGCCTTAAGAACGCATGAAGTTTGCCTCGTCGTTCAGACTTCCTTGAGACCTGGAATGAAAATGTCTATTTCCTGTCCCACCATAAAATTTGGGAAGCGCATAATAGTTTCACAGATTCACAGATAGACAACAATTTGCACCAGGATGTCATTTCTTGAGTCTCATCTATATCTAATTTAGGTGATATGTAGATGAGATTTTAGATTTTATTGTTAATGCTGGAATGAGTTAAGACTTCTGGGAAATTGGGATGGAGTGAATATATTTTGCATGTGAGAAGAATATAAATCTGTGGAGGTCAGAGGCAGAATGCTATAGACTGAATATCTGTGATTAGGTCATGAGGGTGGGACCCTGTGAATGGGATGAGTGCCCTTACAAAAGAAATCCTGGAGAACTGTTTTTCCCTCCATAATATAATACAATGAGAAGTCTACAATCTGTAAGAGTAACTGAGTATCTAACCATGAGATCCCCTACCCTGATCTCAGATTTCCAGCTTCCAGAACTATGAAAAGTAAATTTCTGTTGTTTAGAGGCCACAAGTCCATGGTACTTAGTCATAGCAGTGACTGACCAAGATACAAATAACAGTGTAAAACCCCCCAGAGTGTACAGTTTGTGGTACACTTTTGTTAAATATTCCTTTATCTTTCCAAAGTAAGTCTCTTTTAATTTTTCGAGCTTAAAGGCTTGAGGTTTTTCTATAATTTGACATAAATACTTCATATTAATTTTATTATTTGATCGTCAACCTAGACAGTGAGAGTCTACAGTGAGTTCAGTGAGCTGCTAGATAGTTGACATTTAAGGAGGCACTGTCTCTGAGGGTCATGCAGATGCCAGCCTCACACTTTTCTGTCCCTGAGTGTGAGTGCCTCTTAGCCCCTGGTCCTAATCCTAGAATCCTTATGTTTAGTCTTGAAATTTCATAATACTTGAGACTGTTAAATTATTTAATCATTTTGACTTTTTAAAGTACTCAGGGCAGGGCATGCTTGGTGGCAAAGAGATTAAGTCTCAGCACTATGAAGGAATCCTTAGCTAATGCAGCACAATCCCCAGGCAGGGAGTTAACCCACATAGCTCAGCAGACCTCCCCTTCTCATCCACTGCTCCCCTCAGCAGTGTATTTCAGTAAATCTGCTTGCTCTGTTCCCCACTCTGTCTTTGGTGAGTCCTCTCACTCCTGCCTCCCCACCCCAACACCCGTACTGCTGGCCTGTACCCCAGCTCTTGTGTGCATAAATAAATGAATCTTTAAAAAATAAAATACCCGGGGCATTTGTATTTTAAAAGATATCAAAAAACATGGAATCTGTATTTGGTATATACTGTTGCATAACGAATCACTCCAAAGCTAGCAAACTTGAGTTACAAACATTTGTGATTTCTCCTGGTTCCTCAGGAAGCAGCTTAGCCTGGTACTTGGCTCAGGATATCTCAGGAGCATGCAATCAAGGTATTAGTGGGAGCTATTATCTACAATCAGATGAAGCTTTAACTGAGATGGAAGATCTACTTCCAAATTCACTCACCTGGAAGTTAGCAGGAAGTTTCCATTGTCCAGTATCTGGGCCTATCTATGGGGCTGCTCAAGAAGGAACAGCTTGGTTTTCCCTAAAATAAATGATACAAGAGAGAGAGAAATTAAGACAGAGCTAGTATCTTTTATAATCTAATCTCAACAGTGACATATCATCACTTCAGCCACATTCTACTAGTGATCCAAACCACCCCTGATGCCAAGTGGGCAGGAACTACAAAGAAGTGTAAATATAGGTCACCTCCCTATAAGTGATTTTAGGAAGGCTTGTTAGGTTAAATTTTAGTTCTGCCAGTGAAAAGCCATGTTAATCTGGGGAAGTATTGTATCCCCTCCAAACCTCACTTGTGTCTAAAAAGCAAAAACAATCCTTATATGGTACCAGCCTTATCTGTTATAATCCATGCTTCGAATTTACAAGTGAAAAGGAGGAACAAAACAAAAGAACAACAGCATCACAATAGTGCTGCCACCTGGAGGTAGAAGCCTGCTATTGACAGAAAATGTGTGTTCCATCTAGTGGAATTTCTAGGCGTGCATGAAAATCAGAAATTTCAACAAGACTAAAGGGTTATGGGAGGGGCAGCGCAGGTGGAATCAGCAGCAGAGAGCATAAGTGGACCGGAATAAAAGAAACTGCGCAGGAATGAAAGAAAAAGCTGACCAGGAAATAAATCTCTCCAGACGGCAGGGTGTGCCCTATGGAAGCTGTCCGCAAAAGCCAGATCTGGATGATGCTTTAAAATCAAAATCATCAAAAACAAGTAATCTGGTACTGTGTAAATCAAAGGATTCCAGCAAGTTGTGGTGCAGTTGTGTACCATTCCTTGCTTCTCACACCCAGTGAGCTTAGAGTCCCCGACGATGTTGATTCTGTGACAGTAGATCGTCAATGGGAAAAAGTTCCACCTTTGTAACAAATTTTCAGGTGATGTCACTGCTACTGGTCCACAAAGCAAACTTTGAGGAGCCAGAATATATACCTGGTAACATAAGAACAATTGGGGCATCGTGCAGAGACTATAAACCAAGAGCCACCAGGGATTATCTACTCAAAGTTTCCAAATCATTTCTCTTCCTCCTAGCTGCCAGCCACCCCTAAACTAGTAAATTGAATAAACAAGTACCTGTAACTGGAATAATTGATTCTTCAATCTTTATAAAACAGGGTTTTAAAAAAAGTAGAAAAAAATCAAAAGACTAATCTTGTACAAATAAAATCTGATTTCAGAATAAAATGCTCATTCATTCAGAGTAAACAGCTCCTGCAAGGCTAAGTGGTTCCCTAAATTGAACTTCCTTTTTTTCATCTCACATGTCCCTCCTGTCCTTGAAACTACTTTGCCTCAGGGGGATATTTGACTTCTAAGGAGTGCATTGCGTTTTATAAATCTTGATTTGATCTGAAGTTAAGCTAAATGTTTAAACATGGCATAAATACTTAAAAAAGACCCTCAAACTTGTATGTACACAGAAGTATTCAAGATGTTAACAATAATTAATACTAGGAAAGTGATCCAAACTTTCCTAGTGAAGAATATGGGAAATTTAAATTTTCTCTTTTTACATATTCATATATTACAAATTCTCGATAAGTAGTTTGTATTTTCATATGCCCATTATACAGTTATTATATATGCGAGTAACTTCCCAGTGAAGTCATATAGTTGTACCCCAAGATTCAGATTTAAACAATATTAATTAGTTTGTACTTTATACACAATTCTGGGAACTGGGCTTATGGTAAAGATAGACAGACAGACAGACAGACAGACAGACAGACAGACAGACAGACAGACAGACAGACAGACAGACAGACAGACAGATAGATAGATAGATAGATAGATAGATAGATAGATAGATAGATAGATAGATAGATAGATAGACAGATAGATAGATAGACAGACAGACAGACAGATAGATAGATAGACAGACAGATAGACAGAGAGAGAGAGCTATTCTTTTACTTATAGTTCAGTCATTACTGGGCATGGGGGAAACAGAAGACTCAATGTCAATCTGGGTAACAAATCAGACTCTACCAAGCAGAAAGCTAGAAGGGAAGGCTAAGGAAAGAGCATGAAAGACACCTTCACTGCTTAATTTTTCAGTCAGTCCGATTTTAAAGCCCATTATCCTCATTAACTGGTTAGCCCATGTCAAATCTCTAAGGGTTATTTCTGTGAACAGTAAATTTGGTTTATTAGATTTTGATGTTAATGAGAGCCTCATGTTAATTTGATGGTTTGTCAAAAGGATATTCACAGAGAAAACTAAGGTGCAGGACCTAGAAGATTTTAGTCCTAGACCATAAGGAAACTTCGAGACAGGTTGTGCCAAGAATATATTCAATAGTTGGTCTCCAAAATATATTCTACACTGTTCCTTGTTTTGAGGTGACCTCTGGAGGAAACTAATTTTTCCTGCAACTTTCCCATCCACAAACACACTCAACACATAGACATACTCCCCATCACCAGCAGCATCATCCAACATACTCATATAACACTTAACGTCTTGAAAACCAATAGGATAAGAATAAACTAGTCAACATCAATGAGTTCCACTTCTGAGGTGAGAAAGAACTCTCAAATTTATGCCCAATTAACATAGTATAGCAGCTTTGGTTATCTCTTCCCTTATTCAATTATTAACAAGGACCTAGAAATAGGGACTCAAATGTGTCTAAGACATGGCATTTACCCTTAAGAAGCTGCATGTCAGAGACCGTCATGACACAGGTCAGTCAGTTCTGTGATAGATGGAACAGGCAGTGCGTTAGGGGCACGGGTGCAGTGCATCCAGTCTGCCTGGGAGTGGGCTTGGAAAATGGTCTGGTTCTCTGGGAAAATAGAGAACTACACATTTCTCCATATGACTGAAGGAGTTGAATACAATAAAGCTGAAAATAAAGAAAGAAATGGGGTCACAAAAGGCCTTACACACTAAATGAGAGAGTTTGAACTTTATCCTTGAAAGCTGTAGGGAGCTATTGAAGGACTTTAAGCAAGGAAGTGGCAAGATTAAAAAGATCAATATCACAGCAGTGTGGAAGAAAGATTGAAAGAGGACTACTCTGGTGACAGGAAATGCAGTTGAGGGACAGTTTCAGGCATCTAGAGCTATTAAATGAGTTCAAGTTAGGGTAGTTGTATGACTACAGAGGAAGGGGAGAATTTAAAATATAGCAAGAACAAGCTCTTTACAGCAAAGTGAGTCACCAAGGATAGTTCACCCTTACTCCAGGTTTCAAGGTATTTAGTATAAGGGGAGAAAAATCACAGAGAAAGTGCTATCTCAGAGTAGTTTTCATTTAAAGTGTGAAAGTAAAAGGAATTTTCATAGAAGAGAGTGAAGATATATGTTAGTTTGTTGGTGATGGCCATAAGTTCCAGAGGTCATGGTGGAAAATTCTGGAATATCAGGTGGTTGACTTGAGGAGTAGGTTAAGAGAGATTCAGAAAAGTTTGGAAATAGCCATTCATATAAGAGCATATTATCCAGAAATCTTGAACAGCTCTGTGGGCTTGATACAGTCAATCTCAGATACTTGAGAGATACAATGTATTTATATTAGTAAAACTGATTTGACCATTAAGTGTTTTAAAATCATAATGTATTACTGGGACATCAGAGGGAGATCATCATATTTCATATTTCATATTTTGATTAAAGTAGGTAGTCAAAAGTGGTCTTAATGATAAATTAGTTGCTGCAAGAAATTGTCAAAATTTTTTACTTGTGTCATTTTGTGTCTAATAGTGAACAAATTAAAGGGATCAAGTATCTTTTGGGATTTTTTTTTTTAGTAAGAAGAGAAAAGAAAATCACGTGGGAAATGATAGCTATAAAGGTCTGGTCCTGCATAGGGATGCTCCTACCCTATTCCCTGAAGTTTCCTCTTATCTCATCCAGCGCAGGCGTCATCCCATGTCTATTCTCAGCTTGGTATCATTCTTTCAGTTTCCTCAAAAGAATGTGAAGTTGGAAAGGCAGGTTTGACTTTAGAATGAGTGGATTTCTTGGAGTTTGCACCCGATCCTTGTAGGAAGAAGATTCACCGCCAGTCCCAGTCCTGGTGCCCTGCCTGCAATCCTGTCTCCCTCCCCATATCTAGCTCCCACCCAAGTCCTCAGGGGCAGCAGCATAGCCTTTTTCTGGCCTTAAAGTGGGCTCAGGTGGAGGCCTCCCTGGTGGCCAGTGGGTTAAGCAACACACTATGAAGCAAACCACAGCCACTGCAGCACAAGTTTGATCCCTGCTCTGGCCAGGGAGGGGACCCACATGGCGTAGCAGACCTCTCCTCCCTGGCCTGCTGCTCCCCTCAGCAGTGTATTTGGGTCAGTCTGTCTGTTCTGCTCCCCACTCTGTGGTGAATCCTCTCACCACCCTGGACTCTGGCCTGTACCCCTGCTCTTGAATGCACAAATAAATCTTTTTTTAAAAAAAAGTGAGCTCAAGTGGCCTCAGGTGGGCTCAGGTATGTTTGGATGGGGACATCCAGAGATCAAAGAGTCCAGAACAGAGTTTAGAGGGAGGAAGGGTGGGGCAGCAATGGATTCAGATCAGTCCATCCTCTTGACCCCACAGATGTCTAAATCTCACTCCACTGCTGGAGTGGGGCCAGAGCAGGTCCTTTAAGGATCAGAACACAGAGCAGGGCTATGGGGAGGGCTAGAGCATAGAAAGAAATTGATTCTTCTTTTGCCAGTAACATCTAATACTGCATGATAAATTTGGTAAAGACAGCATTAGAGACAAACCTTTCTATCTAAATTAGCGCGAGTTGATTTTTTTTTTTTAAGAGTTGATCCTTAATGTTCTCAAAGACCACTAAGGAATGACTGCTAGCTGGCTCTTGTGTATATGCCATAGCTTGGTAAACTGGTTTTGAAGGGCAGGAGTGAAGAGTATATTCACTGAAAGATTTGCAGACTGATGTGTTGTCTTTTCTAGTATGGTATGCAATCTGGCTTTATACTCTCTCATTTCACACTTCTAGTAAGTTTTATCACCATATTTTTATAATATAAAAATGGGAGTGCTGCGTCAGTTGGGAAACCAAACTGTCAAAACAACTGTCAACCAGTTCTTTTATCTTTTATGGCAGAATTATCTTGCAGCTAATTAGTTATGCAGCAAAAATCTTTGCAGTGAAAAAATGCTTGTGGCAAAGAATTACGACACTACCTTTACCCAAGGACAGGAACTGGAGTCCGCTGAGAGCAGCATGATAGCAACCATAGTTGGAAAATGGACAGGTGAAGAAATATCACAACTCTTTTATCTCCCCTCAGGCTCTCTGAGCCCACCCAGAAGCCAGAGAGCAAGGGACTGAGGAATTGCAATTTAAGGGGTCACTGCCACCAAATAAACCTACAGAAGAGAAGAGCAAAGAAACAAAGAAAGAGAAAAACTGAGCTTCCTTTTATAATTAGCATACTCTTCAACCCCACTAGAAGTGTGAAAACAGAGAAATCAAATCCAAGTTAAAGGAACTGCTGAAGTACCACATACCTGCCTTCACAAAGAGAACATCTGTTTTTGTTAATCGCATACTGAGGGGCACCTAGGAACCCCCAAACCTGCACACTCTAAGTGGGTTCTATCATCCATTACATAAAGGCAAACCATACTCTTAGTGGGTAAAACCTTCAATAGAAAAGAACTTTAATACAATTAGTGTGCAATAGAGTGAAGAGAAAGAATATAGTTAAAATAGTCTCCAATTAAACATCCAAAGTTACCCATTCCCTTGTGGGTAAATGCCCAGTCAAACAGGTTTGGTCCTTGGTTCAAAGAGAGGCCACTGAAGCCCAAAGCCTTGCCACTGTCTAAGGCACCACTGGTAGGGAACAGGGTATAGGAAAGGGGCAGAAGGGGCCAGGCAAGTCTAACTAAGGAAAAGAGAAAAATCAAAACACAAGTCAAAATAAAGGCCTCCTCATGGATCTCTCCACCCATGTCTCTGTCTTTTTTAAGTGTTTCTCTCTATGCCCTCCAAGTCCCTGGTATAAGTCCAAGGCCAAGAAGCACAGCTTCTTCACAAGTCTCTGCTCCACGTGGCTCTTCTAGGTCCCCTCCTACTCTCCTTCAACTCATTTCCAAACCCTTTTTTCACTCTCCTCTAACTTCTCCTCCCTGCTCAGCTCCACCCTTCCTAGGGAACCTGAAAACTCTCCTTTGTATGGATATCACAATTACACCTTCAGTCCTTTAATTGACATTTTTGTTCTTAAATTAGGTTTTATCACTGGTTTTCTTTCCTTCTTTACTTTTTTTTTTCCTGAAAGCATCACATAAGCATCACACAATCTGAAAGGGTTACATAATGCTGACCTACTCAGTAAAAAAGATCCTCAGTGAATTACTCATATGTCATGTACTGACCTTTGGTTAAAATGTTGAGAAGAAACTGTATCTGAATATCAGTTGAGATCCCAATGATTGTGTAAAAATATCAGGTGAATATTACCTGCCATTTCAGGAGAGAAATATTCTTAATAAATGTAAATAAAATTTTCTTACAATTTTTTTTTTTATTGCGGTAGCATTGGTTTACAACACTGTATAAGATTTAGAGGTACAGGATCCCACCTCCTCAGTTATGCTACCACACCACACCCACCACCCAGTCATGCTTAGTCCTCCCCCATCATAGTTCATTGTGCCCCTCCAGCTTTGCCCTCAACTTTCCCCAACCCCCTGTCAATTGTACAGTCAGATTTCTAGGTTTTATTTTTAATTTGGTTTTATCTGATCTTTTATTTTGCTTCTTTATATTCCACATATAAGTGACACTATCTACTTTTTATCTTTCTCCTTCTGACTTATTTTTCTTAGCATAGTCACTGCAGTTCTATCCATGGTGTTACAAATGACAAGAATTCATCTTTTTTAAAACTAAGTGGTATCCCATTGTGTATGTGTACCATGTCTCACATCCACTCATCTGTCATTGGGCCGTTAGGTTGTTTCCACAATTTAGCTATTGTAAACAGTGCGGCAATGAATATGGAAATCCATATATTCCATCAAACTAGAACTTTTGCATTTTTAGAGTAGATATCTAGGAATGAAAACTAGATGATATGATATGGCAGGTCTACTTTTAATATTTTGAATTCTCCATTTTGTTTTCCAGTGGGGATGCACCAGTTTGCATTCCAACCAACGTTATAGGACGGTTCCTTTTCCTCCACATCCTCTACAACACTTGGTGTTCTGGTCTTTTTCACATGAGCCATTCTCACATGGGTGTGTGGTTATGATTTGCATTTTCCTCATAATAAGTAATGATGAGCAATTTTTCATGTACCAGTTGGCAATCTGCATTTTTTTTTCTGGAGAAATCTCTCCTTAGCTCTTCTGCCCATTTTTTAATTGGGTTTTTGATTGTTGTTGTTGTTGGGTTGTATGAATTGTTTATAGTTCTTAGATGTTAGTTTCTTGTCATATGTATAATGTACAAATATTTTCTACAATCCTGTGGGATGTCTTTTTGTTTTAATGATAGTTTCATTGACTATATAGAAACTTTTTTGCTTAATATAGTCACTTTTGTTTTTGCTTTTATTTCTTGCTATTTTTTTTATTTTATTTTATTTTTTATTTATTTTATTTTACTTTTTTATTTCTTGCTATTGGAGTTGAGTCCCCCAATGACATCCATGAATCCAATGTCATTAATATTTCCTTCTGTATATTTTAGGGTTTCATGTTTTGCACCCAAGTTTTAATCCATTTTGAGTTAATTTTGTATATAGTATAAGATGGTGCTCTAATTCAATATTTTTTCCCATGTGGCTATCCCATGTTCCCAGCACCATTTGTTGAAGAGATTTTCTTTTCCACAATGTATATACTCTTGTCTCCTTTGTTACATTTTATCTCTACAAGTGTAGATTTATTTCTGGGCTCTCAATTCCATTCCTTTGGTCTATGTACCTAGTTTTATTCCAATACAACACCGTTTTGATTGCAATAGGTTTGTAGTGCAGCTTAAAGTTTAGAATCATGCTATCTCTATTTCCCTCCTTCTTTGTCAGAACTGCTTTGATTATTCAGGGTTTTTTGTTTCCATATGAATTTCAGTAGTGTTTATTCTATGTGTTTGAAAAATACCATTGAAATTTTAATCAGGATTGCATTGAATCAACATATTTTATTGGGTAAGACCGTCATTTTATCAGGGTTAATTCTCCCAACCCATGAGCAGAGAATATCTTTCTATATTTTTTGTCTGCTATTTCTTTTAACAAAGTCTTATAATTTTTATTGTTTCTCCTTTGTTGTTTTACTCCTAGGTATTTAATTCTTTTTGATGCAATTGTAAATAGGACTTTTTTTTTCTCCTCTAGATTGTTGTTTGCATATAGAAAACAACTGATTTTGTAACCTGACACTTAGCTTTACAGATTTATTATTGCATAAAATGGCACATCACATGCAAAATAGCTCTCAATTTTTTTTAAATTTAATGTTATGATTGACTATATCCTAAACTGGCTGAAGTGCTAGTAAATTTTGGCGTATTTATGTCACTGAATTTTAAAAGAAATATTTCCCTCACAGTTTCACATTGATTTTTAATCCAATTTACCTCTGAGTTCTCATACACCAATTATTTCTTGCAATAGAGGCACTGAGTAAATAAATATACATAATGTCATATTTTTAAAATGATATATATTTCTTCTGCTTGTCACAAAAAACTACACACCTATTTTTTGTTTCTAAATTACTTATCTGTGTCTCTTTAAATAGCAGATGAATCAGGCAATGCATCTGGCAAATTACTAGCTTGTGAAATGTTCAAATATTTCCTCTATAGAAATAGAATCAGAATACTCACCAAAATTATTCAATGATGCAAAGATAGTGTCTATTTGATAAAAATTTGAAGTCATATTTATGAGTACAGAGATTCATAAATCTAAAAAATCAAAATTGATCCCATCAATTGGATGAGAACAGAGAGAAGTGAAGTGACTTGTTTACCATCACAAAAGTTGCTGAAAGGAAATACAACATTTAATGTTACTGAATCTCTAACTCATCTTCATTTCATCTGTAATCTCAAGAGGCTGAGCTAAGTGATTTTTGAGGTTCTTTAACCAAAAATGTCTCTCCTTTACAATGATTTTATAGAAGTTCAGTATTTCTGATATACTTGTAACTTATACAAAAGTTCCAAGGACGTTTTCACTTCTCAGAGATTTTCCCTTTCTATCTTTAGTGAATAGAAAATGCTGAGCCAATTGGTAAAGCACTACATGTACATATGTAAACAACTGATTACACATAAGATACTTGAGGTATCCTACATTTTAAAAATTTTTTCTGAGCATGGTATTCTCCAAAATAATGTTTACCTGCTACTTAACTAACAACAGTTATCTGCTACTAAAATAACCAAACTCTTCATTATTCACATACTAACCCACCTATTTATAAGCAATTTAAAAAAATTGAATCCCTACTTGTGCATTGAATTCTGATTCTTTTTATCTACTCAAGGAAATGCTGTAACAATTCCCCCTTAACCCACATGTTTTTTTTCTCCTTTCTGAATATTTCTACCTACATAAAATGCTGTACTTTTTACCTTGAAAAATTAACTCCCCATGACTTCAAATCTTCTGTAGTTTCTCCTTTCCTTATAGAAGAATTCCCCCAAAGAGTTACTTACACTTCCTATCTCCAATTCTTCTCATTCATTCTCTCTTGAATGGTACCTATGGGCTTTATTATTATTATTTTACCCAAATAGCTCATGTCAAGGTATAATAACCAACTTCATATTGATATACCCAACAATCAAGTCTCAGTTCTCAATTTAGTGAACATATCAGCAATATGTGACATTTATGATAACTTTCTTTTCCTGGAAATATTTTTCTTATTTAGCTTCTAAAATCACTGTAATAACAATAATAATGACACAAGATAGCACTGTTCCATTGTAGTTCACCTGTATCTACCAAAATTCATCTGATTTTGCATAAAGTTTGTATAGATGAATTCAACTTGATCTGATAAATACTACTACCCATGCATCTTTTAAGTCTTTGGTAGAATTCTTGCATTTTCTCCTGGGATAGAGTACTATAGTACACTCTAATTTACTATGTTATTCATTGTATAAGGAGGAAGTAGAGGGAGAGGAAGCAATTTCAGAGGCTTCCACGTGGCCTTCCTAATAAGATGGCTCTTATACCACAGATGAGGGAACTGAAGTAATGGTCTGCCAGTTGCTAAATGTAGTCATTATCATTACTCAGAAACTAAAGAAAATGATTGAAGATGGGTTGTGGTTTGAACCAAAAATAAATTGAGTTGGACCAAAACTTCGTTTGTTTCTTGATTTTCATAATTAGCAAAGCTAACAAGGGTGTCATGAGAGAATTTGAGGGCCTCTGGCATCAGTACTGATTCAGTCTCCATATCTAAGATAATGGCTTTGGATTGGTTGTTTGATAGGGGACTTTCAGTAATAAACTAGTAAATATTGTAGGAAATACACATTGTGGTAATGTATAGACCTTTTTTTGAGCGACTGGCATCCTCTTTTAAGTCAGTAGTTACAGGTTTGGAAAACAGGGAAGGACTTTTTTTTTAACATAGCAGTTGACCTCAGTTGTTTGCTGACAAGTTCTTAATATTATTTGGTTAAATAATTCAAGCAATACTCTCATTAACTGCCAATCTCAGTTGTAGCTAAGAAACCCTGTTCCATTAGCCATTGAGAGCCCTATAGGTTAAGACTCCCCAGTTGCTCTAGACCTGTGCTGCCTGTTGCAGTAATTAAGATCAGCTAGTCTCTGATAGTGTTCTATGATCTTCTCATCTCCATTAATACCACAGAGTTAGTTCCATAGTAGCAGTTCCTATTATGAACTTACCAAAATTGAGCAGTTCTCACTGAGTTTCTCAAAGATGCCAATGTCCCCCTCACCAGTGCATTCTTCACTGTGCAAGTAAAAGAAGTTTCCTCTGCACACCACAAGAGGAGAAAGTCAACTGTTCCATGTCATATGTTTATTCTAGTATAACCTCACTCTGTGTTTGCTGTCCCTGGCTCACTTGTCTGCCAAGGTGGTCATAGCATCTTTACCTCACATATTCTGTTATCGTTATCTTCAGTTTTAAGTTTTATATTAGCAATACATCAAGACCAAGCCCAATAAATATTTCAGTCTATTAACCCTGAGTATTGAGGAGGTAATTCCATAAGAATAAAGTCTTCCAAATTCAGTTTTAGATTTTGCCCCACCCTGTCCTACGTTATTCCCATACAAATTCTCCCAGTTGATGCCAGTATTAGCCATATATTGCAACTCTTTAATTAATAATCTACTTTTGATAATACCAGAGATTATATGCTCCTTCCATACTAAAATGTGAATATATACATAATTTATATATGTGATGTATATGTATGTGTGTATGTATAATAACTCTGTAATAGAAATGATGGATTGAATAGAAGTAAGATTATATGTATATGCATGAAAATCAGTAGGGATGATATCAGATTTCCAGCATATTAACAAAGGTAATAATTGTGAGTGTAATGGAGAAGGGGACAGTTTTGAGAGATCTTAATCATATAATGAGAGGAAATTTACAGGACTTGTTAACTACTAGAAAATGGAGTTTAGAGGAGCAGAAGACTCCAAAATATTTTTAATATTTTAATCCTTCTTTTAGATAATCAAGTAAAATATTTAACAATCAAGTAATTTAAATTACAGATATCTTTAGAAAAATGTAGGAGAAATCCTTCACACTGAATTTTAAACCAACTCCACAGGAGTTTTTGATCCTCTCCAAATTTTGGTAACCAATGCCTAATACGATACTGGCAGAATTCCTTCTTAAGAGATTTGAGTGCCACTAACAATCCTACAGGTAACAATTCCCACAATATTATCTATTGTGGATGTTCCAAGTTTCCATTTGGATATTCATAAAATCAGATTAACATTAGCCAAAAGTGTAACTGTACATGCATCAGTCTTTCAGTAACTGCCTTGGCAAAATGCCAAATGGCATGTTAACCATTGTCAGACACCATTCTGAGCAGAATTTTTCAACAAAGGGAGGTGAACCTATAGAAATATTACATAACTCTAATGTCAAAATATGTATTTCCTACTTTGCTTCTAATAAGCACTAAATGAGTATCAATTGAGGCAATTCCAGGATGAAACAGGATGGATTTATGATAGGCCACTCAAACTTATTAATTGCTCCATATTAAACTCACAATATGGTACAACCTGGTTGCCAGGTCACTAACACAAACCAGCTGTGACACATTCTTTCCACTTGAGAGACTGATTTAATGCACCATTCAACAGGAGATTGCATCTCTTCCAACTTTGTATGAGGAATTCTTGTAACAAATAATTTGTAACAAAAAGATGCCTGGTTTTGTCCAGCTTCCTAGTAATTGGGAAAGTTAAAAATATCTTTAAGTTTAAGCAGGAAAAATAGTGTATATGTGGCACAAAGAGATTACTGACATTTTAGGGATAATGATGTTAAATATACATCCTAAAAAGATCTTCAAATAAAATAAAAACAAATGTTTATTTCTAAATGATTTAGTATAGTCTTAATTCATTCAAAATAAACATACACACATATACAAACACACACACATATGGAATATCAATTCATATTTGTCACTTTCTGCAAATGCTGGGGATAGTGCAATGAATAAGACAAACTATACCTCAGGAATTATAAGATAGTAAAAATTTAATGACTTGATTTTCAGGGGGAATAGCCATAATTTGTAGACCTCACTGATTTCTGTATTGTAAATAGCCATACCATGGCCAATTTTAAGTTACCTACATGCTCTCACTTAGGAGCTTGAAAGTTCAGCTTTCATAAAAAAGGAGGAACCAGCATCTGAACTCTCTAAAGCACTCTCAAAAGAGCTCTCAAAAAAAGAGGATCATTAAATTATGCAGAGATAAGTTTTGAGAAACACTACACCCATTAATTATGTACTCTATCCTTCTATAGCATAGCAGTTCACCAAATACATCAGTCCTTTAAGGAGAACCACAGTAAAGACTTAATTAGAAGTATATATTCAGTTTCTCAAAATGATTTGACCTCAGAATTATCTTGCCAGTCTAGCTAATTCTTTTTTTTAAGACTTATTTATTTATGCATAGAAGAACTAATTCGAGTGTAGGCCAGAAATACAGGGGATGAGAAGATTCATCAGAATAGAGGGAAGAACAGGTAGATCTACTGAAATATACTGCTGAGGGGAGCAATGGGCGAGACATGAGAGTTCTGTTGCACCATTTGTCACTCAGTTCCTTAGCCAGGGATCCAACTCAAGCCGTAGCAGTATTACCTGAGACTTAACCCCTAGGCCACTAGGGAGGTCTCCTGGTTAATGCTTAAACTATGCAATCAGCCCCTGAATTGTTGTAGTCAGTTCTTCTGAATTTGAAGGGCTTAAATGTAAGGATCTCAAAATCCTGAAGATTGGCAGAGTCTTAACATGAGTATACCTTAACATGGACAGAATGTCAAACATTTACCAAAGACATCATATTCTCTAAAGACATGGAGAAGTTGTCCCAGGTATCATTTGTTTCCAGTCACCAACACTTATTTTAATCACCATTTACACAACTATTTCTTAGTCATTCAGGGAATGGTGAGATTGTATCATGTTTTGTGAATTACATATGTCCTTTATTTCCTTCTCCTGAACTTTTTTGTCTAAACTCCTTCTAAGGCTGGACATATTTACAAAAAACAAAATTAAGCTAATAATTTTATTTGATGATAACAACAATATTGTTCTTAGAAATAGTAATATAAACAATGTGATTGAATCTTTTTTTCAGAACATTATGAGACATTATGATAAACCACTTAAGCTTTTATTAAAAAAATTATAGAGATAATGAACACTGACTTCTTACTCGTATTTTAAAAACTGAAACCCAGAGTAGTGAATTAAATTTAAAAATACCTAGTAGTAATTTTAAGTTGTAGGTATTGAATATGTATAATTCCGAAAACCCATATTCAAACAAATCATGAGATTTGAGATTTTAAGAAATTTCCAAAGTGGTACGCACCTCTTGAGAAAAAGATCTATTTATCTATTACTATATGAGCTTTACTATGGAATCAAGCCACTAAAAGACACGATATGCTTAAATATACTCATAAAAATATTCTAGACAGTCTAAAACAGAAAGGATATTTTTATCATTTATATATATTTTACATCATTGTTCATTCTTGTACAATGTTTGCTTTCATTTCTCAGTTGTAGTCCCCATAGCATTCCCACCACCAATTCACCCAGGAGCCATCACCATAGTCCCTTGTGTTCTTCCCACTCTAGTTTTGATCCCTTTCTCCTCCTCCTCCCCTGCAGAATGTCTTTGATTTGTAATTGCCTGTTTATTTTTTGTTTTAAAAAACAGAAAGGATTTTTGCATGTATTTGTTCTCTTTGGAAAAGTGTGATAAATATAAATTATGGTAATTGTAATGATTCAGCCTTGAACTCCAGAAACTCAGGTTTCAAGAAGAACTTGAATAAATTACAAAACTTGACATTAAATCAACTGTCATTTGTATTTAATTCAGTAAATTTTTTACTAAGAACATGCTACAAAAGAGGCCCTATGTATGACAAGAAAGAATAAATTACTACATGTCAAAAGTTCAACTATTGAGTCAATGAGGAAATTGAAGGTGAAATTAAAAAGTGCCTATAGATGAATAAAAACTTTAAAAATGACCATTCAGAACCTATAGGATTCAGCAAAAACAGTAGTAATAGGAAATTTTATAACAAAAAACCCCACTTCTGAAAACAAAAAGAATCAAAAATCAAAAATCTATTAAACTTGTTTAATAAAAACCAGGAACTTAAAAAGAAAAAAAAAGTAAAGCTAAATCAGCAGAGGAAGAAAATGATAAAAATTAAAGTAGAAATTAACAAAATAGAGATCAAAAAGACAATTCCAATGATCAACAAAACCAAGAGTTGGTTCTTTGCAAAGATTAAAAAAATAGACAAAGCTTTAGCCAGTCCCCTCCCCAAAATGGAGAAAACACACAAGTAGATGGAATAAAAAATCAAAGTGGAAAAGTTATAAAATAGTAAATAAAATAGTCAAAAATAGATCAGAAACACAAAAGATCATAAGAGAATATTATAAGTAATTATAGTGCAACAAGTTGAACATGAAAGAAGAAATGGACAAATTCTTAGAAACATACAATATTCCAACACAATTAACCTGAACCTTAATCATCATAAGTAATGTAACTGAAACAGTAATCAAAAGTCTCTCCAAAAGCAAAAGTCTAGGATCAGATGGTTTCATTCATTAATTCTACCAAACTTAAAAAAAGAGAAAGAATTAACAGCTATTTGCATTGACTTGAATATAGGTGAAAAAATCCTCAATAAGACAAATTTAACAACACATTTAAAAATCACACACCATGATCAAGAGGGATTTATTTCAGGGATGCAAGGATATTTCAAGATACACAATCAATAAATGTAATACAACACATCAACAAATGGAAAGACAAAAATTATATGATCATCTGAGAGAATGTACCTCAATATAATAAAGGTCAAATATGACAGATCCATATGCAATAGTGAAAAGCTGAAAGCTTTTCTTATGAGATCAGGAACAAGACAAAGATGGCTAATCATACCACCAGTATTCAGTACACTGTTAGAAGTCTTAGCAAGAGCAATTGGACAAAAACTAAACTACTACCTAATAATATACAAAAAATATCAATTCACAATCAACTGAAGACTTGTATATTAAACCTGAAACTCTAAAATACATAGAATAAAATTTTGGTGAAATACTCTTTGTCATCAGCCTTAGAGGCATGTTGGGGCACTCAACACCAACAGTAAGGAAAAGTAAGGTAAATATGAGCAGATGGGACTATATCAAGCTAAAAAGCTTCTATACAGAGAAAGAAATTTGCATCAAAAGGATATCTTACAAAATGGGAGAAGATTTTGGCCCATCATACATCCAACAAAGAATTAATATCCAAAATATATAAGTAACTATTACAACTCAACAATAAAAAGTCACAAAATGAACAGAGGATATAAAGGACACTTCTCCAAAGACTTATAGATAGGTTAGAGGCACATGAAAAAATGTTCATCATCTCTTATTAGGCAAATCAAAACAACAGTTTTGATTCATATATGTGAAAATGACTATTATCCAAAGGGGGGAAAAACAAGAAATAGTTAGGTTTGGATTGAAGGGAAACTGTCCATGGTTGGTAGAAATGTAAATTGATGCAGCTATTATGAAAAACAGTATAGAGATTTTGTAAAACTTAAAATTAGAAATCCCTATGATTAGTTATCCCAGTTCTGGATATTCACCTGAAAAAATACAAAAACATTAATTTGAAGAGATATATGCATCCCTATGTTTATTGCAGCATTATTTACAATAGTCAAGAGCTAGAAACAACTTAGGTGCCTATGGAAAGATGGACACAAAGGAACACTATTCAGCTATTAAAAAGGCAAACCCCTGCCATTTGCAGCAATATAAATAGACCTAGAGGGTATCAAACTTAATGAAATGCCAGATGAGAAAGACAAGCACTATTTGAATTCACTCATATGTGATATATGGAGAAAAGAAACAATTGGATTAACTAAATAAACAAAAATGTTTAAATGTTTAAAATTTAAGACTGATTAGTGATTACCCAAAAGGGAGGCAAAGGAAGGGTGGGTAAGTCTTATAAAGGGTCAGAAGTACAGTAAAAAATAGAATTGAGATTTTAGTGGTGACCTTAACATTGTATACACACATTTGATTCTAAAAGATGCACACCTGAAATTTATATAATGTTATAATGTGATGTTACTTCAATAAAAAAGTATTCAAGTCCATCAGAAGCTAAAATTCTTTAAACTATTGTGACTATTATTTTTTCAAAAGGAACATTGACATGAAATAAAAAATTACCATGTAAAACAGAGCCAATTAATAATCTAAAACATTTGGTTAAACTTGAGATGACCCATGCAAATTTTGTTTTATCAGCACTGATGAGTTTAAGTTGAAGAGTTAAATTATTGACTCTACTCATAATGGTTATTGAAGACTTATGAAATAAAATTATTGCCTAGAAAACAACATACCTCTTATTGATGTCAACCCCTGACCTCATTCATCTTGGTGATGGTAGTTATTTTGCCAAAATCTTTTGAAGCAACTGATTGTGGTCTTCACATCCTCCATTTAAGAGATTTTTGTGCTGTGAAAATAGATTCATTTGAATGAGATATTTCTCCTATACTTTCTGATAACTTTTTTCTTGTAAAAGTGAAATGTGTTATCTATATCCTCTCTGGTTGCTAACATATTTCCTTAAGTTTGCTAATACTTGCAGCAACAACAGCTGGTGAATCTAGTTTGCATTTAAATGAACAATTCACAACAATGTCCTTCAAGTTCCAGGATGCTCCTGATGGATTCTTTATGCAAATACCCAATAGTAGCAGCAAGACAGATAAGTTGTCAACAGTACAATCAAAAAGCTACATCTGCTAGTTGGTCAGCCATTCTATGAAGGGCTGTGGATACACTCTCCACTCTTTTGAAAAAAACAGTCATCCTGTGCTGGGGATAAGTGGTTATCATAGGTCTGAAGAGGTGTGAACCTACTCCCTAAATTATATACAGTGTTGTAAATGGATATTGTCTCAATAAAGAAAAAAGAAGAAGACAGTGATCCCAGATCTAATTACCAGCTCTCTAGATCTGGCCAATTCCTTCTCATACTTCAGGTTAAGGGTAAATTTTTTATTAACATGAATTATTTCTGATTTTTGAGCTTATACTAACCATGACAAAATATATAAAAGAATACCTAGTAGAATTTCTGGCACAAGGAAAATGCTTAGTCATAATTTTTCATTGCTGTAGTATATGTGTGTTGTGAATGTGTGTGTGTGTGTGTATTTGTGACTCAGTTTTACTAAACTCAGACTCATTTTATGAGAGACATACATAATACATATGTATATATTTTAGAAATAAGCTGTGATTTTTTTTTACAATCAACTACTCTAATTTTTGTAGTCAATCAGCAGAATATACCTTGCCACACACAATACCTATGAAGGTGATACAATGGTATTGTCATCCCCATATAACAGATGAGGAAACTGAAACGTATCAAAATCAAGCAATTTGTCCAAGATCACACACCCATTTATGGTAGAAATTTCATAACATGTGCTGTAAAGACTCTCCAGGGAGAAAGTAGGATTTACTCATCCCTGGGGATTCTGGAAAGATTTTACTGAGAAGTGACATTTGCTATGGATCATGAGGAATGAGCCTGAGGCTTCCAGGTAGAAGACAGAAGAGCACATCAGGACAAAGAAAAAGAATATGCATATGAGTGAACAAGCAAGGCATATTTGTGGCAAAGCAACAAGTTTAGAAGCAATGAAGTACTGTATCAAAAGGCTGAAAGTGGAGGGAAAAAAAGTTCAGGGAAAGAACTTGGGACCAGGATGGAAAAGGCCTTTGCTAAATCAAATCTGAGAAAGGGAAAACCAATGATAGTATGTTCTAACAAAAATCAGAATATCTAAGATAACTTCTGTATTTTAAAATGCTAAGTCCATAGATCTTACCACAGAAAATCAAGTATTAACTTACTAAAACACATGACTAGTTAGCAACACAAAGTTAGAAATTCCTAATTGAAAAACAAATCAACAACTCTTTCTCTTCCCTTCTCTTGCTTTCCAGACATTGACTCTGAACGTGTAGGTGTTCCTCCATAAAGAAGAACCACTGGGGCCCAGAGTGGAATTTTGGAGGAAGAATAAGGTGAAAAGAAAGTCTTATTAGGGCCGCCTGGTATAAGGGTTTGTAACCTGAGCATATCCACAGAAACCTAGTCCAGTAAAGGCTGTCACAGCTGAGGAGGGCAAAGAAGACACTCATGAAGGAGAGTGCCATGGTACAAGCAGAAAAATGCAGGTAAGTATCCACCTGGGGAGGGTGGATTGGTGTGGGGAACTGGAGCCCCATATGTGAGGAGGGTGCTAAGGTGTGGAAGTGATTCAATGTTGAGTATTCAAGCCCACGAGCAGTGAGAGGGTCCTTGTTTGGGAGAAGGGTCTAGTGTAGAGGGCAATGGCACAATTGGAGTAAGGATGGTCACATGGAGGACAGGCAGCAGCCTAGCATGAGAACTTTGAAGCTGAGTGGAAGAAGAGGACATATCTGAGATGGAAGGGGCAGGAGCAATGTGGGAATGAATGATACTTGTAGGAACTTTCCACTGTTCGACAATTATGTGACAGTTGCAGATTTTTCACTAACGTGAATGGGGTTATACATGTGGAATGGAACTCTAGGTGGATTGGAATTGAAAGCTTCTGTGTAAACTTGTTGGGAGGGGTGGGGGCAAATTACAAATTACCTGTATGATAGATTGAGGGATAAATATAAATATATATGTGTGAATGGACATGCACATGTGTACATGGATTTCCTAGCTGTTTCACTGAGAGATATGATAAATCAAGCAAAAAACAATATGCACATTTAGCACCCAAACCCTTGTTTCTAAAGAATTTTACACACTGGAAATGGCTTTTTGAAAAAAATAGGTGATTTTAGGCTTGGAGAAAAAAATGTATATAACAAGCCTAGAAAATCTTAGTGTGACTGAAAGTGAGGAAGTATGTGAAGAAGAATATAGACTTGTCATAGTCACAAAAGCCAAGTTGAAGGGATCCCACAGGCCATTTCAGGGATGATTTGAAGGTCAGCATAAATCCCTTTATTCAGACAAAAGACAAATTTCAGTCACTTGAAAAATTATAAGGTATTCAGCAGTCCTGTGTTGAGAGCTGGGACCACAGAATAGTAAATTTTTTTTCTATTATTTCAAAGAATTTCAGAGCACTAGTTAAGCTAAAGTGAGGCCTTATTCCAAATCATAATTCAATATGACTGCTGTTCTTATAAGAAAAACACTGGGGCTGCCTACATAGCGCTGTGTGTGCCTTGTGAAGTCAGTAACAAGGCGTCATTTACAAACCAAGGCGTGAGACCTAAGAAGCAGCAAAATTCTGCCAATATGCTTATCTTAGTCTTTTAACCTCCAGGACTGACTAAAATCAATTTCTGTTTTTTTATTTAAGTCATCCAGCCTGTGGTATTTTTCATGTTAGTCCTAATAGTTAGTCCCAAAGTAATTTAGTATGTTATGGGAAACTAGTATTTTTTTACCTTTCCCTAGCATAAGACCTACTTTTTTTTATTATTAACATTTTTTTATTTATATATATTTGACATCAATTGTAATCCCCATGTATTCCCCATCACCATATCACCAGTGCACCATCACCTCAGCCCCCCGTGCTCCCATCAGCCCTCAACCCTTCCCCTCTTCCCTCCCCACCAAGTGTCCCCAATTTGTCCTTGTCTTTTAATTTTTTGTTTTTGTAAGACCTACTTTTTGAACAATGAAGAGAGACTAAGCAATGTACAGAATGATGGTGGAGGCAGCAAGAAAACATTATTTGTAGAATTCTTTCTATGTGACACCAGTATCTTTCCTAAAGTTTTGGGATTTAATGATGTGAACTCTTCTTATCTGGATTACACTTTATCAGAAATGAAGCACTTCCATATATTTCTATATAAAAGTATTTTTCTACCTTGGCAGACTTTCACTTCAGGTTTGGAGAAAGCATGTTTTTCTCAAGTTCACATAGAGAAAAGCATGACTAGATGTTACACTAAACATTGATAAATCCTGGAACATGTGTGCAAAGTATTTCAGATTGTGGACTCAAGAGTGAGGGTGAATTACATTTAGTTCTTTTTTGCATTGGTGTAATGCCACATTGCTTCTTCTGAACTAAGTTTTCAGAACATTCTGCTAAAGAGTCTTCTTTCCTCTTTTCTTTTGATCTGTTTCCAACCAGTTGTGCAAATAAATGGACCATTGTTGCTCCAGCAGGAAGAAAAAAGACCTGGAAAAGGTAGGGATAAGACTGAAGCCAATATGGTGAAGAGCCATGAATGAAAAGCAACAGAATCTCCAAAGGGGATTCTTCAAATAATCCAAAGATTATTTTAATGCTTTCTCCCATAACTCACAGTTAAATCACCATAGAAGGATTTCTAGAAGATATTAAAGGGTCATCATTGACATCATGTAAAGACACTTTATCCAAAACTATTAAAAGGCTGGGATACATACAAACACTCTTAAGTATCTGAGTAACTGCTTCTTCACATTAAAACAGCACTCACTTGTCACATTTTCCAAAGCCCAGCCTTAAATTTTTCAGTCACAATATGTCTTAAGGAGAATTTCAGTCAAGTTTGAGTAGATTATCTAAAACTGATTTAATCAAATGAAGTATCTACATACTACTGGGGAATTCTATAGTAACAGGAACAGAGAGATAAGTGACTTTAGTAGCAATTATATGAAATGGTCTTGATAAACAGACTTGATCCAGAAAGCATTTGCTAGAGATACACATGCCCACTGTCTATGCAATTCTGAAAAGGTCACAAAAAGCAAACAGCTTCTTCCAAAGGATTGCAGAACTTTTACCTGTTCACAATGAACAAACTTTTGGTCTACTACTAGTTAATTTGTTTGATGTGTTTATAAGAATTTGGGGGCCATTCTTTTAAAGAGTATTTGAGAATGTAAATTATCCTGGGCTCTATTGGTTGGACCTATATGTAATGTCAAAAAATTACATGATTTATTCCAGAACAGTAATGAGATTTCTGGTTAATGATCATTCAGGTCCTGGATGACTTTCTTTAGTCAACAATTTTTAATCTCATTTGACAGATTTACTCAAATGGCATATTTAATTAACACAGATAAGGCAGAGACAAACCACCCACAGAAAAAGAGGTGATTATTAGGGTTATCTTAATCATTACCTAGGATGTTAGAAAGAAACCTCATGCTGAGTTCAATAATAACGAGTCTTCTGATATATTCAAATACTCTGAAATACAGATGTGTTCCTTCTTAGTGCAACTTGTGCTTTTTTGTGTGTTCTTCCACTGAACAATTTTTTTCTTTTATCTCTTCTTGATTCCATGCATTCCTTCTTGCATTCTGAAGGAGAATAAGCCTTAGGTTCTACTTTATGTTATAGATAGCCTGTCAAGAATGTGGATTAGATAGAACAAGAAAGGAAAATGAGAGGAGTATATCTAAAGCAATGGACTCAAGTTTTGGCCTGATGTTCTGTGAAGAAGCAAGAAGAGCCTATCTTGAAAATCCATATACTTATTCCAACCAATTAGTGGGACTGGGAACCAGATAAAATAAAAAGTTCTAGAATGGTTAATGCATAAAAATAAGCAAGCAATGTATAAGAAGGGCTTTAATAGGGAAGTAATTTATTATTTCTAAAAAAAAAAACATACAACAAAACTCAGACTCTCATTATATCAGTAAAGAACAGACATAGAAACCGTAATAGAATCTCTCTAAAAAGGAGAAAATACGCCATTTTGGATATTCTGTGCATGACAGCAACCAGTAATGTTACTACTACTATTTTCAGATTAAGCAGAGATGCCTTTCCAGACCTGCTTGTGAATATGTATTTGCATGTATCCTTGTGAAAACAGACATTGAATTCGGGAGGGTGGGATTTATTTCTTATTTGCTATTTATTTTTTTCTTTATTGAGGTAACATTGATTTACATCACTGCATAAGATTTAGGGGAATAGGTTCATACCTTCTCTGATATATGCCATCACCCCATTCCCACCCCATGCACCATAGTTCTTTACCATAGACCATTGTGTCCCTGTGACACTTCCCTTCCTTGTGCCCACTCTAGTAGCTTCAATTCCAGTTAACTTCTAGGGTTTACTTTAGTTTTGTAACTTCCTTTGCGTTTTGTTTGTTTTCTCTATATTTCACATATAATCAAAGTCATCCAGTATTTGTCTTTCTCCTTCAGACTCATTTCACTTAGTATCATCCCCTCCAGTTCTAGTCACATTGTCACAAATGACAAGGGTTCATTTTTCTTATAGCTGACTAGTATTCCATTGTGTGCCTGTACATACACACATTCCATTGTGTGTGTATATACATATATATCATATCTTCAATCTATTTTTAATATTTTGAGGAAATTTCATACTGTTTTCTATAGAAGCCAGGCCAGTCTACCTTCCAACTTCAGTGTAAGAAGGTTTCCTCACCAACCTAAATTGTTTCTAGTTTTTTTCATATGAGCTATTTTCACAGGTGTGTGATATCTTTACACTGGATTTGCATTTCCCTGTCTAGAAGTGATGATGAACATTTTTCGTGTTCCTGTTCACCATCTGTATATCTTTATTAAATAAGTGTCTATCAGCTCTTTGCCCATTTTTTGAGTGGGTAACTTGTTTCCTTTTTCTCGAGTTGCCTAAGTTCTTTGCAAATCTTAGATATCAGCCTTTTGTCAGATGAGTGATGTGCAAATATTTTCTCCACTCAGTGGGTGCTTATTTGTTTCAGTGATAGCTTCTTTTTTAGCAAGAGTGAAGTGAACGAATTCAATTCAACAGTTGTTTATTTTAAGAATGTCTACTGTGACTCAACCATTGCTCTAGGCAATAAGATATAATAGCTAAAACAGAAAAAAGTCTTAACCGGTAGCACAATAGAATCAGTTTTACGATTCTTTTTGATAATGAGAAAGAAGTGCCAACTCTTCAAGGGAAGTGAAGAAATCCCGGTGTATAGTACTGAAAGTAAGTCATTTAAAACTTCATGTATGCAGCTTTACCATGCTACCAGGCTTGCCTCAATGACATGCCTACAAAAGTGCAGGATTAAATGTCTTCTTGCCTCCCTCACTGAAAGCTGAGAACAAAACCCAAAGTTTGTCTCAAAAAAAGCAACCCTGCAGAAAGCCAAAACAGTGTCATGCAAATGTGTAATTTTTAGCTGACCTAATTTAATCCAAGGATTGCTAGATAGATAGAAACCATCTCACAAAAACAGCCTCAGATCTGCAGAAGTTTGGGAATATTATAGATTTTCAAACTGCACACAATCCTAGTCACTCAGAATCTCTGAAGTTAGTTCAGGTGATCCGCATGTTGGAAGTGCTCCTTGGGTTTTTCCTTTATATACCAAATTTTTAAAAACATTAGCTTTGAGGAGGAATTTTTTTACATATACATTTTCTTCTTCTTTTTTTAAGATTAATCCATTTATGCATACAAGAGCTGTGGTACAGGGCAGAGTCCAGGGAGGTGAAAGGATTCACCAGAGACAGAGTGGGGAGCATAACAGGCAGACTGACTGAAACACATTGCTGAGGGGAGCAGCAGATGAGGCAGAAGTCAGCCATACCATGTGGTTCCCCTCCTTGGTCAGCAGCAGGGATTGAACTCGTGCCACAGTGGCTGTGGTTTGCTTCACAGTGCGTTGCCTAATCCACTGCACCACCAGGGAGGCTCATGAGGAGGAATTTTTAGTTTTCATTCTTCAGGAATTACAAAAATCAATTTAGGGAGACAGTGTTTTTTAATAAAATAGATTAAAATATAAATAATGAAATAATTAATATTAAAGTGTTTTGCACTTTAAACACATGTAAGTATTATAGGTAGCAAACACACATTTATTTTTTAAATTTTTGACTTTATGTATACTGTACAGCATGTCACCCACATATGTTACAATGGGATTTAGTAAAAAATAAAAAAGAAACAAAACTCTGATAAGAGATATACATGGACTTCAGATCCTTCAAAAATTCTCTGAAAATATTAGTCTTCTATTGTCTATCTGAGAATTAAAAGCAAATATTTGCATGAAGTATATTTTGGCAAGGAACTAAAGGGCATGTATTTTGTTCTTATCAAATCAAAGTAGAAGACAGCAGAATTAAATCCCTTGACCAGAAAGAATATGTTTAAGTGAAAGCATTGACTAGAAAATGATGGTGAGAAACATAATGGTGTTTTATAATGGTAATAGAAGTATAAGAAATTGGATCTAATAAAGTCATAAAAAGTAATTCAGTGCTTCTCAAATTTTAGTGATGATCATTAAAAGCAAGTATTTATTGCTGGTACCCATGCCAGAAGTTTTATAAATAAATATATAACTTATTAAATATAAATATATATAATTTTTAATATCTGTAGCTTACTTAATATAGAGTTCATATATAATCTTTCATATATATAAGAAATCATGTGCTTTTGTTTTAAACATACACTAGTAAAGGAAAGTCTCAAATATCCTTTGTTCACCATGGTGATCAATTTTTTTCAAATGTACACTTAGAGGGGTTCTTTATCCCCATCAATTAAACACTCTGGTAAGCCATGTATAAACTCTTTACCACCAGCAGAAGGCTTCTGGCCTTCTGATATATTCTGTTGAGATATTTAGAACAAAATAGTTGCAAATTTTCTCAGGCCATTTCTATGTTCCTGATTTATTATTAATTTTCATACAATCTTATACAATCAAATCTTTGTAAATTACTCTTTTCCCCAAAATATGATTCACATCCCACTTAGCAGGTAGAATTTCAGACGGAGCAGATGTTAAACTCAGTTTCAGTACTTATAATATGAATGCACATGCATTTTCCAAAAACCTATCTTTCAAAGACTCACAGAGCAGAAAGTGGCTTTATTATCTCACTATATAAATAGAAATTAAATCAGTCCAGAAGTAAAATGACATATATACTTCTCATTTGAACAAATCATGAAAAACAACTTGCTTGAGCATTAATATTCTTTGTTGCTGAGTAAGGATCTTAGAGCAAGTGTTTTTGACATAGAATTCATAGAAGAGTCTTAGCATGTTGGAGAATTCTCTGAAATGTTACGAAGAATTCTGCACATATTGGTGTATAGATTTCTCTGGGGAGTGGATTTATAACTTTCAGTGAATTCTTGAAGTCATCATAGCTAAAGAAAACATCACAAAACAAATCTCTATTGCTTTAAAGCCAATTCTAATTCTTTCACTTCATAATTTAAACTCAGGACCTCCATCTGCTTTTAGATAAGATAGAACACTGTTTTCCTCATATTTATACAATTTATTCCTGAAAGTTTTCATTAGTTAACATCTCACATTCTCCTCTCCAAAGAGAGACATAGTTTTGCTGGAAAGAATAGCACTTGAAAGGAATGGCCTTAAAGGAAATAAAGAGGCCAAAGTTAAAGTCTGTTTGAAATGTTTTTGACACTCTGGAGCAGTGAAATAAAGTACAAAGCTTGCTGATTAATAATGTGTAACTTCCATAGTACTAATCCAAATGTCAAGTCAGGTAAGTTATTAGGAAACTACCTTTGTTAAATCAATATTTTCCTCAAATAGTGGAAGTTAATATTAACATGCTTTCCTAGAAAATGATCATTTCCTTACCATAGATCACACAACAAATGCACAACGGAGGCCATTTTTAGAATATCAGTTGAAATCTGCAAAGAAACATAAAAACATAATGTAAAAGATATATGACAAATTTTCTAAAAATAAACTGGACCTTTTGCCCCAAACAGAGTAACCCAAGTAGCCTTTCCTCCATTAGGTTAAGTTCAGAACATTATTAACCTGATGTAGATTCTTAAAAAGAAATTCCAAACCTGCAAGAGTAGAACTGATACAAAACCAAAGTATCCTTTATATTACAGAAGTTTTATGAGTCATTTTCAAGAAAATATTGGGATATTTTCATTAACTCTATGCTCTGATTTCTATATATATGACAATAACTAGGGGTGACATTTTGCTTTGCTAGTTCTTAAGTCAAAGAAATTAATCAATTATTACATTATAACTCAGATGCAGTCATTGAACAAATCAATACTTAATGTTTATTATGTGTCAGACATTGCCTTAAGTAAAGATACCAAAGGGCATGCATATAACACTAAAAAATAAAAAAGAAGAACATGAATGATTTCTTATTATAAACATGGAAAGTAAATGAGTAAATAATGTTGCCTTGGACAAGTATGTATAGTCATTAAGAAATCTTGATAACCACAGAGATATCAAAAAATATATTACTTTAAATAATATCAGCAAGTTTCTGTATGCTAATTAAGTGCTAGATATTATACTAAGAAATTATAAGAGCATATTGTATCTAAAGTATACAGAAACCCTATTTGTTTTTTGCTGTTATTTTCATTTTATAGTTTTGGGGTTACATATTCTCCATATGTAGACATACTCTACTCTCCCTCCTCCAGACCCCCATGCCAATGCCTATCTGCTTCCCTCATTCATCCACCCCACCTCCCCTCTGGTAGCCAGTAAATTTTTTCACTATATCCAAGATTTGTTTCTGCCATATTTTTTCAGTGTATTTTTTTGTTTTTTATATCCAACAGGCAAGTTGAAATTGCTGTCTTTCACTTTCTGACTATTTCACTTAGCATAATCATCTCAAAATCCATTCATGTTTTTACTCAAAGACTGTATTTTATCTTTTTAAATAGCTGAGTAGTATTCCCTTCAGTATATATGTCATAATTTCTTTATCCAATTATCTGTTAATAGACATTTAGGTAGGTTCCATGATGTGGTAGTTGTGGACAGTACTGCTATAAAACACAGAAATACATAAATGTTCTCGCATTACTTTTCATTCTTTTGGGATATATATAGCAGAGGTATTGATGGACCATATTAGATTTCCATTATTATTTTCTTAAAAATATCTCTATACAATTTCCATAGTGACTTTACCAACTTTCACTCACATCAACGATGGATCAGCATTCCTTTTTCTCCACAGTCTGGTGGACAGTTGTTTTCCTTCTTTTTGACATAGGCCATTCTCACAAGGGTGAGATAATATCTCACTGTAGCTTTGATTTACACTTCTCTTGAGATGTCAAGCAATTTTTCATGTGTCTGTAGGTCATCAGAATGTCTTCAAAGTCTAATTAGATCTTTTGCCCATTTTTGCTTGGGTTAACTTTTCTGTTGTTGGATTGTATAAATGCTTTGTAGATTTTGGAAATTAGCTCCTTGTCAGATGTGTGATATGCAAATATTTTTTTCCAACTCTATAGGTTGCCTTTGTGTTTTTGTGATGGTTTTTTCGAGGTACAAAAGATTTTTAGAGTGATGTAGGTAAGTATTTCTAATAGGACTGGATCACAAGTGACAGAACTCCAGCTCACAGTAGAAAGAATATAGTTAGAACTCTGAATCCATTGGCACCAAGTTCTAGAAGAAATAGTATCATGTTCTTTACTCATCTCCTTTTTATACGCCTCTACTCTCAATCTCCCTAACTCTTCTTTCTTGTTCTGTAGACAGATTTCTTCTATTTTTTATGTCTAGTTCTACATGTCTATGTCTATTTGTCTCAATCTAGTTTTCTATACTATCTATATGACAGAAAATTAGGCCATGGATAACTCTCAGATTTTACATCTCAAATTTTAAACCCAACTAAAGAGTATTCATTCTGAATCATAATTCTCATATCCTGGAAAATGATCATGATTGGTCAAAGTTTATTCAGCTGCCCAGTACAAGAATAACAGTGTTTAGTAGGTCATATCTATTACAGTATGATAATGAGATCTTGAAATATCAATCTTTCTTATTTTACTTTTTTCCCCACAATTCATTAGAGGAATCTAGACGCATTAACATTTCTCTGCAGGAAAGTAAGAAAAATGTATTTACATTCACTTGTAAGTTTGATTTGATTGTTGCTGATGGGTTGGATTTTGTTCTAGTTTGTTATTTTGGTTCCTAACATATCTCTTGAGACTCAAAGTCTCTGAGAAAATTGGGTTAATAAATTTATACTAAAAGGATTTAAAAAGCAAATGAGAGAGATGAACACGACTCTAACACTTGAACATGGAAGGAAGATGGTTGAGGGTTACCTGGATTAAGAGGAGAAAGTGAATGGTGGGGCCAAGAACTCAGAGACCAGAATCTCCATATGAGAAGGATCATGAGAGAGTTAGCAAGGAGAAGGAAGAGTTTGTGTAGAATTATGTCTGATCATCTTTAAGTGTCTGCTAGAAAGCAGAGTGGAAGTCAAGTCAACAGACTATCTTTGTACTTACAGAAAAGTCATATTTGGCGACTGTCCCTTCTTTTGGTCAGAAAATGGTAACTATTACTAGCTGCCTCCACCTTAGTAGTGTGTTATCCATCAAACCTGTGCCCAATGCCTTATTTACCAGTATCTGGGTAGGGTAATTATAGAGAAACTCAGCCCTATTTTACCATCTTGGCAATTTCCAGAAAAGTCATATAGATGAAAAGGTAGGACAGGGAAAATTTTTGAAAAACTACTGGCATAGATTGCAAGACACATGTTTATGTGGGAATGTGTTAGAATGTAAATATTATCATTTGACACAATGGGCAACTGATCCTCATAAAGTGCTAATCCAAGCTCATATGGCTATAGCTAGGAAATACTGAGCCACAAATGCAGATCCAAGGGCCCTCCCTCGTGGCGCAACGGGTGGAGCACCGCACTGTGAAGCATCCGCGGCACAGCAGCGTGAGTTCGAACCCCGACCAGGGAGGGGACCCACAGGGCGCAGCAGACCTCTCCTGCCTCGCCCGCTGCTCCCCTCAGCAGTGTATTTCACTTGATCTGCTTGTTCTGCTCCCCACTCTGTCTCTGGTGAATCCTCTCACCTCCTGCGACTCTGGCCTGTGCCCCAGCTCTTGTATGCATAAATAATTAAATCTTTAAAAAAAAACAACAACAAAAAAAACAAATGCAGATCCAGCCGATGCTCTGAAGCACAATGCAGCAGGGCCTCAACATTCAGATCACTGTGGCATTAAGAAGTTCCTATGTTCTTCATTTTTTAAAAGATTTATTTATTTATGTATACAAGACCCGGGGTACAGGTCACAATTGCGGGGTGCAGGCCAGAATTGCGGGAGGTGAGAGGATTCACCAGAGAGAGTGGGGAAGCAGAACAGGCAGATCAACTGAAATACACTGCTGAGGGGGAGCAGCAAGCAAGGTAGGAGAGGTCTGCAGAGCCATGTGGGTCCCTCCCTGACTGGGGATAGAACTTGCGCTGCAGTGCCGTGGATGCTTCACAATGCAGCACTCAACCCGCTGCACCACCAGGAAGGCCCCCGTTCTATGTTCTTAATGAAACTCTTCAAGAGGCACTTGTGAAGTTATTGGAATAAAATTCCAATGCCAGGCACCATAGGAACCAGATAGCTATCTAAGTAGCCTTAGAAACAGCTGGTTCTAACATATTATACATAGTATTAGGACAAGGGATGTTTGTTTTGATTTTTAATGAAAAAATATAACTATATCCAATATTCCTTTAAATCAGCACATCTTAAATGCAGGTTGAGTTTTAAGGCTGTTTTAACATATTTATCTGTATGTTTCCATTTTGGTGAAAAATTAATATATACATAATATGGATCATTTGGTCCAATTAGAATGCCAATCTCAAGAGCTAGTGGGAATCAAAGTCATAGAAAATGTGACTTTAGTCCATTACAATAAAATATCTTTCCTTTTTTAAATGTAAATTTTTATGTAATGTGGACGGATCCATAGTTTTTAACTTTTGAAGTATTAAAAAGGAGGCAGGTTCTTGATTTTAAGTTTATTATCATGCTTCAGTAGTTAGAACTCAGAAACAGAATGCTGAATGTCTTTATTATCACAGGAGTTCAAATTCTGACAGCCATCCCAAAGGTACGCTTAAGAAGTTTCCAATAATTGCTAATAAGGAAGGAGAAGCTTTAAGATACATAGTTGGAAAAGTTACTGTAGTAAAAAATGAGATGGGATATGGTAGGCTTGGTTTAGGATTTCTATTCTTATAAATAATGCTACATGGTAGATGTATCTCAAGCAATATCATTGAATATGATAATGGACTATAATTTTAAACAAATTATTTTGGGGATCACTTTACTACAACTATACATCTTCTTTATGAAGGGAGAATGTGTGGTCCACTGTCACCTTTTACCAGCAGCAGCCTTTTATTAACATGTAAACTGTTTTTTTCTGTCTCAAGGTTCGTCCTACAATAATGTGTTGCAAACTACAAATGGATCAGTCTTCCTAAATCACAGTTGCAGTCCTGTTATTTCCCTGCTTAGAAACAGTAATGGCTCCCTGAAAGACACTTAGACTTATTGTGATATTCAAGATCCTATATGCTTAGCCCCTGTCCTTGATGCTGTAGTTAACCACTAGACACCTTTTAAGGTCAGTTCAAATGTCTTCCTCTCTATAATGCCTTAGCCCATTGTTTTGGAAATACTATATTCTTATAAATAAAAAACTTTTCTTAATCTCAAATAAATTTTATAATAATTGCATAAAAATCTTCCAGGGTAAATCTTCTGCTACTAAATCATTTTAATAGTTTTGTAATACTCTGTTGTTTGAACATACCAGATATGTACTAAGTGGCAAGTTCAAGTTACTTAAGCAACTAATCAAAATTCTGGCTCATATAGCCGCAAAAGATATTGAAAATATGACAACATAAATCACTCACTCAGAAATGGCAAGCAATTCCTCAGGTTAAGACTCAATCTCCAAATATTTCATTCCACTTTAGTCACAAACCCAGACGGTTATCCATACCTCTGACCAACTCATTATAAATCAGTTTCCCAAGACTCTATCTTCACCTTCAATTAATTTGCTAGAACAGCTTACAGAACTCAGGAAATGTGTTGATGCTCAAAATCACCAATTTTCTCAAAGGATGTAACTTAGAAACAGTTAGGTGAGTAAGATGCATGGCATGGGGAAAGGATGCAGACACTTCAATGCCCTCTCAGGGAAAGCCATTCTCCCTAAATTTCCACACTCACCAAACTGGCAGTTCTCCAAATTCTCTCCTCTTGGATATTTTTTTTTTTTGAGGCTTTATTGCTGACCCATTGAACATTTGTAATTTAACTCAAGTTCTAGTTCCTTTCCCCATCAGGAGTCTGTGGGTGGGACTGCAAGTTCCAACCCTCTAATCACATAACTGGTTGTCCTGACAGTCAGCCCCCATTCTTAAGTGCTTCCCCAGAAGTCATTAACAGAATAAGAGACACCTTTAATACTCACAGCTTTTAAAATATCAGATTTAAAGAGAACTTGATTAACCCAAATTGGATCACATGTGCACTTTTGGACCCAAACCTGCTGCGGATTGGCAGTCTTACATTCATGTGTCCACCCTTTAGACTGCAGTCCTGCTGGTGTCCACCCCATTAGTCCATGTCGGGTGAGGGAAAGGAGGCAGCGGCAGCATGCTGAAGCTGACTGTGTGCATGTCTTCCCAACTCCAGACAGATAGCTTGAAATCAGCTATGATCTGAGTATTTATACAACAGAAATCAGCATGCACTGCAAACTAGGACTTCTTGTTATATTTTCCTGAAAGCAGGTTCTTAAATGTTTACCAGAAATTTCTGGATGTGAGTATTTTTTCATAGGACTGGGTTTAGAGGGACAGGGTATTGAGTAAAGACATAAATATGCCAATACCAAGCCAATTTGTTATCTATGAGTGTGACTAGTAAGTAGTTTTTATAAAATTAGCATATTTATTAACTTTTACAATGATACTTCATTAACAGTCTAAAGAGGTCTGTAGTGCCAGGAAGACACAGAGCAGGTTCTCTATGATCTGGGCAAATGGATAAAGGAGGAGTCGTGGGGTTCTCGGTGGCTTTTTCAGACTTTTATTGATCTTTTTGAACCATTTGTAGTGCAGCCACTAGGTACATGGCAACCACAGGGGCCAAATCTTCACTCTCTCTGGGCTTTCTGGCATTCTCTGCTGCTGCTGCTGCCACTGCCATCCTTATATTGTCAGCCTCTCAGTCCAGGTGCACCCATCTACAAGTGCCCACACGCTACTCCAGGTGCCCACCATCAGGCATGTGTGCAGGACCACTGGGGTCTATCATTGATGTTAATGGCAGGAGAGTGGAAAAACCTGATAATTTCCATTTACCTACAAGGTCTTTATAAACTTTTACCTAATTCAGACTACTGAAAGCAGGGTTTTGGAACTGTTTTTCACATAACATCTCCTCACCTCAAATAGAGGGAAGACAGATCCACATGTTCCAAGAAAAGGAAAAAATATATCTTCTACATTCAGATAATTTTGTGAACCATTACTTGTATACTATGGTATTTCTTGTAGTACTTCATATTAGTTTTCCTCAGGAAAAATAACCTCCTTGAGTCTTTGTCAAGGAAAATATCATGCCTTTGTTATTTTAATTGAAGTAATATTGCATTATGACATTATATGAAATTCAGGTAATTATAATTGAGAATCAGCATGTGTTTATACTACATTAAGTTTACAATTCTACCCTTCACCATACCATTGTCTCCTTTTCCCCAATTTACTCACCCGTTCTGGTAAACACTAATTGGTCATTTGATCCAATAGCCTGTTTTTCAACCAGACTGTCAAGCAGTCTCCTTGTTGTTTTAGCCATTTTCATATTATCTACTGTACGCCGCCAATCTCCACCACACTTTGCCGTCTTCTACCGCCACACTTCAACTTCTCCTGGTGGCGTTTCTGTGACGCTAGCCTTATATACCTCGTGTCTCCGCCCAGGTGCACCCACTTGCGCATGCCCACTTAGGCACGCATGCAGCACCACAGACATCATCAACATTAACGGTGGGATGGCGGAAAAGCCTGATAACTTTTCCATAAATACTGCTCGTCATCATTTATCATCAAAGGAATGCAAATCAAAACCAACTACCTCACACCTGAGACTAGCTCATAGCTAAAAGACTAGAAACTGTTGGGAAAGATGTGGCGAAAAAGGAACCTTTATAAACCATTGGTGGAAATCTAGACTGATGCAGCCCTAATGGAAACCAGTATGAAGGTTTCTCAAAAATAGACCTGCCACATGATCCAGAATTCCCCTCCTAGATATTTGTCCTCCTATGTTCATTGCAGCACAGATGAGTGGATTAACAAGATGGAATAACAAGTAGTGGAATACTACTCACTTGCAAAAAAAAAAATCTTGCCATTTGCGACAACGTGCAACATGGATGAACTGTTGTAAACCAATGTGACCGGATTGGAATCCCTCTGAGAACAAGCACAAGAACTATTTTATTCACCAAACAAAGCAAAATATCTGACAATATTAGATACCCAATAATAAAGGCTGGATATTTTCTGAATAAATTCCCCAGGTATAGCTTTTAGTTATCATACTGTTGTATCATTTGCAAATTTTTCCTGTGATTTAAAAACACAGAAGTTAATTTAAATGATTTTAAATGTAGAATTTAAAAATAACATCAATTTTCTGCTACCTTGCAAAAGAATTGAAGTGAGCCAAAATCACAGAATTGGGTGATCTCTATTTCTCTATTAAGGTTAGTTATGCCACAGGGATTTAAATACACTCTTAAAACATTTCTTCATAACCTTCAAAATGAAGGTTTTGTTAAACTTGTGAGAGTTGTGCATGTGAACAGATGTATTCTGGAAAGACAAAATTTCATCAGTATTGACTAGAGAATAAAGGGATTCAGATCTGAACCATTTCCACATTTGGCTACTGTGTATCAATCACAGGTGACAGCAGCTACTACACTGTGACAGAGAAGAGCTGTACTTATTTCCGTTAGGCATGCTTCCTCTAAAATAGATTAATTCTTAGTCATCAGAATCTGATTTAGGCTCAAGCTTAGCAGGCTAATTTTCAGCCTATGGGAATAAAGTCACAGTAATTTTCTGATCATTTAGTGGAAGAGAAATCAGCAAAGATAGAAGAAAAATACCACACCAAGAAGCTACCAGTGTCAAATATTTCCTGCTTCTCTGGCCCATTAAACATCATCTGGTTAGGTTTTTAGCTTCAAAGGCATAACCCCCCTAATAATTAGGAGTAAGATTGTTATCAGTGTGCATAGTTGTTTATAAGGAAAAATGCCAGTGAAACAAGGCTACTTAGAACTTTGCTTTTCATCAGTCTAGTTTGGGTTACTAGAATTCCCTATGATTTGAAGCAATGGTCTTGGGCTAATATTGTACTTTCAAAGAAATATAGAATGTTTTAGAGCAAACAGTAATCAGAAAAGAAAATTCCAGTTAGAACTTGACTTAAAGGAAGTGGTAATTTGTTGCCTTGCAGGGTGGCAGTGTTGGAAGTGGTGGCACGGGATGAGGGAAAGATCAGTCAAACTCCATCTGGAGCAACGAGAAGACTAACTGGGCTTCTCTGGAAGTAATCGGTAGCTCTGGTTCAAAGGCAGTCTCGTATTTATTAGTATTGAGTACAAAAGCGGGGCAAGTACATAAGGAGTGTACGTGCGTGTGTTGCTGATGGGGTTAGGCATATCAACTAGGTTAGTATGACCAGGAGCTGTTGCCTGAAGGGCCCTACTATTCCTGCCAGTCTGAGCATATTATCTCCGTTCTAATATCTGCCTGCTCTTATCAGCAGATACTAGTTTCCAAGAATGTTTCTCATACTAGACTTTTGCCCTATGTAGAGAGGCCCCTGCATGACCCTCCACCTAGCTGACAAGGAACTGTGGGCACCACCACAGTATTCCCAAAAATGAGGAGGGCTGGAGAATACATAGTAATCGGTGTAATCATTTCATTTCTTACACATTCCTTGTGCTTAACCAACTTGGCTGAAACACATGTATTCATTTATAAAAGTCATATATGCCTTCTGGAGGTATTTTGACAAATACCATACAAAATAATGATTAGATCCTGGTCCTTACCCTTGAGACTGCCCAATACACTGAGAAGACACTGTGCTAAATGCTATTAAAAGGATAAGGTGCTATGGAAACCTTGTGTCTGAGGAAGCTGGAGGAGACATTCACAGGCAATGACCATCCACCTGAGCTGGGAAATGTAAAGAAGACTTTACCAGGATTCTTTACCAAGTTAGTAATGTCATTGAAGGCTTTATCAAACATACAGAAGACAATAATTTGCCCCGTCAAAGAGATAGAAGACAATAATTTCCCTCAAGAGTTGGTATTTTGTTTTGAAACACATTACATTGGAGAAGAAGGAGACCAAGCATCATAGACTCAAAGGCACAGAATGGAACCCACAATTCCCAGAGAGTTTTGGACATCTGTCAACAGATGTGATAAAATGCAAAGAATGAGGACTTTCAAAACACGATACAAAGTTCAGTTATAAATGTGCATCTTATCTATTTGTCTATATAGGTGATATAGCTGTAGAGTATGCGATCTGGCTTCACACCCTCTAATTTCATACTTCGATAGTTTTTTTATTTATTTATGCATTCAATAATTGGGGTCTGGACCAGAGGTGCGGGGGTAGGTGTGTGTGAGAGGATTCACCAGAGATAGAGTAGGGAGAGGAGCAGGCAGTTCAACTGAAATACAATGCTGAGGGGGGCAGCAGGTGAGACAGGAGAGGTCTGCTGTGCCATGTGGGTCAGCTTCTGGCTGGGGATCAAACTCATGCTGTATTGGTGGCAGTAGCTTCATAACACCGAGACTCTAATCCCTGTACGTACCACCACGGTGCAGGCTCTCATCCACTGTTTTGAGACCATCACACCTGCTCCTCAACATATAGACAAAACTGTCAAACCAAACTCACAACCAATTATTTTATCTTTTATAGAAAAATTGTTATGACTGATTATCTATGTGACAAAATGTTTGTGACAAAAATGCTCATGGTGATTGTACTGGACTCAGGTGTTACCAGACATGATGCGGCTGGTGTTCACCTCCAGCACTGAGTTAAGGCATGTTTGCCAAGTATGGCAAAGCTATTATTTTTTCCCTTTCCATAGTCTTCTCTATAAAAGAGTCAATAAGTTCAGCCCACACAAGAGGGAAGAAGAGTTAAGCTCCACCTCTTATAAGAAGAATCTACAAATATAATTTGAGTTATGATGAAGAATTTCTTTCTCCTCCCTCATTACTTATCTATATAATGATTTGTTTGTTTTGATTTGTTTTACGTGTATATTTATTTTATACTCTGAGTTACTATATAATACTGCATAATTTCATTTTGTTGCTCAAATGATTATAGCTTTGACCACTAGAAGCTCTTTCAGGTCATCTGCTGTGTCTCGTTTGACACACACACACCCCCCCACCCATATTTGCATTCTTTTAGCACTTTCTTGCTTTTTGATACAAAATAGAACAGGATCATATTATCCATGAATCAGTCCCTAAATCAACCATATTCCCAAAGAGCACTGCCTTCTTTGATTGCAGAACAATATTTAGTAACCAAGCTCTGGACATTAGGTGTAGATTGTTTTGCAATGTGTTTAGAGAAATAGATAAAACCCAGGGGTGAAGAAAATACCCCAAAAATGGCAACCAAAAAGTAACAGAAGCTGGAAAGCAACTGGTTAACTGGAAAGTATCATAAAAGATTAAAAAAATTAAAGGTGAACCAGAAGTGGCAGAAATACAGAAACAAATCAATTGGTATCACAGAACCCCAGAAAGACTTAGAATTGGAGGCATAAGCTAAATCTGAAAATGGGAGGGCAGATTGACTAAAAAAGGAGAATGGATAAAAGGCCATATAACAAAAAATAGGATCCCTAGTTCCCCTCAAACTGGAACACAAATACCCATCAACAGAAGATTAGAAAAACTAAATATATTGAAATAATAAAATCTACACAGAACAAAAAAGAATAAATTATTGATACATACTACAACATGGATAGTTGTCACAGATAGTAACAAAAAAGCTAAGCAGAAAAATTACATATGATTCAATTCAAATGAAATTTAAGAATAAATAAAACTAAGGATTTCAAAGATGACAGAAACCAAAATGGTGTTAATGTAGAGGGGACACTTAGATTGGTATTGACTGAGAAACTCAGGGAGACACCTTCTGGAGTACTAGCAATATTCTATATCTTGAGCTAAGTTGTGGATTGCACAGTTGTACACAAATGTAAAGATTTATTGAGCCAAATACTTATATTCAGGGTACATTATCCTCCAACTCTCAAAGGTGTTGTGGAAATAAAGAAATAGCATATATAGGCTATCTTAAATAAGGAAAAGGAACGGTGCTCAGTAAAAAATTCCATTAGAAATAAGCAAAATTTCACAAGCAAATGAAGTCTTTCCCAAAAATCTTCAATAAGAACTACCTTACCAATTCACGCCAAGTCTCTAATCACACAGATTAGTACTGTGCTATTAATCAGTCAAAGTAGGGAATCTTACAGTTCATGTGATATGTAAAGTGGGTCTCTCCTTTGATTTCTGTTTTGAAGCATCTGTATCTCTTACTCAAACAAAAGGCAAAAATAAGCATTTTTCAGCTTTAAAAAGGGGAAAGTAAAATTTACCTCATTCCAAGGCCAAGTCAAATTCAGGGTCATAATATCTCTTGTTAAAACATTTGAATTAATTAGGGAGCCTGCGTAATACTTTCGGTTGGATAAAACAACTTTAGTATAAGAGACTAAGGCAAGAAACTATCCCCACCTACTAGAAACCTGATGTTATTCCTGCATTTGAATTGTTCTCCTTTGGAGAGGGAATTGAGTATATTCTCTGCGCAGAATGGAAGGAAGCAAATATTTGTGAAAAAGATTGTATTTTTTTTTCACTTGCTGCCTAAATTAGGGAGAATTAAACATCTCTCCTTGATGACCAAGATTGGTCAAGTGATTTGCTTGGGACAATGAAATATGAGCAGAAGCATTAGTAGCCTTCAGTAGCTCTCATTTGCTCTTTCCCTTTGCGTTGCATTCAGCTATATCCAGGTGGGAATATTCCATCAACCAGGTTCTTGGAACAACGATGATGGGGACGAGAGCCTCAGGCCCCAGCAATGGATGGCCTTATTGCAGAAGCCATAAATAAACCTTGGCTGTCATTGGCCTATGAGTTTTTGAAACCTTTGTTGCTTCATCATAATGAGATCTTATGACTGATAAAGTCTTTTCTTTGCATTTAGGAGCTTTTCTAAACATACTGAACTTTGAGCCCTGTGGCACTTGTATGAAATGTGAGTTTCTCACCTCCACCCAAAAGATGCTTTAGCTGTTGTTGGGGGGCATGAGTCACTCCATTGTGGTGCAAGAAATAGGTCTTAAATGTGGTGTTGGGGAGCATGGCTTGCTTCCTTGTGTTCTCATAACATCACTGGTTGGAAAGAGACCTGTGGCAGCTTAGCTCAGCAGATTTCCATCAGACCGTGTTCCTTGGGAACTGCACATGTGAAAAACCTACTTTAAGAGATTAGCATAATACCTGTGTTTGTTTTGAACAACTGAAGAAAGTTACTCTCACGGTGTCAGAGAAACTAAAAGCACTTGAGTTGCTAAGAGGATTTGAGGATACTTTTATTGTAGAGTTAGCTCTCCATTTACTGACTTATTTGACTGACTGTCACTAAAAGTATTTATTTACCATGTTAGCCAGATAGCCCCTTGTTGAGTCCACTGACTTGTCTTTATAGTGGGTGCAACAGATCTAAAAGATCTCAGAACAATTATCCAGAAAAGGGCAACAACCTTGGTTGTTGGGCAAGTGGGCAAGTCTGGGCAAATGGGGAAGGAGGGATGGATTAATGAAAAATATGGTTTTTCATTAATGTAGTATTTTAAATAAAAACTTTTATAAGTTTAGCTGGTTATCTGAAAGTACAGCAGTTCCTATGACACCTTTCTTAAGCAGAAATGATGTAAAGCAAAGAAACAATTACATTAATTCACATGGGAAAATTCTGGAGTATTCCCTGATCCAAAGGATAACCTAACCAAACCAAATAACACATAGAACGTAAAATAACACTCACAGATAATAAAAACCAGAATGATGTGATAAACACACGTCTGTGGAACAGTATTTCCCTGAGGAGCTTAGTGATGCATCTGTAGCTGCTCAGGAGTGGGTTGCCTTCAAAATGGCTGTCGCAAAAGAAACTTGAAGGGTAGTTTTGCTTTTCGACTTTTGATGTAAGGCAAAAATACTTCAGGTAATGAAAAGGGGTATTAATGTAGGTCTTTTGTTAAAGCTAAAGCAGATAACATTCGACATGTGAGGGAATATTTTTACTTCACAGTGTATTATTAAAGTGAATTGTTAGAGCCAAGTGGTTAATGGGAGCGATCCTGGAACCAGATCACTAATGTCGGCTCTACACGTACTAGTGCGGTGATTGTCTTAGGCTGGGTTCCTGGGTAACAGCCTCTGATGAGATTTTCCTTGTAGGAGGTTTATTAGATGTTGTAGGGATCAACATCTAGGTGATAAGGTGATCAGGGTGAGTGGAAGGAAAAGTTGGACCAGAACACAGAGTTTTCAGGTGACCCCACAGGAAGCATGGAGTGGGAGTGGTCGTGCAGATATGACTTGAATTGAGGAAGGGGTTTGGCTGTGGGTAAGCCCTGAGAGAGTGAGACAACTTTTGAGAAAAGCAGCTTCCTGAAGCCAGAGGAAATTTGGGGGGAGGAAATGACCTGTTACAGTGAGCAGCCAACACATACAGAATGAAAGCCTGATCCTAAAGGAGAGCATTATACTCTATGAGCATTGACATCTTTAAACTTGGGTTCTTCATCTATCAAATGGGGAAAAAGGATACTCCTCCCCTTGTATTGTTATGAAATTGGTATTTGTAAAGCATCCAGAATATTGTCACCACATGTTGAGACTAATTGATATTTAAGCCATTGTCCTGAGAGGGACTTTAAGGGAATATACTTTAACAAATGGGTAGAGTTTTATAATTACTCTATTAATTATCTATATATGGGTAGTCTGAAAATGTTTTTAAATATTTGAATGGACTTCATGTAGCTTCAATATCTTTCATGAAAATCTTAGTATTAATTTGCTTTAAAACTACTTTTTAGCAATCATGCAAATAGAAAGTCTATCTCAGGCTTTATTCAAGTAATTATGTATTTTGAATAAATATATAAATATTATAAATGGGGAATCATTTTTGACAGGTGTTGTATTAAATATTTTGGATTCATTTTCTCATTTCATTACAGTCTCCTAAACAGAAATATACTACACTTTATCTATACCACTGTGCCCAGATACAAAATAAACTTAGATGGTTTTTCAAGGCTAGGATTCAAAACTGACACCAAAGGCTCAATAATTAACCCCTGTTCCCTGGTTCCTTTCATTTAAGTCACCTACACACTCACCTGTTCCATCTTTTGATTTGAATATTTGATTTTTTAAGCATTACATTCAAAGAAAATGTTGCCTAACAAAGTGATGTCTCACAAAGGTCCATAAATAAGCCAATAGCATCACTTTGCAGCTTCAAAATGGATGATTCAAGTTCCCTTCTCAGATAATAAATAAGATATTGAAAAATAAACCTAACTTGTTTTCATAATGAAAATGTCAGCTTTTATGGTATACCTAACTTGTATGGTATAAAAAGATAGATTTTATATTAAATTACATCTTTAGTATGAGCATGTGTATCATGGAATCAAAAATATACTCAGCACTTTTCTAATCATAGCATCTAATCACAGTCTCACCCTTTAAAAAGCTGATCCTTTAAAAAGTTTATATATAGTGACTAATCCACTAATTGTTACTTATAGCTTTACCCAAAGTCATCAAGTGTCTGCTAGTTTTGAATCTAATCAATAATTGAAGTTCCACAATGGCTAATGTTCAGCTGATATATCCCTTTGATGTTTCTTTTCATTGAATCTCAACATTTGAAATACCCTAAGCTAATCTGTCAGACATGCAACATCAGGTTAAACAGGGTAAAGAAGTCAACCGCATTCTTGATAAAGGATAATGCTTATTTTCAAAACAGAACACTGTCAGTATAATCTCATTTGCATTTGATCCTCTGACACTTTTTGATTTTCTGTGCTATGTTTATGGGTTAGTGCCAAATGTTGAAACCAGTGCATAGTGTTTCCATTATTATGGTTATGTTGAAATTCTTAGTAGAATCAAGTAAAATCAATTAGAATCTGGCAACAATTAATAATAATCTAGTACAAATACACCTGAGTCACTCAATGGAGAATATAAAGTTCAAGTAAATTCTCTTTCCTTGTACTTCAACAATATCTCAAAATTTTAAGACTACTACAAAATTGGAGTATTTAATGTAATTTTTTCCACTGAAGTTTGCTTTTCTTTTCTTTTTGGGAAAATGAATTTGTATCTTCTAAACCATATGCTCTTTATTTCCATATTCCTCCACCAGCCCATTTGGCCCCTCCCTTTTTTGCCTCCCACCCCTCACCCTTCACTTCTTGTACCCTGTTCTGTAGTCAGACTTTGAAGGGTTTGGTTTGTCCATTTCTCTATTTTTAAAATTCCTCATATTCATGAAATTATCAAATGTTTGTCTTTCTCCTGACTTATTTTGCTTAGTATAATCCCTTACAGTTCCACTCCATACTGCTGCAAAGGGCAAGAGTTCATCTATTTTATAGGAGGATAGTATTGCACTGTATAATTATACTACATATTTATCCACTCACCTGTTTCGGACACTTACGTTGTTTCCATAGCTTGATCATTGTAAATAGTGATGAAATGAACATAGGAGTGCATATACCTTTGAATTAGTGTTTTTGTATCCTTTAGATAGACACCAGGAGAGACATTGCAGAATCATATACATCTATTTTTAATGTTTTGAGAAATCAGAAGTTTCTGTGTTTTACTTCCCTGCTCTCAGGCAGATTAGGTAGCATAATGAAGAATCGCTAAAGTGCACACTTTCCATAATCTGCTAAATATAACTTGTTCCTAATTTCTTGACTAAGTTTTCATTATGTTAAGGCTATGTTTAATGAATCCCTTGCGTGATGTTGAAGAATCAAATTTTCTCATATAATGATCTATTTTGAGTGCAATTTCTGTTCCCAGTTTAGTAAAAAAGAAATTAAATCCTCTTCCTGATCCTCCAATAACACCACCACCACCACCATGTTCATAAGCTTTTTTGTAGTTTCCGGATCAAAAAAGATTGTTATAGCCAATGTCACTGCTTCATTATGGTTTTTTCAGCATAATTTTTTACTGTTACCAATGGGTCTTTCTCATTCCTTCTATTTATTCCTCTTCACCCCTCCATCACCATTTTCTGATTACAATTTAGGGCTCAAATGAAGATTTTTAAGAGAACTGTTAAGTATCACATGGCAGCCTGGGTTGGCCCCACAGGAAATTCATGTCAAATGCTTACAGGGAGGATCATTCTAGGATTTTGCTTGAATATTTTTTACTTTTTTACATCACTGTTAATTTTGGACAGTATTTGATTCTCTTCTCAAGTGTAGTCCCCATAGTTCTCCTACCACCATAGCACCCATGACCCAACACCACAAGCCATTGTGCTTTTCTCTCCTCTGATTTGACACATCTCCTTCCCCTCCCCTGCTGTATGCCTCAGATCTATGGTCAGCTTGCAAGTTTTGTGTTTTTCCTGATCCTTTGGTTTCTCTGTATAGTTTGAATAATTATTTTTAAAATGTTTGTGCTTAGCAGTTTTGTTTTTTTTTTTACTTTGAGAATTTAATATATACATGTCATTTTGGATTCAAGAAACTGTCATTTACATTTCCTAATTGTAAAAGAATAATAATACCATCTCAATAAATCCATTCCTATTGCTCTTAGTTGGACATATTTTTTCTTGAATTGAACCCAGGCATGATAGCAATTCATTAATATTTGATTAGATAACTAATCTCTTGGGCCTCCTTGGTGGCACAAGGGGTTAAGTCTCAGCACTATGAAGCAATCCACCATAGCAGCATGAGTTTTATGCCTGGTCAGGGAGGTGACCCACATGGCGCAGCAGACCTCTCCTGTCTGGCCCTCTGCTCCCCTCAGCTGTGTATTTCAGTCAATCCACCTGTTATACTCCTGACTCTTTCTCTGGTGGATCCTCTCACCCTACTGCACTTCTGGCCTACACCCTAGATTTATATGCATAAATAAATCAATCTTGTAAAAAAATTATAATCTCTTATATTATGCAATTTGAATACACTTTATACTCCTGCCTGGAGTGATTACAAGCAATCTGAGATCAGGGACTCAGCCTGACTCATCTTTGTAAACCCCATGGCACCCAAAGAAGTAAAACAACAGGCACTTAATAATTATTTGAAGAGTTGAACAGAAGTAATTGACACTCATAAATGCATAAAGTTACTTTATTTTAAGTATACATTTAATTTTGAAAAATATAAATGCTAAAATATCTCATCTTCTTCATCTCTTAATTCCATAAAAGTCACAATAGAAAGCTTCATAAAACTGTAAAATACTATAATGTTATAGGAATTTTAGGTTTTATATTGGAAAAAATTATTAGTAATATATTGAAATGTTTTCTGTTCTTTATCATTTTGTTCCACCATGTTGATCTACTTCATTTAAAATAAAAAGATGCATCATTTCTCCAAAGTTAATAAAGACTTAAGAGAATAAAAATAAGAATATCAGAAAGTGCGTATTGATTCTGAAAAGTAATGTGAATGGATATGTACCAGCCATGAAAATGGCTAAAAAGAGGCAACTATTCATTCTTTTCACATTGTAGGACTGGGACAAACTTACTTCTGGCTCTAAAAGTTTCACTGGATGACTTTAGCCCTGAGTTGCAGTATTTGCCTAGGAAACAGAATTCAGGAATTTTGTATGTACCCATAGTGCACGAAAAAATGAGCCAAGAAATAGGACATATTAAAATTTCTGATTGAAACAAAACTCAGCTGGTTAGCATACATCACAAACCCTTTTTTTAAAATTTCAGGCTGCAATGGAGCTCAATAAAGTCATCATCTGAAAGTTCCCAAAACTCTTCAGAGTCAAGTGCTATAAAATAGCATTTAATTGTATTTAGTCACTTGGTGCCACTGGGCTTCATGCTCAAGCTGTGAAGAGTAGATGTCAAATATCATGGAATAAATAAAAAAAAATTTCAAGTTCTTGCACCAAAATCATTAAGTGGTATGAAAAGGATCGAAGAAAGTTTTGTCCCATCCCTGAACAATGTCAACCTCTGTAATACAACTCAAGTGGTTTTGTCTTGTTTTGTTTTTTTTTTTTAAAGAGAGTCAGCAGTCAATACAGTTCAAGTACTTTAACACAGTTTTAAAAAATAAAAGAACCAAAAACTCGGAAGACATTCATTCTCTGTATTAAACATCAATATATAGCGATAAAAGAATTTACTCTGTGTGTGTTGGTGCATGTGCATAAAATATACACAAACTGAATTACTGATGGCAAACAATTGTCCCCCCTGCACTCTTTGAGGTGGGGTACTGATTAGAGAGGGTGTTATTTTCCTACTTCTTCAAGACTCCATCCCACCCCAAGCCTACTGCACTGCTTGGCTAGAAGAAGAAACAAAAACACTACCGCCTTTGGCACACGCAATAATTATGTTCCCAAGTCATTGTTTTATATTTTAGAGAAAACTGACTTTTATCAAGGAAAATAGTGCCTCCAAGACCTTATTTTTCAGACACAAAACCAAAGACTTTTATGCTCTGATAATGGCAAATTTTAGGCCTACTTATCTCTTTCCTTCCAATGATAAATTTGCACAATCTTGCCATCTCTGGATGACAACTCTGAATCTACACCAACTTCTAACAAATTGAATTTTTGTCTCTGTATTCACATTACAGCGAAGCATTTTGTGAAAAACTGACCACTGGATTTTGTGTATCCAGTTGACACAGAAACAAACCACCCCCAAATTTAATTAGTCGGCAGACAATGAATAAATTCTAGTTAAAATACACATAATTTAGTGCTCTGTGTGGACCTCAGATTTTGTTTTTGGGAGTAACTAGTTCTGTGCCTCTGTAAATAGTGATGTTTTAAAAATTTCTGTGGGTTCCAAAATATTGGAAGAACTTGATATTAACTATTCATTTTAGCAAAAGCAAAGTACTCCTCTGCATTCATATCATAAATATCAACTTTCTCTCATATAATACGAATTGGAGAAGTGTGGGTGGCTTTTAGAGCTACTTAAAGGCTGAAATACTGAGATAAGGTGCTTCAGGAGTTCTTTGAAAGGGATAGAGTCAAGAATCCTCAAGTACTTGATTCATGAGAACATATGTACCTAGAGTTTTTACAAGAGCAAATAAAAGTGTCTAAGAAAATCATAGGTTAGGCTTAATTATGCATGACTTTTAAACATTTTATTGATGCTTCCATCAGTAAGAAAAAGCTTCTTATGTAGTTTTATATTAAGATAATAAAATATTAGTTCATATAGATAATCATTTTAAGGACAGCCCTAAAAATAGCCCTGCTATCAAAACCTATAAAGTGGAGTTTTAACCAATAACATGTAAATTGCCACTTTTATTTTAATGAAAAAATTATAGTTCATTTATGTCTAATTTGTGCAGCATAAAATAAAAGGTTTTAAGAGTACCAGAAACCACAAAATAACAGCGATTCAGAATAAAATTTGTTATAATCAAAATTGCAAAAGGACAGAATTATAAATTAATATAAGAATAGTGCATATTATGAAACCAAAAGAAAGTGGTTTCATTCTGCCTCTGGTGCTCCACCAATCAGTTTTTGTTAGGATATTCCAAATGTGGTTATATGAACCTGACATTATGGCTTCAACACTCAAAAGGCTAACTTTTAATGCACATTCACAATATATAATGCATCCTATTAAAAATATTACATTAAATAACATGCTAAATTTAGTTAATAAAGATCTCATTTTGTTTTCTAACTTTTGATATGGTACCGAAACACACATACACACATATATGTACACATATATATTCTAAATGTCCAATCATAGGAATGACTGTCTTTCCAGCCTAAAATGTATGTGTGAGTATTGTTAAAATGTTTATACTTAAACCTCAGCAGATCCATCTGCATTTTCAATAACACATAATAGATGTGTATAAATGGCCTATTAATATTTCTATGGATTTAATATCGTAAATATGGGCTACTGTCTCAATGATGGTGACTCATAGCTGGGTAACAAAACATATTACCCTCATTTGCATAATGGTAAATCTCTTGGATCTCTGGTGGGTTTTTCATATGTGGTTTGGGTTTCATAAAAAACAATACAAGAGGCTGAATAACTTTGCCCTTCCCCTACTATCACTTGTTTTCTCACTTTGCACATTTGTGCACCAGCCACACACAGAGTACATACATAAACATACACATATTTAAAAATGAAAAAAAATTTAACAATACTGTATAGGAGATGGATATGGTAATACAGCAGCATCTGTGCCCAGATGCTACAATCAAAACATCAGTTATCACCATGACATAGGAGCTTCTCCCTGCTCCCACAACCTCCTTCATAGAACAGTTAAATTTCTTTTAAAGAAAGGGAAAAATGGATGCTTAGAAACATGGTGTTTATAATCTGATCCAGCCCTGTGGCTTACCCTAGAGATTGTGTATTTGTGTGTGTACATGTGTGTAAAAATCACATTATATACAATACAATTTTTACAGAAAGCCTGGCAGCTACAAATAAGAGGTAGAACTACTCAAAACTATGTTTCCTGCTGCAGGAAAAAATTCATTTTCTTTACAGTAATTAAAAAAAAGTTTAAAAAATTGACAAAAAATAAGTTGCAGGTTAGGCCCCATAATTTAAACAACAAAATCTAGGAAGAAAAATATTCTTCGATGTACTGAACAGATAAGTTCATTAAAGGGTTAAAAAAAGTTGCATAGGAAAAAGGGACATTCCAGCACTTGCTACAATGATGGCAATAGTTTCTCTACAGGAAGTAAAGTACCTTTAGTTTTTCTTGTTTTGATAACTCTAAGATTGGGGTTTATAAGCAGAGCAAGTAAGAATAGCAGCACTTTTTCAGTCCTGCAGAGATCTATAAGCGAGAGGGGATTCTGTCTGGAGGTCAAGGTTGTTCTACCAGACAGAAAGATAAGCCAGTAAGCACAGCTCCAAAGCTAAAATGGTAAGTTCCTTCAGCATTTTAATAAAAGGTGTTATAAAAATCCTTAACACTTTGCCCTCTGCTTAATAAAGGAAAGGAACAGGGTCTGTGTGTGTCTTGAGTGACAAGGAATTTGGTTGTCGGAGTCCACATCAGAAAATATATGAACAAAAGGGGATTCTTCAGATGTTTTTAAGGAGTGATGCACTATTATCTTGATTTTACCTATGCAAGAGAGAAGCAGAGAGAGCACTGTATTGTTTGGCCTATGACCAAAAATCAAAACAAAACAAAAATTAAAATATAAACAACCAGACAAAAAACAAGACATTAACAAAACTGTCAGTTTTAAGAAAGACGGGTTACAATGTAGTTTCTGTTCCCTTGCTCCTCCAGAAATAATCATTGTCTTCAGGCTCAAGTTCTATTCTAATTTGAGGCACAACTTTTACTGGAGTTCTAGGAGGACTAGAGAAAAGAAAAAGACAAGAAATAGTAAGTGAATCAAATTTTCCTTATCATCTGTCATATATTTATGCATTGTGAAGAAGCCAAAGTGCCATTATTTGTTCTTTGTGAATACTTATCTCCTCCTTCTCTATTTAAACCATTTTTAAATGGGATGATGATACCAAGTCACGGAATTCAAATAAAAATTTCCTAACTTTTTTCATATCTCGATTTAAAAAAAACAGAAAGAGGAGGACTGCCAGGCAGGCAACACTGTCATAAACTGAAGGCCAAAAAGGCATGAATAAAATATTCAGATTCCACTGTTTTGAAAATCAAGCAAGGTCTGAAACTTCTAGTGTCTTGCTAAAAGGAAAGGAAACAACTAGGGAAGACTTTCTAGGAAATACCAATTACCCCTTAAATCAGAAATGATACTGACATGGTAAGAGCTTAACATTCATTCTGGATTTTACATTAGTAATACAGAAAGATTCCATTATTTTGAAGAATAAGTAAAGCAGGTCTCCTGGAATGGGTTCCACTACTGAGAGCTGGGACCAGGTTTGGTGACTGGGTAATTAACTTAAGAGAGAAGGTAGCAAGGAAAGAGAACAAGGTATTCTGCCAATGATCTACCACTCACTACATTTCTGTGGGGCAATCAGACCACAGAACAAGATAAAATGCTGGGCTATCCTTTTACCTTGGCAAACCGAGTGACTGAAGGAAAGGAATTTTATCAGCAAGATGTGTGGCGTTCGAGGAATGTTGGTGATCTTTCTCCTGGGGGGAAAAAATTTTGTTTAAATCATAACTGGTAGTTTTTTGTAAATGATAACATTAAAGTGAAAATAAAAATCATCACAAACATTGAAGAATCTACAACTGGAAAGATTTAAAAAAGACAAGTTTAAACAATTTCAATAAACATCATATCAAACTAAGAATCTAAGTAGTGTGATGAAGCCTAACTTAGTTTCCTTTACTCTAGGATTTCTGGCATGGACAACCATTGTTCTATTAAGTGAGGAGGAAAGAGGGAAATCATTTTTAGAGAGTGATAGCATCAACTTAATATCTAAAGCTTGTCCCTGGTTTTCCCCTTTCACTAGCTTATCTCGCTGTTATTCACGGGCGGGGAGGGAGAGAGTGAGTGTTAAGGAACTTATTTATACTGCCACTCTATTATCTATTTTGTTTTTTCATAAGTTATAAATGTTTAATGACATCAGAAAAGATTAGTTAGAATGAACATGGGTAATTTAATTAAATCTCTAACAAATTATACTATTACTCTCCCACGTATCCTTTAGTACATTTTTCTTACAGCTTTGTTAATTTTTGGACACTATATGATTTCTCCCCTTAAATATGGTCACTGAATTCTCCCATTACCAAAGCACCCACAGTCTAGCCCCATAGTCCCTTGTGTTCTTCCCCCACTTTATTTTTACCCCTCCTGGTCTCCTCCTGGACGCTTCACATTTATGGTCAGCATTGAAGGTTTGTCTTTATCTTATTTTTTTGTCTGGCTTCTCTATATTACACATGTAATTGAAACCATCTGATATTTCTCTCTTTTCCTTCTGACTCGTTTCACTGAGCAGAATATCTTCCAGCTCCATCCCTGTTGCTGCAAATGGCATGAGCTTGTCTATTTTTGTTTGCTGAGCAGTCTTGATCCACTCAGATGTTCAGGGGCATTTAGGTTGTTTCTATATCTTGGCTATTGTAAATCATGCTGCAATAAACTGCAGGTTTCATTTAGAATTAGTGTTTTTTGGAGGAAATTCAACTCCAAACCACAATTAGATACCACCTCACACCTGTGAAAATGGTCCATATTAAAAGAATCAGGAACAACAAGTGCTGGTGAGGAAATGGGTAAAAAAGAACCCTCTTACATTGCTGTTAGGAATATAAATTAGTCCAGCCACTCTAGAAAGGTTCCTTAAAACACTGAAAATGGATCTGCTGTACAACCCAGCTATTCCTCTCCTAGGAATATACCCGTGTGTCCTTTTAAAGGGTGTTTGAGTGAACAAATAACTAGCACTAAATAATCAAACTGTCTAAACTTTTTGCAGAAGCCTCAAAAACTGCCTGATTTTTTTTTTTTAACAATCTTTAAAATGTACTTCAAAGGGCTATGCCAGGTTATAATGTCAACAGAACACAGACATGCTGTACTCCCTTTATAGTGTCCTTTTGCTAATAATGCTTCAGATTATATATAGACTGGGGAGCTTGAAACAATAAAGAAAATATTAACTAAATCCTATTAAAAGGCTTGAGAAAATAATAGCTTCAGTTACAAAGCAGAGGTTACAGATTGGACACAAATTCTTTGAAGAATTCTTTAATTCTTTGTTTTCTAATCCATGTAGTAGCTGGTTTCCAAGACTGGCTTAATGCTCCCTGCCTGCTGGTATTCATGGAATACCTTACAATGGACCAAGGTTAGTCTGTGTGATCTACAGAATATGGCAGATTTGGTAGTGTCACTTCTGAGATTTTGTGATGAAAGACTGCAGTTTCTGTCTTGGATTCTCTGTTATCAATTACTCGGGGACATGAGATTATGGGTAGCCTCATGGAGATGCCACTGAGTTAAGGACAGAATCCTCCTGCTAATGGCCTCCTATCCAAGCTCAGGAGCACATCCTTGGATTCAGTCAAGTCTTTGGACTCAAACCCAGCTGAGAGTTTGATGGCAATCTTAGAAGAGATTCTGAGCCAGAAACACCCAAATCTGCAGCTGCTAAATTCCTTGAATACGTGAGAAAATACACGCTTGTCACTTTAAGTTGCTAAGTTTTGAGATAACTTGTAATATAGCAACAGGTAACTAATAAACACACTTTTCATTGTCATTGATTTCAAATTTTGAAATTTTTAACTTCTTATAGAAGTTAAATTAGCAATGTCAAATAGAAACAGAAACTGTCTTGATTGTCTTCTTCTCCTATAGCAGATCAGAAAACCTGGAAAGGCACCTGAACATAAAAAAATACATTTTCTTCAAATGAAATCTCAAAGTGAAAGGAGTTTGAAGGCAATTGCTACTCGTTAATGGAAAAGCTTGAGATAGTCACCGATATTACTACAGAGATTTTCCTTTCAAGTGGCCTGTTAACTCAATTACAAAAGAAAAAGTGCTATGTCAGAAGTCATTATACCTTAGCTGCCAGGCTATTACTCTAGAAAGACTAGTGCAGTTTGGAAAGGTAATTTTGAAACAAGAGAAGGAGGAGGAAGAAACCTCCTTAAAAGAAAATGCATATATCACCCAGTCTATATCCAAAAAGTTGTATTTTTACTTTATAATTGCCAATTTAATCAAAACTAACAATTATTGCAAATTCTCAATGTTAATAATTGATTCATTGATCTTTGAGAGACCCTTGAGCAATTTTTCTTTAGGGCTGATTTGATCATTGGTTGAAACCTAAGGAAGACAAACAGTAACAGACAGTGATGTAGTATTGTAAGCTGCAATTCTAAGTAACAGTGGAAAAAAGAAAAAAATCAAAAACACGGTTATGAGTTTAGCAATGGAAATTTGAAATTGGTGATTACTTGGATCAGAGAGATTACCAAAAACAAAAACAAAACCTTAAATGGTTAGGGATAAAAGGAAGGAAGTTAAGAATAAAACTCAGGGAAAGTGAAAGTGAAGTTTTATAATAAATGTAAATCTTCACATAATAAAAAGGAAAAAAATACAAAGTTAATGTAGATAATAATGCTAAAGCATTTTCTCTGTAAGTGCAAATCATATTCAAGCAGGCATGCAAGAGGTTAGTTCTACTCACTGTCAGAAGGTTTGCTATCACTTAGGAAAGGCTGTTGTTCCATGATGTCCATTGGAATTTTAATACTTGGAACTTTTTCTGAGTATGGGCAGTCAGACTGTGGAAGAAATTTACAACAATTGTTAGAAAATTTTTACTACAGAGTTCTCCCTACCTCCTCAAATTGATCAAATGTTACCATTTACAATGTAACCTTAGACATACTCATTTCCATTTTCTATGTCTCTCCTCTCCACTTTTGTTTTCTCCTCTTCTGAGTTAGTGGGATTGAGTCAGTTAGAACTAGAACCACACAAACGGAATCACTGTAAGCAAGACAAGTGTCAAGCTTCTCAGTCACCAAAATGTATGGGTTTGTTCTGTGTGTGAACCAAGTAACTTCAGCATAAAAACAGTTGAAACCAAAAGACTCTTCCTAAACTATAATATGGTCTTCAAATTCTTGTTGGTTTATAATTTCTGATTCCATCTTCAGAAAATGATGACTCATTTTCTTCCAAACCGATGGATAACTTTTTCTGATATTCACTATAAAGGAACCCTTTATATACACATGAAAATAAATCTCCTGCTTTTATTCTAATACTCTACCAAAAATTATCTGATATTTAAAAGCTCACTTAAACTTGCTTGTACCAAATATATTTGAACACTTAATGAAACATGAATAAAATCCAAAGGAAGGGACTGATAATGGTGAAATAAGTGGAAAGGACTCAGAACCAGTATAAAATGATAAAGCCAGGTAGATAACCATGCAACTGCTTAAAAAGGTCACCTAAGCCAAAACTGTAATAGATTTCCAAGGATTACCACTTTATTTTTAAATCTTTATATTGAATTTAAGTGTATGTCTGTACTGAAAAGATCGAATTCATTTCACCAAGCAGATAACCTTTAGCTGAAAGGGAAAAAATGGGAGTCAGGGGTTAGAGAAAATAAAGAAAAAAAAATCTTAACAAAAAGCTTCCTATATACAATGAAAATTCCTTAATGATGAATTTAAAGAGAATGATGTGTCATAACTTTCTTTTAAAGGACTAAGATATAACAGCTAATTGAGCAAAAAGGAAAATAATAATAAAGATGCCATATGTATCTACCCTTGTCAAGAAGGATACATCTTATTAAGTATCTCAACTATTTACCCAATAATAGTGTTTGTAGATGAACAGGTAGGCAGCCAACTCTTGATCATAGCCTGCCTGGTAGGTACAAAAATGACTGAGTGGTTCAAAATGTTGGCAATCCAAAATTTTCACTACTTCTCCTTCACAAATATTAAAGCTATAGTTTTCATACCACAAGAGACTTTCTGTGTTCTTGCATCCCATCCCACATTTATCAGGAAAGCATTAGTAAGAGCCACCTTTCAAATGCAGGGACCACAAATAATGAGCTCGACATAGAGATCTAATTGCACAGATGTATTTTAAATTGCTTAGTGGAGTTACTGTATGAGACAAATGCATAAACTTCTTTTTTTGGAAAGGTGATGGAGGAGAAGAGAAAGAAGAAAAGAAAAGGTATTACATATTATCTTCATAAAATCTGCTGGAAACAAGAAGTTGAAAATAGTAAACATTATTAATAAAAAATTGACATTGCTTATAAAAAATATGATTTGTTGAAAGTTGAAGAATTGGAAGAACTTCTTAGGAACTCATTTGATCCAACTTTTGACACTAGAGAGCATTAAATTTAAAACATTCCTGAAAGTCAAATTTTATTATTTTTCTCAAAAAAAGAGAAGACGCCATAATATTACTTCATACATTTGTAATGTGTAATGAATTTAAATTTGGTGTCCATGTACATAAACTGAGATACTTGTTTTGAAAATTCAAGATGAAATGCTGTTTTAATTATCTCAGTATTTGAGGCAATTTTTCCTTTTGGCCTTGAGTGGTCTAGAAATTTATTTCAAAGTTTGATTTCTAGTCAATATGTGAACACATCATTCTTTTTAATACTGTATCTTAATCTCTGCTGCAATTTAAACACATTCTTTCTCTTATTGTCCTCACTGGAAACAGAAAATCTATAAACTTGATCTCATTGAAGATGGATGATAACAATCTTAAAAGAATCCTCATACTTGTTTTCTCTTTAGTTAAATGTACCTCCATATATTTAGCTTTTTCTTATTGGATCAATTTATCTTTGATTTATCTGTAATCCAATTTTATCTGTTGATTTATTTCATCATACTATTTCCAAGTTCTCTAAAATGAATGCAATCTGGTCAATTGTAAATAAACAAATAGTCCTGTAATAGATGTTTGACTTTGCTAATTAAAGCTGTGTATACCTAGAGAAAATGACAACATTTCTTGGTCTATATATTTCCTCTTTCTTAAAATGGGGACCAAAATATATACTTTAAAGAGCAATTATATCAATGAAGGACAAGGCATGCATAATCAACAACAATTAACAAGTAGATAACAAAAATTAATTATATTCCCACTTAAGAATAGGATATTGGGGTCCCATTAGAATGGGGATGTTGTACTGTGTAAAATCCAGACTAAATCTTTCTATTTTGGCAGTTCTTTCAAAATACTACTGGGATATCTCTCTCTCTCTCTCTCTCTCTCTCTCTCTCTCTCTCTCTCTCTGGAAGTAAATATCAGAATTTTTCCTACCACTGATTACCAATACCTACTGGAGTATCTATATTTCTGTGAGATAATCTATAAAGACAAAAAGAGCAATGATTTTTTTCCTTAACTTAGTCATCCAACTATAGGAAGAACATCTAAACTATGATACTATTACAATTATGTTTAAAAAAAAATCCCAGACTCCAATTCCCTATTTCTCTTTTGAGAAGTAATCCCATTTCCTGTTAAAGTCTATTGTGAGGCTGAGTAGAAGAGCAGAAAACTTTGGCTGAAAACTATCTCAAGTAGATACATAGATCATATGAGATGAGGTCAACAGCGTTTGTGCACTTCAGGCTTAACGTTATACAAAACTGAGTTATCTTAAATTTAAATCCTGGATTGTCAAGAGCAAACCAATATATTTTAAAGCATTAGAAAGCAAACTGATTTTTCATCTGTGAGACTGAAGACTGGATTTCTTTAAATGTGGTAAGCACTGTTTTTGAGTGGTCACTATAAATATCACTGTAAGTGAATAAATGGACACAGAAAGACTTCAGAAAAAAAACATAAAAACCAAAGAAAGAATATAAAGGGGAAATAAAGGTGAAGAGTAACATAACATGGGCAGGTATATAATCTTGGAACTCAATCAAACATTTCATATAGGGGATAAAAAAATTACATATTCACATTGTTTCTTTACTAGCCTTAATTTAGAATTTCAGAAAGTTCCTCACATCATCATTATCACTGTCTAGACTTCCTTTCTTCTTTTTCTTTTTCTTCTCATCCTCCTTCTTTTTCTTGTCCTTTTCTGGAATGACATCATCAAGGAAGCTGAGGTCATGCTGGGAGAAGAGGTAGTCCATGCCTTTTCTGACAGCTACAAGTGCCAAGATCTGGTAGGATAAATATAAAAAATATGCAAGAAACTCTGTCAGTCATAGTGAGTGTTACTAGTGTCCCATCAAAGTCAGTAAAAACCTATTTGTATGAGGCCAGGGTATGACAGAACTCATCTTGCCTCTTTTAAAGTGGACTATAAACATTTTCGTCATTGGGAAAGCTAGCTCATAAATGTCTTAGTTGAAATTCACTTGTTTTGTTCAAGTAAACATAAGATCACATTTAACTAGAATTTCAATGTGAAAGGATTATTATCTGAACTATTTTATTTCACATAAGATTTTTAATAATGCAAAGTTAAAAGAAAAAATATGCTGCACATGAGATCTTGTCATTTAAAATTATACAAATTTTTAAAAAATTATACAATGTTTTAAAAAATCAAGAAATTCTGTATAAAACATATTAGACTAAAACATTTTCCAAGTAATAAATGAGGTAGTATTTGAGTATGTATAAACAATGTAATTCATGAGACCTCTTCAGTCACTACCATTAACTGAATACTTAGCTTTCATTGAATATTACACCAAACCATTAGGCAATATTTTTTCATTGAGTCCCATGACAAACCAAAAAAGTAGATGATATTATCTACATCTTACAACTAAGAAAACTGAAGCTTAGAGACTTAAGTATGTAACCCATGATCACAAATTCAGGTAAAGGAATAATACAAAGGATCCCAGTTGTCTGGGTTTAAAATTAATATTCTTAAGCTCTGTGTCTTTGATTCTACAAGCTGCTATTGAAGAGTAAATTTTTTGAAAATTTATTTATGCATAGGGTACAGGCCAGAGGTGTGGGAGGCAGTTAGAGGATTCACCAGAGACAGAGTGTGGGAGCAGAACAGGCAGACTGACTGAAACACACTGCTGAGGGGAGCAGTGGGCAAGACAGGAGAGGTCTGCTGCACCATGTGGGTCAGCTCCCTGACTGGGGATTGAACTGGTGCTGCAGTGACTACAGATGCTTCATAGTGTGGTGCTTATTCCCTTGTGCCACCAGAGAGGCACCTAAGAGCAACTTTTTAAGGCACAATAAAGATGACTTTGGTAAACAGTAAACTGAGAGTGAGAAGGAGAAAGGAGTCCTGACTGCCTTAAACAGGTGTCTTTATCTACCTCATGCTCTCTTTACTGTCAGTTTCTACATATCTTAGAGAAATAATCAACCCTAATAATATCACATGGTTTTTGTGATCAAATAAAAGCACTAAAAAATAGAAAATACTTTATGATGATAAAACATTTTTAAATATTTTAGTATAAACAATAAGTGAGTCACTGGATATACTTCAAATCTATGAAAGTCTAACTATGATTTTTCTAGTTTTAGCAAAACTAATAAAACGATAGACTATACAAGTAAGTAAATGGGACTCACTTCTTAGAGTATTTTCTAGTAAATTAATTGCTTTTTTAGAAAAGACAGTGATAGATAAGGGGTAATCAAGAAAAAAATTGACTCTGCAAATATCACTCGTACTTTACAGCATCCTTTGCTTCCATAGAGAAGAAAACAAATATAATCAATAATATACATAAAGTAAAATAATCATCCTGGCTAAGAGTAAGAGAAATTTTATAGAAGAAAAAAATGTGCTTTGTGTGTGAAAATTCTGTTTCCAAAGAAGTGGGGGATACAGAGCAGAGCTGAGGTTGGCTCTGTGACTTGTTTAAAGTATATGCATGTTCATTTTCTTACAAGAAACTGAAAACGATGTTAGAGTATAAAATTCAACAATGATGCCAAACACAGAGCTAGCATTTCCTTTTTCCCTTTTTCTTGTGATTCAGAGTAGAACGTTGTTTGCTTTGCCTTGCTTCTTATCACATCATGCAAGGATAGAACCGTCCTTAACCTTAGGATGACACAAACCAGCAAGAACTTCAAAAATTGAACTTCTCAGTTCATTTCTTCTAATTTACCAGATGACCTCTCACAAGTTGTTCAACTTGTTCTCTATTATTTGAACTGAACTGTGTTGTGCTTTTTTTTATTTAGATTGCTTCTATTCTACAACAGTATTTTAAAAATAATTAACATGTACTTATGTCTACAATGTGTCAGACATTGTGCTATTCACTGGATAATGATTATTGATGCTCAGAATAACAATAGTGATGCTACTCTCATCTCACTGATGAGCTAATCAGAGTTCTAAGGTGGCTCACTGACCAGGACCAAGCAGAGCCAGTATCTGAATTCAGTGAAGTCTGACTCCAAGGTCCAGTCTAGACAACTCCCGGCATAGGAACCTTAACTTAGGATGACCAAAGTGATAGGTCAAAGTTGGAAAAAACTGGAACCACCCATAAGAGATATGTGTTCTTTCCATATTACAATAACCATGTGTTATCAGTATGATGTTATGAGTATATTCAATTGCAGAAATCCCTACCATGACTGGGAAAATGATAGCAGCCACAGTTGACTTGAGGATCCAAAGCAGGGCTAGACACAACACCTGCAAGAAAGTGAACAGGTGGACTCTGCGCAAGGGAACGTGGCGCAGGTAGATAAAGTCAGGCTGATGCTTCAGAGGCATCAAAAGCAGTTTCAGACGATCCATGAACTAGGAAAGAAAGAGGAAGAGAATACAAGTAAGTACATTACTTTAACAGCTGACACCAAAGTCATATTCATGATACCTAACTAGCACTAGTGATTTATATTCTATAACTGAAGCAAGCAGTGTCCTTTTAAGAGGACACTAGTCAGGATATGCAGAAATTGAGTCAAGCACTATTAGACATACTATGAGTCTTACAATTTTTATATTACATTGCAGAAACTGAATGCAGAGATATAAGACAAAGTGCCACCAAAGACTAATATCACAAAATAAAATACACATTCCAGATACTCATCTCCTAGACTGCGTTTTTACCATCCGAGTCTCAGGAGAGATCATGTGCCCATTTTACTAATGATATGATGAGGGAAGACATCAAGTTCACGTATCTTATCTGTCTCAGTTTTCTTGTATGAAAGAAGGGGGGATGCCTGTAGCATCAGACTCATTTAGGGGTGTTTCAAGCATATACAGGATGTATCCAACATGAAAATAGGAACACACTTGGTATTTTCATACAAGTCACACTATTTATCTATGGCATAATGAATACATTCAGTAATGCACAATCATTTCTTTTCAGAGAAAAGAAAAGCTAAATGAATGTTAGAGCACGTTTCAGAGGGTTAAATAAATACATGAAGCTAGAAGAGGTTATTACACTGTCTAAAAAAGTATTGAAATGACCACGAGCATATACTTCAAAGAATAACTGCTGAGTTTACACTGATGATAATGACTGGATGAAATTTAAGTACCTATCATAGGATTTTTCAGATGGAAGATACTCAATTAATAGTTGTTGAAGAGAATACCTATATAACACTGAAATAGTAACTACTTTATTTTGGAGGGAAGGGAGAAATACAAAAGTAAAACAGTCTTCTTGCAAGTGTTATAAAAAGTTTTATTTCTTCAGAGCTATTTTTGACTGATGTGAGGCTTCCCATCTATGAGTATTAGATTACAAAATTTCTAGCTAAATCAGATCTTGCCAAAAGATCTAAAAGAGAAATCCTCAAGAAAAGAGAAAATAGCACTGCAGAATTTATGCAATCCTCTTGCTGTCCCTTTAACAAAGGATTTTTCCCTATTATAAAATCATTTTTTTTCTTTTATTTAATAAACATGTACTGAGTTCCAACCATTGATTAAGCACCTAGAACATAAAAACAAACTTCTTATTTAGACTGACTTATTAAGGCAAAACAAAACATAAAAGTTATTAGTTTGGAGGCCATATTAAGTTTACTATTTTTCTATTTAGGGAAATAAAGAATATTTACAATGCCAAGTAAAGATAAAATATATTTTACATATTATACTATCTTGTACCAGTAGTTTCTTGGGCACAAATAACCCACATTCACATTCACCTAGTCAAATCTATGATGAATCACCTTAAATTTTGCAAGAAATATCCAAAAGGTGAAGACTGCTACCCAGTTGACCTAAACAAGGAGAAATAAAATAGCCTTTTCTTTTTTGGGGGGTCTGGACCTTTTCCCAGCTCTATCTGACTCTAAAACCAATTAATCTGAATTCAACAAATGAAAGCAAGAACTATTATGAAGGAGCTCAAATAAATTCTTATGATGGTCACAGAACATGCAGTCTTTTCCCTTTAAAACATTACTAAGTGCTAAATAAGGCTACAGTTAACAAGGTGCCAAAAAACAGCAGAAGTACTTCCAGTTTACTGGTGCCAATTAAATTAAACCTCAGTTGAAAGACAAAGTCCCTTACAAAGTTTTCCCTAATGACTTTTTAAAAGGGGGGCCAGTTTTACCCAAGTTGTGAATAGTTGAAGTTTTCTACAAAAGTAGCACTTACACCAGACTGACTTTATTCTTTATTCTTTTATTGGTGCAAAACATTTGCTCATTGATCTCAGTCATGTGAAAAGCAAACCAAATAAAAATAGCCTATTCTTGATATAGGGTAAAGGTAAATGATTACACATCTTGAGGAGTATATTGAAAGAGATTTCCTTCTTTAGAAGAAAGAAAATAAGAAAAAGGGGACTTCAGAAGGGAAGGACATAGAGAAGGAAAGAGGGAAGTAGGAAGGAAAGTCAAATGATCTTTAATTGTCAAGAATGGTATGAAACAGGTGAATGAATGGTGGAGAAAATAGAAAATAAATGAATTTAAGAAACTCAGCAGTTAGTGGTTAGAACTTTTCTTCAAATATCTATTACTGGAATCTTACTACTAGAAAAACACGACTATCTTTAGATTGTTATGGAAAACTTACCTGCACACCATTAAGGGATGCTACCCCCATGTACAGGAACACACCATAAAGTACAGGCATCGGAATAAACTAGAAAAGAAAAAATTCAGAGGTTAAAATAATAATAATAATAATATAAACAGTAATGGAGAGGGGTAGTTTAAATAGAGGCTAAATCTGAAACTAAAATACAGAACATAAATATTGTAGTAACTTTTGATTAATATGTTTTATTCATCACTGATAAATTTCTAAATCCTTTGAACTAAAAATAAATGGAGGATGAAGGAAACTTTCAATTTTTGTTTGCTACTTGCATTTTTTTCACAATGAAAATGCATGACTTTAATAACTATTTTCAATAATAAAAAAAATTTCTGTTTCCCTTTGCCCTTAAAAGGAATGCCTATGTAAACCAGATGCTTGCATGGACTGTACAGAAGAAATAGAAATGAAGTTGCTTTGCCCGGAGACCAAGTTCCTTTTCCAAATGTATGTTCATTTTTTTCCTTAAAATTTTTCACCAAGTGTTCTATATGACTATTGGTGTATAAATGACTCTTTCAATTAAGTAAACATCAAACAATCACCCCCCTTCTTTCTTCCTCTCAGGAATATTAAGAGAACTAACTAATGAGAACGCTGCTTGAAAGAAGCATGGGGCATCTGGAAGCAATTAATTACACACATGGATTAATACACATCTTTTAAAACTGAATTAATACATTCTCATACATTAATTAGCAAGAGTCTTTTACATTAATACAAAGTGTTTTAACAATGGGAAGTTTCAATGTGATGTTTATTAGTTTTATCTCTTCTAGACCTTTGAAATGTCCCTATTACTGAGAAAGCTAAGCAAATCAACGTGATTCTGTTCTGAGGAGGTCTACTCTCTGGACAACAAAAGGTTTCTAGGTTGAACTTAGAAAAGAAATTCAAATGATTTCAGAGTTTCAGAATTCAAGTACTAAAATCTCAGTCAATTAAGTCGAACCTTACCAAATTTCCAAAAGGGGGCTACAATAGCCAGAAAAGTATGGCTTTAGAGTGAGTAATGGCTAAAGAACAATCACATGTATTAAGTGAAGCACAATTTCTATTTGCCTCTTGTGAGCACCTAAAACAGTTCTGTGCCAACATCAAAATTTTGGCCAGTCCTGGTGAAACAGTAAATTCCAAAATGTGTCATGTATATCTCCAATTGTTATTGGTTACAGGAATTGTTAAATATATATGGAATTTTTTTATTTGTAAAAAAAACAACTTCTTAAAAAGAATAACAATTGTGGGCCTCCCTGGTGGCGCAGTGGGTTAAGCAACACACTATGAAGCAGACCGCAGCCACTGCAGCACAAGTTCGATCGATCCCTGCTGCCGGCCAGGGAGGGGGCCCACATGGCACAGCAGACCTCTCCTGCTGTGCCCGCTGCTCCCCTCAGCAGTGTACTTCTGTTGATCTGCCTGTTCTGCTCCCCGTTCTCTGTGGTGAATCCTCTCACCTTCCCCCCCCCACACACACCTCTGGCCTGTACCCCAGTGCTTGTATGCATAAATAAATAAAATCTTAAAAAAAAAAATAACAATTTTAACATAGTTAATTTGATCTTGAAATAAAAAAAAAAAGGCGACATGGAATGTATGTGGTGGTGAAGTCACAGAAGAGTCACCACAAAAAGGTGAGTGCATCACGTTCAAGCCCTACAGCGTGGACACGTGCTGGTATTTCCTTCAGCACGTGTGTGTTTCTATTCTGTTTTATTCTTTTGTACACAGTCACCAAAAATTTAAACTGAAAGTAACAAAGGACAATTTTATAGCTTTGACTTAGTTTAGAGGAAGTGTTGGCTTTAACACTCTGTGATTCACAGACAAGGGATCACCAGTCTTCAGATGTCTGTTGTCACCCCTCACCCACCACCAAGGAACCCATAATCCACGACCACAGACCACCTGGCTCCCTTCACATTGTGCTCTGTACCCTGTCCTTCTGGTTTGGTAGGCTTAATTCTACAGACAGATTTCTAGTGTTTGTTATTGGTTTGATTTTCTCTGTATTCCACATATTAATGAATGTCTTTCTCCTCCTGATTTATTTTCCTTAGCATTATTTTTAAAATATCTTATGCAGATGGGGACACTTCCTTTTTTCCCTAAATATGATGACTTCTTATTTTATTTCTAAATTCTTGGGAGAAAAGACAGGTGCAAAGAAAAAAGAGACAGAGTTCATGGGAATCTAGTTAGAAGTTCTGCATTAGTTACTTTTTAATAAGTAAAGTGATTATACTAAAAGACTTGAAAGAAATGATCACAGAAGTGATCTGAAGCCTTATCCCCATCTCTCACCTAACATTTGCTAATATTTTCTCTAAGGTAGTTCTAATGCCAGTGTGAAGGAAAACTATGCTTCAGAACCTAAGTTTGTTCTCTCTGAACTAATATTGATAAATATCACCAAATCTACCACACACACAGAATGGGCATGGTTAGGAGACTAGCTTTTGATATGATAGGACTTTAAAACAGTTATTCTTTGATGAAAAGGAACTAATGCATAGAAGAAAGTCTATTAATTTGATTCAGGCCAACTTCAAGGTATTATAGCTATCTTATGAAATTTACCATTTTCTTTATAAAAGTGCAGTGTCTCAATAAAAATCTTCCAGTCTGAAAAGCCTGGCAAAATTTGACAGAATTAATGGGTCAGAAGATATTTTTTATTGGATTTGGTTCATGAGTCACATCAGAAGGTCAATCCTTGAAAACTCATCACAATAGACTCCTTCATCACAATAGAAATTTCCCAAAGGAAGAAAGAATGTGTTTTTAAAAGATGAGATTACATTTTAAGCTAAATTAATAGTAATACACATACTAATAGTAGACAGATATTTTTACAAATCAAGACTAGATAAAATAAATACGATATAGAATAGGTCCAATTATTATATGTAATATAAAAATAAACTAAATATTTTAATGTAAATATAACTTTCAATAAATATATTTAAAGTCTTTTAGTGCTTGATCCTACCAACAGATAAAATAATAAAATGGAGATGCGGTCAATGAAGATTTAACATATTCAAATTACATCACCAAAATTTTCTAATTCTGGTGAATAAAATTCTACTCTTTTTTCTCCTATCCCTCTCTTTACCTTATGATAATACTAGAATATTCCCAAAAGAAAAAATACAAAAGAATTTAGTAAGAATGGTAAATTGCAGTTGTACAAAGTATATTTCACTGTAGAAGTGATACCTCCCAGAAGAAAACAGTCATTGTGTGTACGAGTGTGAATATGTGTGAGAGACTCTGTATGTGTGTAAAACACAGAATGAGGGTGTTGATCATGCACAGAGATGTGATAGATCTGGGTTCTAATTCTGTCTCTCACAGTTGTGAAACCCAGAGAAAATGATCAACTTCTATCAGTATTATTCTCATCTATATAGAGACTCATATGTAAAGATACACACCATAAAATATCTAGCTCAACACCTGGTTCCTGACAGAAACAAAGAAAATGTGACATTGCTGTCATATTAACATCAGGACCTTCACTGATGAGTGAGCTGAGAAAGCTGCAGCTGCAAAGCAAAACTCTTGGCCCCTCTATGGTGAAGATAACAGTTACAGGAGGATAGGCCAGGGGGATGACTACAGGGTCAAACTCAAAGTCTTGATTTTATTTAAACTCTGTAACATTGGGGCCTCCCTGAGGGTGCAAGGGGTTGAGTGCTGCACTGTGGGGCTTCTGTAGCCACAGCAACGCAAGTTCTAGCCCCAGCCAGGGAGGGGACCCACATGGCGCATCAGACCTCTCCTGCCTTGCCCACTGTTCCCCTCAGCAGTATATTTCAGTCAATCTGCTTGTTCTGTTCCCTGCTCTGGCTCTGGTGAATCCTTTCACCTCCCATACCTCTGGTCTTGTATGCATAAATAAATAAAATATTTTAAAATAAATAAACTGTAACATCGACCTTGTAAACTCTAACAACTGTCAAGAACATGTTATTAAAATAATACACGAATGCCCTTAAACCTTAACAATTTGGTCAATAAGGAAACTGCTGACTTTTGAGCTGGTCCTTAGTCACTGAAGAAACAGAATGGTGAGGAGTTGGTAAAAATTCCATTTTTTCCTTTTACATAAGAGAATTGGAAATTGACTCAGAAAACAATATGATACAATCTCATGAGAAATGATAGTGAATGAGTTCTGTGAGCCAAAGTGTAGCCTTATTTTAAGAGGCAGTTATCTGAAGTATGAGACCAGGGTTTGGTGTCCAGAATTGTGACTATTTCCACCTGGCAACTGCATAGACCCAGAGTCACTGGAAGAGAGTCTGTGAAAAGGGTGGTTCAACAAACTTTTTCATTAGGCTAAATTTTGCCCAAAATGTGTAAAGTGAAATTATTTTGTTAAAATGTTTCCATGATATTGTGGGAAACATAGATTTTAAAATAACAACAATAATCCAACATTGGCTCTTGTGATTTCTTACTTCAGTGACTAAGGCTATTCCTTACTTTAAGGATCAATCACATCAGTTAATGTTAGAATGTGTGCTCCTATTATACTACTAAAGTTTGGTGAGTTATGTGATTTTACCACAGAACCCTAATTAGCTCATTTGAAAGGTCAATATATCAATAGGAAGAAGCAGATGTTGACAGTAAGTTTAACCGAAGTCAAAGTTATAACTGAGTAAAACCCAAGGTTAACAATTAACCACAGAGAAAATGGTGTCAGGGGTTACCCTTGGAGGAAAAAAAAAACCTTTTTCCCTCTACCTCATGACTGTGTATATTTTAAAGAAACAGGTGACAACTTAGAAAATGGTTTTACATAAAACTGCCCTCAAAAAGAAGATCAAATGAATTGTGTGAAGAGAAATATATGGCTTTTGCTTTTTAAGAAGAAATAGTTTACCATATTTCCTCTCCTCTCACAACATCACTCATAAATTTAGTGGTCTCAGATGATCCTAGTAGTTTTTTCCCATATTAAGCAGTAATTTTTTCCCATTTCAGTTGCCCACGCCTACTGATGCAGACAGCCTTTGAACATGTTTATATCTCTGCTAAATCTGTCTTTTTACATGGCAAAATGTAAGGAATTTTAGTACACTAGCTTCAAGTTCTGAAAGATACCCCTTGACCTTGGCTAATAACAGTCGTACACTTTTCAAATCTTACTGATTTCAGAACTGTTGGGAAGCAGGAACAACTGGCTTCCTGAGCTGGTCAGACAGTTCAGATCTGTGTTTCTGTAGTGGAAATATCGCCTGTGAAACCAAAGTTCTCTATCAGGAGGCTAAGGAATGGTAAAGATCAGCAAAAAGAGATGAAAGGCAGATTCTGGAGCTTACTTTTCCCATTTTTCTGGCAAGCCCAAAGAAATAAAGATCAAGAAAAGTTCACAGCTACTTCTGCTGCCTTTGCATGAGTTAGTTTATCTTTAACATGAGGAGTAGCCCAAAATTATTTTTCAGACTTATTTAATGGTTTGAACTACGGAAGAGAGTATTTAATTTCTATTTGGCAAACTTTGCTTCAGTTTTTATAATATGTTACATACTCTGCTCAGTAACAGAAGACAAAGGATAGTGATTACAGGGATGACAATGACTATGATATGATTGTAACAATCGTTTCCATTTATTGAGCTTAGTATTTGACTTAAAGTCTCTGAACAGATATTTTTCTACTTTTTTTTCATATATTTTTCTATTTCTACTTTACTTTGTATAACTGGGGTACAGACCAGGGATGGGGGGTGGTGAGAGGATTTACCAGAGACAGAGTGGGGAGCAGAACAGGTGGATCTACTGATATACTGCTAGGGGGAGCAGTGGGTGAGATAGGAGAGGTCTGCTGTGCCATGTGGAATAGCTCCCTGGCTGGGGAGCAAACTGAGACCATACCAGTAACAGGGCTGAGACTTAACCCCTATGCCACCAGGGAGGCCCTGAACAGATTTTTAAAATTTAGTTCTCCAATAACACCTACAAAATATACTAATAATTTCTTTCATCTCACAGATAAAATATATGAATAACTAGTCAGGTCACAGAGTTTTAAATGACAGCACCAAAACTTAAACTTGAGCCTTAGGCACTAAAGTACCTGGATTTGTCTGCAGGACCCCCCTCCCCACCTCGGTTCAGAAAAAATGAGATCACAGTTCAGCCCAAACATGTCGCCCATTAGAGAAATGAACCAGAAGAGCATCTAGTGTGGCCACGGGCACTGCAGAGCCCACACCCTATCAGTAGCTGAATGACTCAGTAGCAATTGAATAAAGGTGAGCCAAAGCATGGATTACTTAAGGCAAAGCAAAGCACCCTCATACCTACTGATCCCTTACATTTCTCTATTTCTGTGTATTCTGACTTGTTTCTATAGATACTAAGGTGCTTTGTATATCAGGGGTCTAAAGAATTATTGTAAAATAAAGAACAAATGGATTTTCCGCTTTTACTCCCCTGCAGTCATATTTGGGTGTAGTGTGAGCAAATAGCAAGAAACTTTACCAAAAATGTAAGTGTTGTATCTCTTCCTAAAAATAGCAATTTAGACCATATCTGTTCTTTGTGTATCTTCAAGGTTCAAGCCAACTTGCTATAACAACAACAAAAGAACTTTTAAACACATTTGACTTTTTTGAATGAGTACTTTATACTGTACTAATGAAAAGGAGATTTTTTTAAAAAAGAAAAAAATGGGAGAGGGTGATAAGCAAATTTGAATTGATGGAAAGATTTCTGTCTCGTTATCCCTTACTGTGGCAAAGCAGACCCCATAAAAGAAATTCTGCAGTTGTGTCATGTCAGCCCACGTCCTGGAGACACAGGAGCAGTCTCCCACAGCATGGGGTCATCATTTCCTTCAAAGACCTCTCTAAATACTGATCACTCCGTTGTCCCATTGTCTATGTGGAAAAGCAGTTTCCTCTTATGTGTGGGGATATGTACCAAGATCCCCAGTGGAAACCTAAAACTGCAGGTTGTATTGAACTGTACATAAAACATATTTTCCCTATATATATATCCATGATAAAGTTTAATTATACATTAGGTACAGAGATTAATAAAAATAGCTAATAAAACAGAATAATTATAACAATATATTACAATAAAAGTTATGAGAATGTGGTCTCTTTCTCTCTAATTACCTTATTTTCAGACTGTAGTTGGAGCATAGGTAACTAAAACTGGAAAGTGAAAGCAAAGATAAGGGGAGACTACTGTAAAAAGCTGCAAACTGGTCCAGTCACTATAGAAATCTGTGTGGAGGTTCCCCAGAAAACTAAAAATGGATCTACACTTTGATCCAGTGGACTCCACTAGGAATCTACATAAAGACACAAAAACACTAATTTGAAAGGAAACTTGCACTCTTGTTGTTTACTGCCAAGATATAGAAACAACTCAAATGCCCCAAAATAGATGAATGGATCAAAAAATGTTGGTATATTTATACAATATAATATTACTCAGTGATCAAAAAAGACAAACTTAAGCCATCTGTGGCAATATGGATGGAGATAGAAGGGATTGTGCTAGCCAATGTAAGTCAGAAGGAAAAAGATAAATACCAAATGGTCTCACTTATATGTGGAATATAGATAAACCAAGAAAAAAGTCAAAACTAGCAAGCTGAACAGAGAACTGATGCATACAGCAAAGGAGGGGAGGGAAGTGGCAAAACAGGGGAGGGAAGAACACCAGGGAATAGGGAGATGGTTCACGGGTGATAGGGTAGCAGAAGAACTAGGGATTACAACAATGTAAGGGAAAAAATTCAGTTAGTTGATTAAAAAAAAAAATGTTCTTGAACTGGATTTTCTCTAATGCAGGGGTCTATGGGGTTAGAGATGAGTACAGAGGACTTGAGCAATGCAACCAAAACTCAAATTTCAAACCTACCCAACGATGAACTTTGTAGTATCAAAGTGACAACCAATTTCCCTCAATCCCTACAGGACATACAATCTTTACTTTTTTAATCAGTAACCTCAGTATGTAACCAAAAACTAATTCTCTACAGTTGTTTTTAATTTACTCCCTATGTACTACATGATAAATGTATTCATGATTTTAGTTAGAAATTAATTAAACCAGTTAATTGGCATTGTGGAAACCAAGAAGAAAAGATGAATATTTAAAACTTCTTTTTTCCAAGTGTTTTGTGCCTATATCTGACATATGCATTAATCTAAATACTCTGAAAGTGAAATCAGACTTGTATATAAGGTAAGAAATTACTGTTTCACTTTCCTTAAATTCATAGAACTGGCGGTTGAGATGTAAATGTGCTAACGTGAGAGATATGGAGGACTTTGTCTTGCACTATCTGTTCCATTTTTTTTTACTGAGGTATTATTGAAATATAACATCATTGAAATATATGACATATATAATTGAAATATAACATTAGTTCTAGGCATAAAATATTGTTTAATATTTTATAGATACTGTGAAACACTCACTACAATACGTCTAGTTAACAGCCATCACCACAGAGTTACAAATTCCTTTTTGTGATGAAAACATTTAAGATCTACTCTCTCAAAGATTTTCAAATGTACAATAAAATGTTAACTAAAGTCACCATGTTATACATTACTTATTTATTTTATAACTGGAAGTTAATACTTTTTGACCCCTTTTACCCATTTCTCCTATTTCCTATCCCAACCTCTGGCAACAACCAATCTATTTTCTGTGTCTATGAGTCTGGGTTTTGTTTGTTTTCTTATATTCCATAAATAAGTGAGATCATATGGCACTTGTCTTTCTCTGTCTGACTTATTTCACTTAGCATAATGCCCTCAAAGACCATCTATGTTGTAGAAGTGGAAATATTTCATTTTGTTTTATGGCTGAATAATATTCCATTGTGCACATATAACACATTTTCTTTATCCATTCATCCAACAGCAGACACTCATACTGTGAGTTATTTATAAGAATGTATGACCCCATTACTTTTGAAATTAAGCATTCAAAAAAAAACTTTAAAAATTAGAATTAAGAATAAAAAATTTCAGAGAAAATGTGGGAGAATATTGTTAACAATGGTTGTTTATAGCTATTAGGTCTACAAGCGATTCTTATACTTTCATGCAAAGTTTAAGACATAAATTATCAATAATTGACCTGTACAGTTTGTATAGTAGAAAAAACATAAATGTTTGTATCACAATAGAAAATTGGAAGCTTCATGACAGGCATATATTAACATTTTCATTCCTATTTCTACTTCTAAATAAGCTTTCACCAACAGTTTCTATTTACCTTCCTAGGAAGATATTAAACCCTATCAATCAAACCTATCTATTGACTCCTAACTTGCTATATAATCTGCCACATCATTTTTCTTCTTCAAAGTTTCATTTATAGGGCCCTTCCTGATGGTGCAGTGGGTTAAGCAACGTACTATGAAGCAAAACGCAGCCACTGCAGCACGAGTTTGATACCTGCTGCCGACTGGGAAGGTGACCCACATGGCGCAGGCAGACCTCTTCTGCCTGGCCTGCTGCTCCCCTTAGCAGTATGTTTCAGTCCATCTGCCTGTTCTGCCCCCTGCTCTGTCTGGTGGATTCTCTCACCATTCCGTACCTATGGCCTGTACCCCAGTGCTTGTATGAATAAATAAATAAATCCTTTAAAAAAGTTTCATTTCTAAAGTGTTTTAGTTATAAATCATAAGTAAATCTATATTATTCTGCCTTTCTGATATTAAGATTCCTAATTCAAAGAAAATGGAAACATAATAATTAAGAATAGGAAAAAAATTATAAAATGATTATCCTTAATTACTCATGTTATTTCAGAGCCTAATGTAATAGGGAACAGAGTGGCAAGATTTAGAGACAAGTAAATAGGAAGAGATGGGAAGAAAGGAGGTGAGGGACTAGGATGAAGGAAGACTAGTACAAAATGTGGTAGGAGGGGCGATCATTTAGGCAGATTGAACTTTATGAATCTGCTATTTCATAGGTTAAAAATATAAATATTGACAATTTTTCAACCAAATAACTGCATTAATAATAATAACAAAAATAATAGAGGTGAAGAATGAGAAGGAAATCAAGATAAAATTCTTTTAAAGTCCTCATTCTATCTGCACCATTTCAGTGTGTTATAGAATTGATGAGAATCTTCATGTATTTCATAAGAGATTCTGTTTTTCACATATCCAAGTAGTTATCAGTTTTCTGAGAAGGAGAAAGTGTATTTCACATATTTACCTTCAAGATGGGAGCCATGAAGACTGACAGACCCGTCAGAATAAACACAAGGGTTCCAGTGACTCGTTGTTCCCTGAAAGCAAATCAAAAGATTATCACCGTATCACTTGTTTCCATTAATCATACGTTATTCTCTTCTCAAAAAAAAAAAAATACTAAGGTTTTTCACTAAGATACCAGAACTATTGATATCATATGTAGTTAATGCCTCAAGGACAAATAAGACCAACATAATTATAAAATTCCCTTAAAATGATTGCAGTTCAATTTGAATTCATAAAGATAGAAGTGATTCAGCTAAATTCTTCACTTCTTTTAGAATCAAAAGAGAAAAATCACTTGCTCTTGATCTACCAATTACTGGACTCTTTGAAGTTCTTATTTTTTAAATAACTTGTTCTGTTGTATAATTACACCTTCTTTCACAAGAGACAGACATTACATTGTTCCATATTCTAATTAATGAACAGCTCAAGGAACTTTTATCAGTGCAATAAATCCCATCAAGCTAATTTCCAAATCTACAACATTAAAAGTACTTTTTAACAAATATGACTCCCATTCAACCCCAAAAAAGAATCATCCACTGTTCCAGCATAGGAAATGATGACTCTGCTATTCACCCAAGCACTCAGGAGCAGGGATTGCTGCAAAAAGTACTTAAAGGATAAAGGGCATCTATTGCCTTTCATGGCTACCCAAATTTAACAGCCAGAGGTCACCGTTTCTCAAAGATAATGGGGACAGAAAATGAACCGGAAAAAATAATTCATTTCTCTTCACAGAATCTTAAAAATTGTAAGACAGATTCAAGAGTTTAGGGATTCTCAATAAAGATTAAAGACTAAAGGGTTTGGCCTTTAGAGATGACTGTGATGGAGTAAGTACCACAGCACCAAGATGACCTCTATGTTCAAGAAATAAATGGCTTGTTTGTAGTTTTATGTTGCATCTTTCATTAATCAAAGGAAATTAATGTATCATAAGAAGTGAACTAAAAAACTTACAGAAGACTCTCTTGCTGATAAATATTTAGCCCTGTTTAGAAAAGTAAGTATAGGAGTAAATTCATCATCATAGGCCCTTTCTCCTCACATAGTAGGTGTCCTGCTATTGGACACAAATGTGTGTGCATGATGTGTTTGGTTGAGCCATTTCCCTCCCAGTTAACATACCTCACTCCAAGAAATTTTGGTTGTTCTCCAGGTGCAGAAGTCTCTGTCTCCATCTTCAAACTATCAATGTGAGCAATGGAGATGACAGTTGCAGCCACATACCACGGAAGAGCCATGAAGGAGCAAATCACCATGAGGACAGCCACCCAAAAGAGATCCAGGTGGTACCCAGCTCCTTTCTGTACACAGGGGAAATAAAACAATGTGCTGAAAACACTCCTATTTGCCATCTAATTGTATTTCCATATAGGAATTAAGGTTCCTGAAAGAATTCAACTTACTCTGCTTGGTAAAAATGGTAACTAGAAGGTAAGCTCCTTTAGCTAAAGATATTAACTAGAAGGTAGGGGAGGGGATAATCATCCTTATATTACCCCCCTCGCTACTAAGCACAAATCTGCCACATGATACCTCCTCTAGTTTCATTAATTGTTAGATTTAAGTCACAGCCTCCTTATTATTGTATAATTTATTTGTTATCCTCTCTGTATCCAATTTTGTGGTCAGTGTGATGGAAATATATACCTAGCTTGAAAAGGGATTGTGGCCATAGAAGCATCATGTAAGAACTAACATGTAAGTGTTTTTGACACAGTGGGAGCTGAGTAAATGGTGATATAACATTACAGTTGGCCCTTAACAACATGGGCTAGAACTGTGTGGGTCCATTTCTATGTGGATTGTTTTCAATAAATACTTAAATGAACTTTCTCTTAAGATTTTATTAATATTTCCTTTTCTCTAGATTGTTTTATTATAAAAATACAGTATATATATACTGTAACATACAAAATATTTGTTAATTGATTCTTATCTGTAAGTCAACAGCAGGCTATAAAAAATTAAGGGTAAGTCTAAAGTTATATGCAAATTTTCCACTGTCCCTAACCCCTGCATTGTTCCAGGGTCATCTGGAATGGTATTGGTTGTTATCATTAATATAAGCACAGGGAACACCTTAAAAGCAGGTACTGTATTCTCTGCTTGATAGTCAGCAGTGTGCTGTTCACCCTGACGGTATACAGTGTATAGAAATACCAGAGAGCAACTTTGAGAAAGTATGTAGATCATCCTCACCTTCATAGTATGTGAAAATAATTCCTTAACAATTTATCATTATCAAAATAATATTTACTGACTAGCAGAGCAGACAATGTAACAAAAGTTCTAGTTCTTTTATTCACTAGATAAATATTGCTAAATGTGTCCACAATATTATTCTATGGTTATATTTCTCTGCTCTATTTGTAAAGAAATCAAATGTGTAATACCCCTATGGAGACTGAGAAAACAGAGCAGTCCATTTTCACAGCAGGAGAGCAGCAGCACCAAGAGCCAGAACATGACCAATCTGAGGAGATGGAGAATTGGTTTTAAAACTGACTGTGATTTACACTAGGAACCTGGTGACTGCTATGGTTCATATCCTGTTACAGTCAGAACACTGCTCTCTTTACACTGAGATGCTGAAATTTCACCCCTGACTTGCACACATGGGGCTAGCTATGTTCTCAACTCATCATAGGCAAAGGTAGATGACACAAGAAAGAATGCATGTATTTCTCTAGTCCAGGACTGCTATGAATGAAACTCTCCTTGGGAGACAAATAGGTTAATATGTTAAACCAGGTCATTCAGTATAAGTGGTTTGAAGGCATAGGGTAAAAACTGGGAGTGTGCTAAGGTAGGGGGAAGGAGGTAACGGTGGGAGGAGCTGAAACAAACTTGTTCAATAATGACTAAGAAAGTGAATATCAAGACATATCTGGTATCCTCGTAATTCATCCTTTCCACAAATACTGATTGCCTATTATTAGGTTGATGTTGGAAACATATTTGTGAATAAAATAGATACTTCTGGAGGTTCCATTCACTTAAGACAACAGTGATCAACATAAGTGAGTAAACTAGACAGTATCTTACACAGTAACATACACTAAGGAGAACTTTAGCAACTTAGGTTTGTACACTGAATCCAATGGGAAGTCACTGGAAGTCTTTAAGTGGAGGAGTGCCTTGATTTGCTTTTATACTAAACACCATGGCTATTATTTTAGGAATACACTAAGGAGTATCAAGAACAGTAAGACTGGTTAGGAACCTGCAGCCATAATCCATGCAAGAGATTGTGATAATTCGAATCAAAATGGCAGACTGCTGTGAAAATGGCAAGAAGTGGTTGGATTCAGGCTACTCCTTAATGTGGAGCCTCCCAGATTTGCTGACCTCTGCCTGTGGATTCACCTTATGACTTTACTGCATGTCATTCATGATCTAGCCTCTTTTCACATCAGAAGCATCATCTTTCACCTCTCCTCTGCTTGGATCTAATGTCAGACATTTTCAACCACATGCAATTCTTCAAATATGTCTAATTCACGAATCCCTTTTGTGTTCCTCCACATTGGATAACCTCTACTCTTCTTTATTTTCCCCTTGGCTCAGTCTTACTTGTCCTTGAGGTTTAAATCAGTCTTCACCCTTTCTGGTAGTTTTTCTTACCTCAGTTTGTCTGAGACAGGCACATCCAGTTAGGTTATATCTCCTTTTTATCCCTGGTCTATTACTTTATCCCTTGCCCTATCACAACACTCATCACACTGTTTTGAAATTTTAAGTATATTTATCTGTCTTTGATATCAGACACAAGTAACATGAGAACCTGGACTATATTCATTTTTCTTTGTATCCTGCATAGCATGGAAGAGAGCATAATGCATAGTCAATTCTTACTGTTCACTGAAAAAATGAGTGGCAAATAGTCATGTAAATATTCTCCTGAATATAAATTCTTAGTCATATAAAATTAATTTCATTAATTGATAGAAATGTGAATTAGCAGGGAGGAGGATGATAAAAGGGGAGATGAACAACAGCTGGAAGTATCACATAATTTTAAATCCTATTTAGACAAAATCACTCAAGACCATGTTAGTGGTAACCAATAAGGTAGTTAATAGGCAGGAGCCTCAAATTTTATTGCCAAGGACACAGTAATAACCTAAGGATGTACACAGGCCAAAAAGAATAGTTTTTGCACAAAAAGTCATGCATGCCACCCTATGCTCTCTTTGCCTTTTCAATTAAAACAAGTTTGAGTTAGATGTCTTAGAGACTAGCAAAAAGGTGTCACATAATACCAAAGTGAATAGAATGAGGACTTTAGAAAGTAGAATACAAAGGGAACTATGTAAAACTACCCAAATAAGTAAAAGTTTTGGGACAATATAATAATTAATTTTGTGCTTCTTGACATCACTTCTGTCAAAAAGTCTTTGCCCTCAACATTTAAATTTAAGTGTGTCACAAATATAATAAGCTTAAAAATAAAATTTATTTAAGTCAGGGTCCAAATTCAGCTCAGACATTATCTTAAAAAAAAATCCTGGTTCACAGATTTTCCCCAACAGTTTGCTGTTTTCCCTTGTGATATATTTGTTAAGGGCATCCAGGTTGTCTGTTTTTCTACCTTTTGTCAGATAACAATCCACCTGAAACTTAGTGACTTAAAACAACAACTTATTATTATCTTTTGTTTTCTTTGGATTAACAGGGTTTGGATGGATATCTCTTGCTTGAGGTCTCTCCTGTAGTTAGAATTACACGATGGCTTGGATTGATGTCTTTTATAGTCCTCACTGAAATGGTTATTCAGAAAGCACCTTGATCTTTGATATACCTTCCCCCACATGCACACACACACACACACACACAAAAATATAGCTAGCATCTCATCCTCCAGGGCCTTTCTCTGTGTCTTAGGCATCTCAAAGCATGACAATCTTCAGTTATTAGCCATTGTCACGTAACAACTGAGATCCAAGAATTAAAAAGTAGAAACTGCTAGACCATTTCATGGTTACAACTGCAACCAACAATGCATAACGTCTTTATTTTGCCATTCAGTTGGCTAATATAGTCACAAGCTCAGCCTCCCTTCAAGGGGTGAAGAAGGATGCCACTGTCTGGTGGAGGAATGGCAAGTTTGTACTGCAGAAATATATGTGGGAGAGGAGATATTTTCCACTCACTTTTGGAAAATAAAGTCTGCCATATTAGTAATAAAGACTTTGTCCTAGTGTATTTCTTGGTGACTGCTTTTCTGTGGATCATTTAGGACAGCTTTTTGCACTTCATAATTCCTTTAACTTGGCCACTAAGTTTGAACACTTGGTGAATTATAGTTTTGACTGATACATCTATATATAAGTACACATATAGATTTTGAGGGTGGAATGGAAAAAATAATTCATAGAAAGCCAAGATTACTTTACACTCCACTTTTTACTTGAGGTCTTCCAGACCACAGAGATAATATGAATTCCAGCTGCGAACATTATTGCACGTTTATGGTTAGGAATGGCTTTGGAGATTTTCTTTTCTATTGGCAAAACTAGGAAAGACATGCATTACTATTGTATTTCTCTGCAGACTTTAAAAAAAATAGTTGACAAATTAAAAAGTAGTTGACAATACTGTTTTAGAGTATCATAGTTACATTTGCGATGGAATCTGCCATCTATACTTTCCTCCCACGCCCCTGGGCTTGGTCCTCTGTCCCTACAGTTCAGATGGCCATCCTAATCCAGGACTTAAACCCATAAGGACCGACATAGTCTCTCAGGGCAGGTCTGGGCTTCTGGTTTTATAGACCCTATAGACTTACTCATTTTTGTTGCCATTGTTTTTTGTCTCCAGTTATTTCTTTCACTTTCTGGCAGGTAAGCCATGGTTTATAAGATATTTTCTGTGTTTTGTCTGAGCATTTTATTTGTTTGCTCATTTGTCCATTTATTGTTGAGGTAACACTGTTTTAAAACACTGTATATGACTTATGGGTAAAGGTTCATCTCTCTTTTAGACATATGTCATTTAGACATATTTAGACACCACACCCACCACTAAAGCATTAATAATCCTCCACCACAGTCCAGTCGGCACCCTTTGCCCACTTTGCAAGGTAACCTCAATTAAACAATCAGATTTCTAGGGTTTAATTTTTTACCTGTTCCTTTGTTTTGTTTTTTACTGTCCACACATGAGCATTTTTAGATACTCTATAATGAGACAGTACTTCATTTTTGGTTTTGTTTGGAAGGTTGGAAATTGATGTTGACTAATATATTTTACCCTGAAAAAAATTGGGGAATATTCTTGGCTTTGATATGTAGTTGACCAAATTTGCTATATGTCTTTAAAAGTCAATATTGTCTTTGCTCATTAAGTTTTCTTATTAATACAAGTCAGAATTTCTAATGTATTTCATATCATTCTTAAATTTGCTACAATTTTAAAATTCTATTCTCAGGAGAAAACATTGGAAAAACCAAGGTATATTAGCATTTACCTCTTAAGATAGGAGTTAAGTGTATAACAAGTAAGCTTTCATCACTTTTGGAACTGCCTATTTGAAACCATTTCTTGAATGATACCCTTACAGAGTGAGTGGCAGCCTTTTGATACAAATGGATTATACCAGTGGACATATCATCATGAATCAAAGATTTTTCACTCTGGAATCTGCTTTGCTCACATTTGTTTTAGGAAAGGAGGCTGTGGAATGTGAAAATTAGAGATATGGTCTAAAGTTATAAAGAGCTCCAACTGCTATGAAGTTGATTCAAAAAAGAACCTGAAATGGTGGAAAGATGGAGGAATTGTGATATTAAAAGCAGCATGTTTTGGGGTGGCATTTGCTTTGGCTCCATGTCAAGTGGCTCTGGCTGGCTGACTGTTCTGTTTGGGATGGGATCCACCTTTCCACTCTGCTGAACAGCTCTGTATTGATGTAGGAATGCCAAGACACTTGGCTTTTTTTGGCCTTTATTTTGGTTAGTTATGGCCCACATTATTCCTGCAGAACACTCAAAAGCAAACCAGGTTCAGCAAGGTTACAGCTCCTCCAAGGTCATCCCTGAGTCATCAGCAGAAGCTAGCAGAGAGGCTTAGCTTCAGCCTGCAAGTCAGGCATACTTTTCACAAGGAAAGCGATTTTAAGAGTGTTATAAATATAACACTTTCTGGGATAGGTATCTAGAAATAAATAGTAGGTGCTTGTAGCAACTAATTTATCTGGTATCTTCTATGATAAAATCCTTAATTTGAGTATGTTTCCTTGGGTAACTCCAAAGTCCCTACCTTGCCCTGCTTTTATTTTTCTTTTTTATTCGTGTTATCATGACCTTAGATCCAGTCTTTATTTCAGTTGAGACTACTCTAATACTGTAACTATGAGTTAATAGCCAGTATCCCTTGATTCATTCAAAAGCAGTAATTTCTTTAAAGTGTTCTTATAGGGGTCAGTTATATTTCTAAACCTTTACACGTTGGTCCCTTAAACCTTTTTCCCTTGAAGAATGTCCATTTGCCTTACAACTGGAATTTAAGGTTCTTTGTGATAAGAGCTAATTTAAATTTAAAACGTTTCTCTCTACAGAGTAGCCAGTGCTCTATCAGATGAATGTTTGATTAATACCTGATCAAATGTTGATTTCACCTCAAATCTGAAAGTTTCTTGTTAGTCTGTTCTCATCTCTGCTCCTTCATGATTACCATTCACTAAAATCCTCCCCATCCTTTAGGATCCCGCAAATACAAATACTTAGCAGTGTAGTCTTTCTTCCTAATGGGATCTCTCTTGTTCTTGGTTTTGCTCTTAATATACTTGTATTAGTCTGTGGCACCAGTCACACGATGTCTTACACAGTAGTTATTTTGTATAATTCTTTCATCTTCTTTTCTGGATGAAAACAATTCCAAGGCAAAGACTGTGTTTTTTCCTCTTTCCAACTCTCATTTGGCTCATTGCAGTAATCTCCATATTTACAGAATCAATAAATGTATACTGAAGAATTTTGTTTTCTTGGATGACATGATTCTCAGAGTTGTTGCACTATGAAATGGGTAATAAGTGAAAATTATGCCAACTCATCTCCCATTCTTGAGTGTTTTTATTCTTCAAAGTCCTCTGCAGATATCATCACTATAGTGTTTGTAGGTTCATTCAGACATACACACTTCATCCCTTGCACTTCTGGGTGTCTTTGGCAAACCTCTTTTAATTTCTGCTTAGAATATATTGCAATTTGTGTACAAGTCTGAATCTCCTCATCTGACTGTAAGCCCCACAAAGGAAGGAACTCCATCATAGCTCTCAGTGCCCACATAAACCACTTTGTTGTCTGGATGGTGGTTATTTCGCCACTGAATACATGTTTATGTATTCTTCTGAGCCCTCTGTTATTAACTATGTAGCATATATAAACTTCAGACTGTTAGGTCAAACTTTTTCTCCTATAGGCTTTGTTTCTCTGGACTTATTCCTAAATGATATTTTTCTGTATTAACAAAGCTACATAATATCAAAAGAAAGAAAAGTTTTACTTCTTATCTTTGTAGCTAAAATAAACTCCAGTTTCAGAAAATAGAATATTCACTTGTTTTATATTCATGAAAATAAGAGCTCTTTCAAATTTTAGAGGACACACAAACATTTGAGCATTTACTGACTCCTTGCTAGGTATAGAGCACTTGTATTAGATGTTGAAGATTTAAAAAATGCTCAAAGTAAAAAAGAAAATGCTCAAAGTTATGATCTTTACACTAAAGAAGTGTGATGTGGCTTTTCCCTCTTTACCTCCATCCTCATCTCAAAGACCTAGTCTTTGTGCCTTGCATGTTACATATACAATAAATTACTGGCTCCCACAGCTGGCTTCAGCTAATAACCTGTAAATCACTTAAGGGCGGATGTTCTGCCTTCATAAGATTTTGAATAATTGTTAGTGAGTGGTGGCTGCCCTGAGTATCATAGGCTATTTAGCTGTATCTCTGGCCTCTACCCACTAGATGCTGTGGCACCCTTCCCCTAAAGCTGTGACAACCAAAAATGTCTGCAGAAATTGTCAAATGTTCCCTGGAGAGCAAAATAGTTCTGGAAAGAAATACCAATGCAGAATCAACTTTACAGACAATTTTCTATCACAGCTTTAATGAAAAGTAAATTAATAGGTTACTGGAGGGTTTTAGCAAGGTAAAGTGCCATCTAATGATTACTCTGAATCCAAAATAAAATATTTTTTTGTATACTTTATAGTTACTTGTATACTGAGATAGGAATTTAAAGATAAAAAATGGGAATGCTTACCAGGAGCTTATAACCATGACAATCTGAATAATCTTTAAAAATAAATCTGAGTTGATTTAATAGACAGTAGATACCCAGTATACATTAATAAGTCATAACCAGTTATCTTCATTAAGGACAGTTACTACATTAAAGGCAGATGTAGACTGAGTGGTAAACAATTTTGCCCTCTTGGGTGGCAAAGGAAGTATGATTTGAAACAACTTTTCAGATTTAAATGAGGTCTTCCAAAAGTATTATAGTGAGAAAATGTGCAACACAAGGTGACTGATGACTGCCATCAGTCATAAGTTATTAGCTATATTATAACTTCCCCTGAACTGACCAATTAGTACTTTAGTCCTACAAAGAAAGGTGAAGGCAATGATAATTATGATTATGAATAATTTACCTTGAGTTTATGTTCTTTCCTGTTTACAATCACAGCTGTGATTTGCTGGTCCATGAAGATCAAAATGGTGACCAGCAAAGCAGGGATAGCAGCTGCCAGGTACACCCACCAGGGGTTTCCTCCAAACGGTGGAACAAACCAACCTCGGTCGGGACTTGTTGGCTTGAAATAGAGACAGAATATTTTTCAAAATGATATTCATACATACCACTTGGCAAAAAAAATCAGTGAGGAGACACACACTTTTATCTTCAGAGAACCAACATATTAAACAATAGAAGCAGTTTTACCTATAAATTAAAGATTATTCACCAAAAATTTCCTAAAGGAAGTTTGATTTTTTTTAAAAAAATTAAGGTACCACTCTTTATAACACAGTAGGCTGATTCAGAGATGAAGGTTTACACCTTTCCAGGTGTATGTTATCACACCACACCCACCACCCAGGCATCCCCTGTCCTTCTCCATGGTCCACTGAGTCCAATTTCACCAATTCACCTTCCCCTCTGGCAGCCTCAATTTTATAGTCAGATTTCTAGGGTATGTTTTGGTATAGTTTTGTCTCTTTTGTTTCTCATTGCACAAATGAGTGAAACCATCTAGTATTTGTCTTTCTTAAAGGGGATTATTTTTAAGACAACAATTCAAAAGGAGACTGAAAACACAGGATGATGGAAAAGAAGTGAATGCCATTGTGAGGATTTAGAATGAGCTCATGTAAGAACTCAAGATGGAAGAAAGCAATTTAAGTTTAAGAAGCAGCCATAAGGACAACCCAAACATAACATTCAGTCAATAGTCAGGCAAAATATCACAAAATCACCATCTATTTTGTTCATGGGTTTTATTAGCAATTATACTGAAGCTGCCAAATATTAATAGCTTTATATCATAATACAAAAAGTTATAAATATTTTATATGTTACAGTTGAATTTACTTGAACATTCTGGTCCTTCCTATCTTACAAATGAAAAACAACTTAAATAAAACCATGGAAAATTGAAAAAATATGGCCTTTTTTTTTTTCTGTTTTCCATCTGTCCTGTCAGGTCATACATCTTTAGTACAGGATATTTTTTTTCTATCATTTTTCTAACTTTCCTAACAAAGCAAATAAACTAAACTAGAATTCTACCAATGATTTATTTTCTACATGTTTACTATTTATTAAAACAGTCTCACTCATCTTATGGAAATATTTCCATCTTCTTTCTGTCTCACTTTGCTCATAACTTCATCACTGACTTTATCCACATTTAAATACCATTAGTAGCAGGATAAAAAAATCAAAGCACAAAACTCAGTAGCCTTCCTATATACAAACAATCAATCTGAAGAAGAAGAAATCAAGAAAACTATCCCTTTTACAATTGAAACAAAAAAATCAAGTACTTGGGAATAAACCTAACAAAAGACGTGAAAGACCTATTTAGAAAAAATCATGAAACATTGTTAAAAGAAATAGAAGAAAGACACAAAGAAATGGAAAGACATCCCTTGTTCATAGATTGGAAGAATCAACATCATCAAAATGGCCATCCTACCAAAAGCAATTTGCAGATTCAACACTATTCCAGTAAAAAATCTCAATGACATTCTTCAAGGAAATAGAACAAATATTGATGAAATTCATATGGAGCTACAAAAAACCCTCAATTATCCAAAGCTCTCCTGACAAAAAAGAAGAAGAATGGAGGTATCACATTTCCAGACTTCAAACTTTACTACAAAGCTATAATAATTAAAACAGCATGGTACTGGAACAAAGACAGACACATGGACCAATGGAGCCGAATAGAAAACCCAGAAGTAAAACCACACATTTATGGACACCTGATCTTTGACAAAGGAGCAAAGAATATGCGATGGAAAGAGGACAGCTTGTTCAATAAATGGTGCTGGGAAAACTGGACTGCCACATGCAAAAAAAACGAAACTAGACCACTATCTTATACCATACACAAAAATCAACTCAAAATGGATAAAAGAATGGAACATAAGACCTGAAACCATAAAATATACAGAAGAAAACATAGGTAAAATATTGTAAGACATACCTCTCAGTAACATCTTTAAAGATGCATCCCCCAAGCAAAGAAAATGAAAGAGAAGATAAGCAGCTGGAACTACATCAAATTAAAAAGCTTCTGTACAGCAAAAGAAACATTAACCAAAACAAAGTGGCACCCTGCTGACTGGGAAAAAATTTTTGCACTCCACACAGCTGATAAGGGACTGATCACAAAGATATACAAAGAACTCACAAGGCTCAAGAAAACAAAGTCAAAAAAAATGGGCAGAAGAACTTAAAAGACACTTCTCCAAAGAGGAGATGCAAATGGCTAACAGGCATATGGAAAAATGTTCAACATACCTCTTAATCAGGGAAATGCAAATTAAAAACCACAATGATATACCACCTTACACCAGTAAGAATCTCACACATTAAAAAACAAAACAAACAAACAAAAAAAACCCAGCAACCACAAATGTTTGTGAGGATGTGAAGAAAAAGGAACTCTATTACACTGCTGGTGGAAATGCAAATTGGTCCAATCTCTATGGAAAGCTGTATAGAGGTTTCTCAGTCTACAAAAAAATGGAGCTACCATATGACTCAGCAATTCCACTCCTAGGGATCTATTGAAAGGACACAAAAACTGATTCAAAAGAATACCTGTACCCTATGTTTATTGCAGCACTATTTATAATTGATAAGAGCTGGATACAACCCAAATACCCAAAAATAGATGACTGGATCAAGAAGTTGTGGTACATATACACAATAGAATACTATTCATCAATCAAAAATATAAACTAAAGACATTCACAGCAACATGGATGGAGCTAGAAGGGATTATGCTCAGTGAAATAAGTCAGAAGGAAAAAGAAAAATACTGGATGGTTCCACTTTTAGGAGGAATATAAGGGATCAAGGAAAAGAACAATAACAATTTAAAAAATCACAACAAAACAAAAACAAAAATATAAAGATAAGTCAGAAGCACTTTATGGGGCAAGGGGAGAGAGAGGGACTGGGATGAAGGCAGGAAGAACACAAGGGACTAAGGTGATGAAGTGCACTGGTGAAATGGTGGTAGGAATTCCAATGGGGACTACAATTGATGTCAAATATATATAAATAAAGAAAAAAATAAACAAACAAAAACTACATTTACTAGTTTGTAAGTACATATGGAAGGAACTTTGTCTTTCTCATCAACATATTTTAAAAAATATAAGGATGGCGTCAAGTGAAATTCAAAAGATATTGAATTAAGTGAATTAGTAATTGGATGACTGAGAACTTACCTTTGCTAAAGAATAGATGATGGCAGAGAGAATGCCAAAAATATTGTTTGCTATAACAGAGATCCCTTCCTTTTTAGAAAGTTATTAAGTGAAATCTGCAGTTAGATTTTATTTTATCAAGTCCAGATTTCAGTGATGGAAGAAGGTAGAATTATTCCAGAAAATGAGTGAAATACTTAGAACAGAAAATTAAGTAGGGATATTTAAGAATGGCTGAAATGTAAATTTTATATATTACGTCTGCTCATACCAACAGGTTCATAGAATGAATAATACCATCCCTTTTTGTTAATAATTAAAATATGCATGACATACAAATGATGCATATAACAAAAAATATACGTGTGTATAAATATGGATATGGGAAGTAGTTTGGTAGCATTAAAAAGCATTGGATTCATTCTGTAATCTTTAGTATTTTATCTTATTTTTACAAACTTCAATCTTAAATGCATAATTTGGATAATGATAGCTACACTGCATTCTAAAATTGTATGAATCAAGGTGATGTTGGTATGAAAACATTTTAAATACCTTTAGGCTCTAACATATAAATTGGAATTTGTGATGTTATTAAAGATATTTCCACTAAATATCATGATAATGGGAACTGTGTATTTAATCTTAGACATCTAAATTTAATAAAGACTATATAATTTTTATATGTGTATATATATGTATATGCCTAGGAAGGGATTGGTTTTAAAATAAAGAAACGGACAATTGTGCAAAAATAACTCAAAGAGAGACTTATAATAAACCAAAACAAAAGAAAGGACCAAAAGCTTCCAGGAATGTCCAAAAGATAGAAGGAAATTCACTTACCTTGAACTCACTTGGCACTATTAGTTTTGGAGTATCCACACCTACCAAGGCATCTATTACACAAAAGATGAGAATGGACAAAATAATGGCAAAGTCACTGATCAGTTTTCTTGCCTGCAAAGAAATAAGAAGAAAATAAAAACAGAGATTTACTATATTTGCCTGTGTTTGAATTGAATGAAGAATTCATTATTTGCTAACAATTATAGTAACAGTTTCATCATAAAATTGCAGAAGGTATCATACTGCAGAGATTTTTTAAAAATTACTTTTACATCATTTACTTAAATTATCCCCAGAAATAATCTAATCCACAGAACATTGCACACTTGTGTATGTGCTCGTCTCTCTCTTTCTCTGTGTGTGTGCATGTATAGGCAAGATATAATCAAAGAGACTATATCCCTGTGTAGACACTTATCTATACACAGCACAACGGATATCTGTATAAAAGTAAAATCTAAAAGCATATTGTAAACATTTGTATAAAGCTATAGAATTCTTCTTATTATTTACAAGGTAGTGTTGTAATAAGGGGCAAGATAAATTCCATAAATAACCTGAAAGCATCAAGAATCTAGCAGGGATGGGTTTCATGTTCCTGCACTTAAGACCTCAGAGAAACATTAGTGATGGAAGATGGAAATGTGGTAGTGTCACTAAATTGTCAACGAAAATAATTTTCACTCTAACCTAGTTTATAAAATCTTCTATATGTGGAGTATCTCTTCTCTACCACTTCTTAAATGTGGTCACCATTATTTGACAACTGTCATATTTTGTAAGTATCTGTTGCTGTTCAGGACCAGAGCTAAGCTTTATGGGATGCAGCACAAAACTAAACCTTCCTCATGGAGCAGGTGAATGAATAATGGCTGTTTCTGAGTCAAATAATAAGACATGGGAGTGTTTAGTTGTCTGGCAGTTCTAAGGTGTCTAGTGACAATGGCAATGGCCGAAGAACCTTAGTAGAGCACTGAATTTCCCCTTAAGGTATGAAAACATGGTATTGCTAAATCTCATAATTTAACAAGGACTTAATACTTTACCTAATACTTTACTTGTTGGTATAGCCACCACAGAGAACAAAACAGACACAATCCATGTTTTCATGAAGCCCATTTCCAAGCCATACACAAAGAAGCCTGCCCCTAAATAAGATCAGGGTTGATTCAGCAGCTATCAAGTTATTTCAGGGTGAGCATTCAGGATTCTGATGCTGCTGGATGATGGAAGAAAGACCAGTGATGGCCTGAATGGCTGCACTGTTCTCAGGACATAGGAGTTCTCTAAAGACTACTGGGGCTACTATAGTCATGCATGCACTAGAAATGGAAATGGAAATTACTTGGCAATGTGGCTATGTTAAAGGCTGTAGTAGTGTTCAATTCTTGACCATAATAGAGTGTCAAATGTCTTGGGACTAACTGTAGCAAGATCAGAAATGGCCCTTTTAATTGGGAATTCCTTTTAGTCTTGAAGACTTAATGGCTTACCTTTCTTGAGAAGTACACATAGGAGCAGAAAGGCAGCTATTAGACACTCTATAGAAAATACAACACCAATCATACACAATAATTTCAAGTCCAAAGAGATTGCAGATTCAACTTGGGGAGGAATTAATGTTAGAAGCAATGTTCCCATAATTAGGTAATCTGACTATGGTTGGAGAACTGGCACCACTGCTTCCTCTCTAAATACTTATCCTTTCTTAGTTTCAATGAAGTCATCTGCAAAACATAGCCAAAATAATCCCTGAAACTTAATGGGTTTGTTATAGGATTATACAAACTGAACCATGAAAGTGCTCAGCATAATGTCTGGAACATAATAAACTTTAATATATGTTAACTATTATTTCAAGTTCTACAAGACTTCATTTGCTACAGAAACCACTGAAATAACTAACTAATCTGCCAGGAGGTCTTTGAAAGGAATCTTCAATTCTAAGAAATAAGAAATAAAAGCCCAATGATAATACAGAACTGCCACTCAGAGTCAATTTTGGTTGGAACTATCTGAAAAGAAAAGGAAAAAAAAGAAAAGAATGTTTCCCATGGGGCTCAATACTGGAAGAAACTACCATTTCTTGAGTTTTGTGCAAGTGTTGACACAAGCAGTTCAGGGTGACCTGGCAAGAGATGGTCATGTGAGGTAGTTTCAGGAACACATTACAAGGTTACAGCAATCTCTCTGGTCGTAAATTGGTGCTTATTTATTATTTATTTATCGCCCTTCCAATCCTCTCCCAGTCAATTCAACATGTTGGCAAAGCAGTATCCTAGAAATTGTTCAAAAGGGGGAACAGTTGTGTTAAAAGACAGTTTTCTGCTCTCATCATTCCCCATAAATAAGAAGGGAAGTAGAGATGAATGAATGAATCTAATTTTCCATTCTTTGGTAGAAATTTCATAAACCCTGTACCTCTGTCCCTGCTCGAAAGAGCTACCTGGCTGGAATCACTACTAGACATCTGGGAACTACTGCTTCTTCAGGGAGGAGAGGAGGCATTCTCTGCCCTCCATAAAGTGAGTACACGGCAAATTGGACATCCTGTTGACAGCCCACAAATGGTGCTCCTGACTAGATCCCATATACCAAGAAATAGTGACATCCAGATATATGATCCCAAGAACCAGCAAAACAACCAGAAAACTCTAAATTACCTTAAGGAGTTATTTAAGGATGACGACATCTAAATAAAACAATGATATATTTACATATACATACTAGCCATATTTATATAATTTTTAAAAAACTAAGTAATGGTATACTTATGATCTGTGAACTTTACTATATAAATTATGTTTCAATCTATAAGATAAGTGAAATAATTGAGAAACACAAAACCCAGATGGTATCACTTATTATTAGAATATAGAGAAACTAAGGAACAGATAATGCCAAACTAAAAACTAACCCTGGGAAAGGATCTAGGGGATAAAGGAGAAGCAGGTGTGAGAACAAGGGAGGGAGGGAGTGCACAGACAGAAAAAAATTAATTACTTTTCAATCTAAAAGTGTAGTCTCCACCACTATAAAAAAAAAATTCCCAAACTTACAAATCCAAATTACTGTTGTTTATGAAGTTATGGGAAGCTATTCACTTACTTCAGTGAAGTTACTATTGTTCCATGTAATTTTAAATTTCTTTAATACTTTTATTACTGAACAAAACCATTTGGCTATCCACATTAATCACCAGACATATGTCTAAAGGATCTATAACTCTAACTTCCTTGAAATTTTTTTCTTGCTTCAAAATATATTATCAAACATTTAAAAGAAAAACAGAAAAAGAAAAATGTTCCTAATTCTGCTTTAGAATAAATTTTAATTTATTTAATTTATATTTTAATTTATATTTATATTTTATTTATATTTATATATTTATTTAAATTTATATTATTTAATTAATGTATTTAATAAATAAATAAATGTGTGTGTGTATGTATGGAGTTTTGTACATGTTATTTAATACTTTGCTCTTTTTCTACCTGATTAGATGTTTTGCAAGATAATAAGCATTAATGGCTCCAACAGTACAAACTGGTTATTCTAAATTTATTTTTTAATTCACTATTGTTTGAATTTCTTCCAAATTTTACTTTAATACCACAAATACTCCTTACATACATCTAAGGCTCATTAGAATAAATTCCTGTCAGTAGAATTATTATGTCAAAGTGCACATATAAAAAGTTAAGGTTTTTGATATATAATGCCAAATTACTTTCTAGAACTACCAATTTCACTATACCCTATAATATATAGTTGACTATGAGTATCTTTACATGTTAAATCCACACTCAAACAGGCAGTCATTTGTTACCACTGAGGATATTCAAAAGCATACAAAATTGTCAAATCTCCTAGAATTCTAACATCTGTAGATCAATGAGGCAACTGAAATTCTTGTATCATTCTGAACTCTATTGTTTCATACTGATCTACATAAGTCATCACCTTTTAGATGGCATTAATAGATATTCTCAAAAGTTTCCATTAAACTTCATAAAACACTTATTATATGGATAGCTTTTAAACACAAAACTACCAACGAATATAGACAATTCTGATAGCAAGATATTTGTATAATAGCAGTCCACTCAGACAGTGTAATTGTTCTGTTTTTCAGAAAAAACTAGCTGGGAATGTACCAGCTATCATGTTCTAGGTATACTTTGATATTCAGAAGACATTTTGGAAACCTGATGTATTAGACCTTGTTTTCATCCTGTTTCACTGGTTATTCCTTTTTAGTCTTTATTGATCTCTCTTAATTCCTCCAAACTCTTGAGGTTGAAGTGTTCCAAAGTTCAGACCTTGGATTTCTTTTCTATCTATATTCTCTCCATAAGTGATTTCATTAAGTCTAATGGCTTAAAAATTACATTTATATACTGAAGAATATAAAAACTATATTTCCAAAATAAATTACTCCTCTAAATTCCAGAATTATATATAACTATTTGATACCTCCACTGGATTTCTTACAGAAACATAAAACTTAACAAGTCATAAATTAAATATTTTAACTCCCTCTTTGTGCCGGCCCTGTCTACCCCACCACTGAATCTCAAACCCTGCTCTTTCAGTTTTCTCTTTCTCTTTCAATAGCAAATTATTTTTATCTATAACTTCAGCAGAAAACTTGCAGCCATTCAAGTAACTTTTCTTCTCTCATTCCCCACATCTAACAGTGAATGACCTTCCAAATATATCCAGTCTCCTGTCACTTCTCACCATCTCCATTGCTATTACCACCCTCATCTAAGCCCCTTGATAGCAGTTTCCTGCATTAGCTTCCTTTCTCATCTTCCTGCTTCTACACACGATCCCACCCCTTCTGTCAATGTATCATCTAGGTTAATTATGTTAAAATTTAGGTCAGTTAACAAACTAGGTAGACTAATATCCCTCTAAAGATGTCAATGTCTTAATTTCTAGAACATACAAATATAGAATGTCACATGACTAGGGAGAATTAAGGTTGCAATAAAATCAAGGTTGCTAACCAGCTGATTTTGAGATTGGGGAAATGATCTGGGCTTTTTCAGATGGGTCCAGTACAGTCACAAAGGTCCTTATAAATGGAAGATGGAGGCAAGAGAGTCAGTATCAGAGAGAAAGGTGAGAAAGATTGTTGGGAGAGAAGATTTACAAAAAAACAAAGCAGGGTTCTTCCAAAGGTGTGAAAAGGCAAAGAAGTTTTTTCCCCAAAGTCTTCAGGAGAATTGCAAACTTGACAACACCTTGATTTTAGTTCAAGACAACACACATCAGACTCCGTGTCTTCAGATGTGGCGATTTGCTACAAAACACATGGGAAACTGATAGCTAATATAAATAAATGGAAAGGAAGAGTGGATATACATAAATTTGGAATAATCTTCAGGCAATGGTATTCTTGTCAAGTGTGACACTCTTATACTATAGGTATAAAAGTATCTAAAAGGACAAATGCTAATAAATTTCAAAATTATGTTTCTGAAAATTTGGGGGGAGAAAAACAACTCCATTAGCAGTATTAGTCTTAATTAACGTCATTAAAAATCACAGCCAGGGTGATATGTTCTGTATAAAATTCTCACTTCTATTTCCCTTTCCTTCCCCTTAAATTGTACAATGCAGTTCAGTTACAGCAGAAATCACTCCTGGAGAGTGTTTATTGTTAAGACATTCACTTCTATGACATTGGATCCAGTTTAAACTTCATAGTTAGGAAATTGATTTTTTTCCAGACTACTTTTGCATTTAACTCTAAATCCTTTAATTAGAGAAGGCAGGTAGGAGTGCTATTTAATAAGCTACTCAAGACTTGCCTTATACTAAAATTAAACTTTAACCTAATCTAGGGAAAATGGATAACAGAACCAGAAAGTACCTAAAGGTTTTAAGCACTGAATGTGTGTAGTCTACTAGGTACACTCTAGGGCCTGTGTACAGGAGCTTTGAGTCTAACTTTAAGAAGATAAGAACTATTTGCTCTCTTTGGGCCCTTCTCAAATTTCCAAACATGTTTAGAAAAAGAAACACAATGAATTTCCTTTCAGTTTTTTGTATATTTTAACTTCCATTTTCATCAATCAATCCCTTTGAAAGATTCCTAAGTAACCCTCTTTTATGAAAGACAATATAAAAATGAAGAAATCAAATGAGTAACTCCTATTTTCTAATTCCTGACTAGCTACTACTGATAGTGATTAGAAATGCCAAAATTTTCATGAGAAAACCTGTCCTGTAAGATTCCACGCCCCATCCTGCGGATTCAGAGACATCAAACCTAATACATCAGGTTTCCAAAACCTCACTTAGGCAAACACCGGAACTTGTGGATGTCTGTCCAGCCAACATGAAGTCTCTCCAGTCAGTATGCTAGCAATATCAACTATCATCTTCTAAGAAAAACACATATTAAGATAACCCACTGTACATTTTAAAAAGCTGTTTTTTTTTTTTTTTTCAGTGTTACACGATGTGCTACCACATGTACTAACTCCTGCCTCCTTCCTCCACATGAGGAAAGGAAACAAGACCTCAACTGAGACTTCCCCTTTCTACCAGGCTGGTTTTGGGCCCTTTTATTTTTTGCTTACTATTTTTAATTATAAAATGAACAGAAAATATTTCCATTCTCTGCAGAATTAATGACAAACTATCCCAATCTAATAAGAAGAAAATAGCTTAAATATTTAAACTACCAAAGCAAAGAAGAAATTAAGTGAATGGGAAGGGCAATTCAAATAACCATACACTATTTTCTTGTTCTTAGGCAAAAACAACCTAATAAATCTATGATAAACATACTCTTTATGGAGGATGATACTATATTAATTATGAAGATAGTCACAATCATAGAGACACCAACTGTGAGAAGCTAATTGATTTACAGGGAAAAATTGATTTGGTTCCCCTGAACCCCAGAGGACATTGGTTTTCACTTTGTGAGGACTGCAGCTGCTCCTCAATTAACTAGGGGAAAGGTTATGAGCCTGCAGAGTGGTTTTCAATGGATAGAGCTGTTAAAAGGAGACAAGTACAGCAGCAGGCACCCTGTGGGTTCTCAATAAATATTAATTCATGATTTCAATTCCTCTAATGATCATGGTGCTTGGAAAATGCTAAACAACAGTGTAAAAAACTATTTATTCTGGATGAGAAAGAATCCAGACATATGTTTCTTGGAAATCACAAAATGGCATAAGTACCCTAAGAAATTTGAAATTTGACTTCCCAGTAGCCAATGCTATAAAGTACTGTAAATGAAATAGGCATTAATATCAGCATAGCAACAATCAACTCAATGACATCCAATAGCATTTGAATTCAATAAAAGGGAAGTCTAGTACAGCCAGAATTTTTACGCCATAAGTTCTAAAGTGTGAGGTGCAAAGAAGGGAAATGGATTGGGTGGTTCGTCTGGGTGGGGCTTAGAGCTTACCAATGGAAGACTACCAAAAAAGCCTTTGCATTTGTAAGCATGGGACTGAAAGGAGTATATATATCTAGTGAAGTGGTGCAGCAGAGATGCTGAGGAGACTGTAGCAATCACAGGCCTCTTCCTCAATCCTACCTCAAAACTAAGACTAAAACTAAGAGCAAAATGAGTTATATACCAGAAACAAATAACCAGATCACATAGGAAGTACTGTGTCTCAAATATGGTCACTATATTCTAAGTTAAAACTGAAAATCTGGAGCTAACCAGAAATGAGATACAAGGAATGGGAACACAAAACACACTAACAAAAAAAAAAAAAAAAAAAATGCTGGTAGGCCTTAAGAAGTTGTGTGGAGAAACTGTTTTCAAGCATGTGAAACCTATTATAGAAAAGAAAGACTAAACTTGTTCTGTGTAGCTTTGGATGGCAAGAGCAGATCCCAGGACAGAGGCTGTGGAAAAGCAGATCTGTGTATCTCTCAGGAATGCCTTTAGAGATAAGAAGCTCCTGCTTCGGTAAGCATTCAGGCAGCTGGCACATGACACTGGTCAGTAATTAAGAGGAAATGTTGAACTAGATGGTATTCAAAGTCCTGAAACTAAAATTCAACGATTACAGCCTATTTATCGAAATTACTTGATCCTCTAATAGGTTCTTTATGGCTATATCCACCCCTTCTTCTAACCATTATGTTAAAGGGATTTGGGGCTTAAAAAGGAAGATAGCTTTATCATTTATATGAGGGTACAAAATAATAATTTTTTAAATAACTAGTAAAGTATATGAATACATTAGTCTGGAAATTAAGTAGGGGACCACTGTGTGTTAATGCATGGATTTCAATGTTAGCAGCTTTTCTCTGATGGACAGATGAGGTTAAAATACATAGGACTAAGAAGCTGTCATGGTCAAAACTACTTCTGTCTAAAGATGTCCTCTCTCCTACCATTAAAAGTGCTCACAAAACATTTTGGTCAATCAGTGCTTCCAATCTTATCTTTCTTATGGTTCAATTCATGTTGACTGATTTTGCTGTCTAAAGTCTTTAAGAAAGGAATAACTTCTCATCTTTGTTAAATGTTTCATGGGTCAAGTTGTATTTGCACCTAAATATTCCCTTGTAATTGTTAAGAAAATAGAATATGAAAAGTGATTTTTGAATAAAAACAATTTGACTTTAAAATTTACTTTTTGTGGTATAAAAAACATACAAATTTGAAAAATCTGACTCTACTTCACTAACAGCGAAGTCATTTTCTCAGTAAGTTTTAATGGCAAGATGAAGTCTGACATTTCTGCAAGAACCAGTCAAATGTCATCCAATATCACTGACACTAGAATGAGACACTGAATACATGCCCATTATTTCTTACTCATTTTTTGATATCTTATTTGTTTTAGTTTGACGGTTTTTACCATTCACCAAGAAAGTTTCTGAGAGAAAAAATAAAACAGAATGGGGACATCACCTGATTCTTGTAAAGAGCCCTTTACAGACTAAACACATCCAACTTTAACAGAATTGTGAAAAGCCAAAATGTCCACCAAGAATTATGTTTCCAAAAATATAGCTAATTGTGGAATTCCAGATTTTATTTTGTTTTACATGGATAAAAACTAAATGTATCACCTAACTAAAATGCTCATTATATTTTCATTGAAATTCCTGAATCCTTACACTTTTCTCCTCATTCACAAAGCCATTTCCTCAAATACCACCATCAACTTACACAGCAAGAAACACCAACTTGTGATCCCACAAGACAGAATTAGTATAAATGGGGCAGAAAGAGTGAAAAGAGTCATTCTCTCTTGAAAACCCCAAACTCTAGCTTATTCAACAAATATCTATCAGTATCTACTATGTGCCAGGCCTGTGAATTATTTATCTTTGTATCCTTACTATTGTAGAAAACATACATTAGAGACAATTCTTCAATAGTGAATAAATACACTAATTATAGAATATAGAATACTACTTTTTAAAAGAAAGATATTAAAGAACATCTGCTCAAATGTCATCTAAGTAAAGCATAAGAAGACATCACAGCTGTTAGTGTTACCTAGAATGGTTAATTTAATTGACCATAATAACCAGGATGTTTATTTAAAAAAACAAATCCTACCAGTGTATCAATTCACATAAGGGTTAGAAATGTTACCTATTCTATGAGGGAGAAAAACAGGAAATTAAGCAACGCTCTAAGAAAGTCATTTTCATGCCAATTATATATATCAGCTGGCCACAACGAACTTGACTGTATTAAGGCACCAATACCTTTGCCTAAGTCAGAGGACTCTACAGTGTTATGAATTCTACTAATCATAATCCTATCCCATTTTAATCTACTGCTTTCATTTGCCACCACATAAGCAGTGATGGCATCTTTTCCCCAAGTATATAATCACTTATTGGTGTAAGACTCTGGAAGAACACTTCATGTTAATGCCCAAGCCATCTGCCACAGACATCAAGGATTATGTTGTGAAGTTCCTACAGGAAATGTTGAAGCCAAAAGACTTCAAGAGTTGACGATGTAACAGACCAGAAACTATGTGGGATAACAGACTGATGCAGCCTTCTGGGAATGGGAAAAATGGGAAGCACAGGGGAGATGATCAGTGGAGTACTGCTATTCCCCTCTGTGTCCCGCTGAGTATCAGGGCTCTTGAGAAATGTCTGCTATACAGTAAAACTCCTGGAGACAGGTTAGCAAAGGCACTGTTTCATCTTACTTGGTTTAAACAATTTTTAATTAAAACTTTCTAATTGTATTATTTTGTTCTTGAGGTAACAATAGTTTAAAACATTGTATATGATTCAGATGTGTAGGTTCAAACCTCTTGAAATGTAATTATCATACCCACCCTAAGACACCCAGACTGCCCCATGCCTCTTTCCATTGACCTTTTCTTCCCACCTGAAATATTGCCCTCTGGGAGCCTGATTTCCTTAGTCATATTTTTAGGCTCATGCTGATGGACGGCTAGTGGCTTCATGAAAGTGGACAAGATAGCTAATCCTGGGTGAGGCATAGGTATTAAAGCACTGAACAAGGGGAGTAGAAGTATAAATATAAAGGAGAGTGATTAGAGCAGGATAACCAAGGGCAGGCTAATCAAGGGAACTGTGATGAATTTAATCCAATAAAGAAAAACTTGGAGAGGCAAATGAGTGAGATATCTTTAGTCACATGTACAAGTAGGCTGATTTCCTGTTCCTTTCCACCAAGATGTCTGCCTTAGGTGCTGGCTTTTGTAGTCTACATTGGGTTCTCAGAGTCTCTAGAGTCCAGCTGGTTTAGCCTGTGCCTCCTGAGAAAAGAGTGAGGTCACAGAATAGATTCCTGTAGCTGGACCCCTCTGAGGAGGCTCAGACTGGCTACTCTCAACCCAAAGTCATAGCACCTCACATGTAAGGGCTCTCTGCCCCTCTCTTCTGGGTTTTGGCAACCGCCCCCTTTCCACATCATTTGGGTCTGAAACAGTAACTGCCCCATTGTTACCAGCACTGGATGCTACACTCTCCACTACTGTTTCCCTAAATTTAATTTCACATTTGTAATAATGCCTTTATTAAGCCTTCAGAGCACCCTGATATTCATGTACCATTAGCTTCCTGCTGAAAAAGCTGATGCACCAAATATGATTTTAAGACCTTAATCTTGAGTGGCTGTGAACATAGGTGATATTATTAACTAAGGATCATGGGTAGATGAATAAATTCAACTGTAGAAAAAAAAGTAAATTTTATATTTGCTATATGATAGTTGTGCATCATACACAGAAAAAGATCGGCAGCTGCTGCTGTAGCAGACCTACCATGAAGATGGATAATGATTTTTGAAAATTTGCTGCCCTGATCATTCCTCTAAATATTTGTTTAATTTGGGGATTTATTTAATTCAGGAGTTGGCATCAGAAAACTTAAAAATTATACAAGCATAAATGGATGTTATCATCTAGCTGGGCTTCCCCTTTTTGGGTGTGGTAACTAAAGTCCACAGTGATCTATCAAAAGGCACACTGTGTGTGAATAGCAGTGCCAGGAATAGAATCTACAGCTTCTGGGATCCTACTTTTTCCACAAAATGCAGCATTTATGTTTACTTGAGTGCTTGAAATTATTCTATAATTATCAAGGACCTAGCCTGTGTCCAACATTCTGCTAGTTGATGTGAGCAATGAAATAGCAGTATAACAGTTTTCCTATAGTTAATACTATTAATTGACTAACAGCTCATAATTCTGTTTAGAAAAAAGTCAAGGGGCCCCCCTGGTGGTGCAAGGGGGTGAGTCACAGTACTATGAAGCTATCAGCAGCCATTTCAGCATGAGTTCAATCACCAGCCAAGGAGGTGACCCACATGGCACAGCAGACCTCTCCTGACTCACCCACTGCTCCCCTCAAAAGTGTGTTTTAGTCAATCTGCCTGTTCTGTTACCCACTATGTCTCTGGTGACTTCTCTCACCACCCCCACCTCCAGCCTGCACCCCAACTCTTCTATGCATAAGTAAATAAATCTTTTTTTTTTTAAAAAGTCAAAAAGTAAAGTACAAGCTAGAGGAGACTTGGACATTTGGTGTGATAAGGTCACACAAAGTATTCACATTGTGATTTTTAGAGGTTTCCTGTGAATTACTGGTGTAAGGAGGTAATAACAGATAAGTTTGATAAATGCCACAGCAACAATCATCGTCTCAATGAAAGTGCTTAAGAATTTGAGTCTTAATTGTAGAATATATTATTGTAAGTATGAGAATCTATAAACTATCTGTTGCTCCCTATAAAGACCATATATCCAAATGGCAGCTTAAATAAAAACATATTTTGGCAAAAGGGAAAAAAAGTTTATACCGTTCATTTATTTATGCATAGATTTATGTATCTACTGCTATTATTTAACTGTATATGTGAAGGGATAATAGTCTGAAAGCCTTTACACTTAAACATTGCTCCTTTGAAATCAGGTATATCTCTTCCCTGTTTATTTTGTGATGGGTATATATAATTCTAAACTATGATGAGAACCTTCTTAACAGGAACTGTCACTAGAATGCTATCATTATTCTGTTTTCACACATTCATGACTTCCTCTAAAGTATTTATTAATGACAGAGAAATTTCCTAGTTGGACTCTTTAAAAGAATAAAAAAATCTCTAGGTCAATTTGGGAATCATTGCTGGAAAAATGGTGAAGTCTACTTGGACAGTTAAAATAATCTCCATTCATCTTAATGTTGAAATCAGTTCATTTTGCAAATGATGATTTACAAGTGTTTTCAAATTTTCCATTTTTCCATATATATGCCTCAATAATACCAGACTTGGTCAAGAACAGATTTAAAAAGGTGATCAATCCAAATGTGAGTCAAAAACAAACAAACAAAAAAAGTCACCCAATGAATTAATAAGAAGGGGAGAACTCAAACAGGAAGAAATTTTGCTGAAACACCTTTGCCAGGAAACTGTCATATACAAAACTCAAGGCACTGAGGAGATATATGGAATAATCACAGTTCCCAGTGTGAGACTTAGTACTACAAGCTCAAACTGTAAGACAAGCAGTTAATCTGAATGTGTGAAGTAGTCAAATTTTAGCCCTTGGAGAGTTATAAAGATAATAACTACCTACAAATCAAAGGTTCCATCTACAGTCTCAAGTGTGTATATGTGTGTATGTTTATACGCTATGGACTAAACAAAAATATCTGAATTCTGCCTTTGAGCCTCCAGTCTGTGATATCAATTTTAGGCAAATTAGGTTAAATATTTCTTTTTACACTTAACTTTGCAGAAATTTTTTATTCCATGCACCAGCAAGTTTGAGGTATTTCATCATTATTACTCTCTGTATGTTATGCTCCCCCCACCGCCACCCAATCCCTATGTTGAAATCCTAATTCCCAAAGAAACTGATACTGAGAGGTGGGATCTTGGGGAGATACTTGGATCATGAAGGTAGAGCCTTGAAGAATGGAATAAGCATTTTTACAGAGATGCACAGAGATCCTAAATCCCAAGATTTTCCACCACTTTTAAACACTGTGAAAAGGTGATGAATGTGATGAACCAGGAAAGGGGCCTCACTTGACCATGCTATCAACAGATCTTAGACTTCTCAACATTCAGAACTGTGAGAAATGAATGTGTTGTTTATAAACCAGCCTGACTGGGGGTTTTGTGACAGCATTCCTACAGACTTGGACAATATACAGCTGCTCCCTTTATTTTCAATTTTATACTAAGAATAAGAGTAAAAAGTGTTTGAGAGTTAATGTACTAATATTAAGTTTCAGGAATTAAGAAAAGCATCTTATCAGCTGCACCTTGTGTTCTCTTAACATTCTACTTCTACACAAAACACAAGAAGCGAGATTTCATGAGAATCTACTTGTCTAGAGCAGATCACGATAAACATCAGATATATTCAAGATTACCTAAGAAATACTGAAATCTAAAACACTGAAAATTGAATGGCAAAGCAAAGAATTATCTTAGTTTCATTCTGCAGGTAAGAAAACACAAAATGCCATTAGCTAAATGTTGGTCTTATCTTGTAGTCTTTGCATGAACCACAGTTTTGACTTTAAGTTCACCCAAGCATATTTGGGAGACAGGATGTCTGCATACCCCAGCTCAATTATCTGTTTTTCCATACGCTGGCATTCATCATTATGAGAAGGAAAGTTTGGCTCAGACACCGCTCAGATCTTATACCAATACTTGTGTAATAACACAGTTCAGGTTTACTCCCACAGCCCATAATTCAACTGCTAAGTTACTCATGCACAGCTGATGAACAAGAAATTCTACAACAAAATCCCAATTAACATAAACAATTTTGCTTATGCAAGTAAAAACTGTGGATTAAAAGTTCTTTTTTTCATTCACGCATTTTGGATAGTATACATCCTTTTTCCCTTTCAGTACAGTCAGAATTACAACAGAATTTCTGACAGAATTATGTGAGCTAAATCTTTAGAAGGTTTTCAAAGCTGGATTATAATTAATGTTAAAATATGTATGCACATGGACAAAGACCAGAAAGCAGTTTCTAAAATGCACAAAATTATATTGGAAAGGTTGACCTGAAGGTGACTTTCTCATTTTATAAAGTCATATTATCGTTGATGCAGTATAAATTCAATGAGAATTATTTTAAGCTCCAGTACTTACTGTGGTTGGAAAATAACGACTAGTTTTGAATTTTTTCAGAGCCATAGAAGAGGTGTAGGTGCCCAAGAACAGGATGAAAGACATGAGTGAGATATCAGGAACAAAATCACAGTTGTTTCCCACGAGCTTTCCTCCATATTTCAAACACTCCTTCGTTGACAAAAGTGCCCAGTCAAGGGTTGTATTATGGTACTGAAAAAGAAAAACATTAAAAGTTTTCTAAAGAATACTAGAACATCAAAGGACTTTTGGAAATTGATGGAATATATGGATTCTGCTAAAAGTTTCTGTAAAACTAGAGCAACCGCTGAAGGGTGAAATCTGATAAAGTGTTAATAAAATAACAAGACTAGCAATTATTGAAAATTCAGTAAGAATGATGCAATCTATTACCTAGGTTGAGCTAGAGCATTACAATCACTCATTTGTTCAACAGAAATAAACCACAAATTTCTTCTTTCCTGTCAACCTCCTGAGAGTAAACTGAGACATAATAATATCCTAAGTCTCAAGATGTGAAACACCTTTGTTGTTCAAAAAGGACTTACTTTTGTATTGCACAGCTTCTTGCCTTTTGAGTTGATGGCACCATTAACTACTCACTTACCCAGTACCCTCAAAAATGAGCTAATTATTTCTAAATAAATAACGATTGGGAACTTAAGAAATTAAGCAATAAAAAAATTGAGTCTCTGCTTTTCAATCGCAAGTCCTAATGAAACACAGAATTTTTCTTGTTGTCTTCATTGAGTGTCATGAGCATCGTTACTGAAATGTACATTATATAAAGACCTTAGGGCTGTCGTGTCATCTTTGGGATATTCATTTCTATGTCACAAGGTCTCAAGCTCATAGCTCAATTTTCAGATTTTCTTCTATCTCATGAATTACTGTCATATCTGTGGTGTGCTTCTTGGCAGCAACTCATTCCTATTTTCTGTTTCTAATATTCAGGAGAAATTTTTTTCGAGTATAGTTGACAGCGAAATGTACTCATCCCTCAGCTGCTCTGAGTTTTAGTTGTATCAGTCTTCTGCTGCCTCCTCCAGAGAATTCCCCTCAGCCAAAAAAAGAGCTACCTCATCTGAAATTTGATGCCGCCTTACAGCCAATTACTGACCAATGCTAGAGGGAGGCTACAGACTGAATGTTTGGGTTCCCTTAAAATTGATATGTTGAAACCTAAAATTCAGTGTGAAGGTATTTGGGGGTGGGCCTTTTGAATCTGACTCAGTCATGAGGGTAGAGCCTTCATGAATGGAATTAGTGTCACTATAAAAGAGACTCCAGAGAGCTCCTTTGTCCCTTCTGCCACATGAGGATACAGTGAAAAGAAGGTCTGTCAACCAGGAAGCAAGCCTTTCCGGGACACTGGATTGGATGGTACCACGATAGTAGACTTTCTCTAGGGCACAGGACTAATGGGTAAGTTGTGTACCAGCAGAACAGTTATTTGAGAATATCCCACAAATAAATGAAAGGTAAATTTTCTGATCATTTGAAGGCAAGAATTCTATACCATACCACTAGTCATAAAAATCACACACACACACACACACACACAAATACTATGGTCAGAAAGAATTAATATTTTTATAGAATTCAAAATGCAAAGTGCTTACTTAGCAAATTAAAAAATCAACTCTAAATCTTTCCTTGAAGTATTTTTTTCTACATTAGTTTCTACTTGCAAACAGCTGAATTGCATAATTATACTTTTATCAAACTCTGCTTCTTAGAGGTGATTAATCATGTCTCGTTTTGTTTTTTAGATTTCCACATATGGATGTTTTTAGCAGAATACATTTAAAGTTTAGAGGTCATAATAGGGAACAGATTTCTTTGTTTTAAAATCAGCAAAAATTTACCATAATTTCACTTCAGCACTTTAATATCAGCAGAATGCTTCTTTATAATGAGAGGTCCCCAAAGAGGTAAGAACATTAAAATAATCCTAACAGGGAGTTTTATTGATTTTCATACACAGATTCAGGTTGAGGTTAAAACAATACAAATGTACATGAAAATAAAGACACGTTTTCTAGCTTACATCAACTTAAAACAAGGATATCACTGTTTTTGAAAGCCTCAGATGGTTTTTTATATCATTGAACTGAAAATTTAGCCTCCAAATACCATCTTTCACTAAGGGTTTAAGTATTAAAACTTTCTATATGCAGTGCATATACTGATACACAGTTTCTCTCTCCCATAAAATTCAAACTCTAACATATAATTAATTCTATTTAAATATTACTGAAAATAAGTCAATATTATTTATGTCATTTAAGTGTCAATATTCCAAAGTAAGCTGAATTAATAAAGGTTACCAGAGTAGACTTCAGGATCCATATCACAAATTAAATATTAAGACAATCATCTATTAGTTCTGTGTATATGTAAATATACAAGCTAGGCTGTTAGATAATTAGCTGATAATGTAATCACCACAGATATCAACTTACATAATTTTACTCCAATGTATTTTGTCATATATGAAACAAATACATTTGGGTAAAAATGATATATTTTGCTTCAGAGGCCCACTGAATCATAAAATATCATGTTGAACACTGTGTGCAAATCTATTCATCTAGTAATAACATCCATAGGAGACAGTGATGCAAAGACATTTAAGAATTACTGCTTTAGTGTATTATAACTGAGATAATTTTGTTCTTATGTGTATAAGCACAGAATTTCAACCACACTTCAGTGTTCATTTACTCTAACAACAGATTCATGACTAATAGTAATTTGTTAATTTATCATCAAAGGTTTTCCAACTCAAAGAAAGATTAATCATTTTATAATTCTAACCACTCTACATCCTCACTTGAATCTCCAAAGTAAATTCAAAACTAACTCCTAATTTTCCACCTTAAATCTGCTTAATCACAACTCCGTCCTTCTAGATTCTAAGAATAAAGAACCTTGAAGTCATTGTCACAAATCACATCTTGGTAAAGACTTTATATCAAAATACATGCAAAATGGGACTTCTCACCCATAAACATTGCTACCACCATCATTCAAGTGACCACTGTCTCCTCTTCAGTTAATGCAGAAGACTTTTATCTCGCTGCTTCATTCCTTTATTTCTTATAGGTGATCCTCACTTCTCTAAGACCTTTTATCTTTATTTCCTATGCAAAATTGTGTCACAGCACGTGGAGCTTAAATCAGAATTTTAACAACAAAACAAACAGGAACATAATCTCATAGATTCTCTCTGCCTATAGGATCTCTCACAGTACATTACCTATATGCCTTATGGTGTTTAAAACTTTGAACTGCATTTGCCAAAACACTGTAACTCCCGCCAAAGAAACCATTAGTATTATAGGGCAGAAATACTCAAAGAGAGGTCTAAAGGGTCTAGAGACCTGGACATAGAAGACATGTCAAGTTTGGAGAAATGAACTTAGTAGTGTACTGCAAAGAGCTATTCATGGGAGTAATTAGATTTAATAAAACTGTAAAAAGAAAAGCACAGAAAGAAAGAGTATGAAGTCTAGGATATCCTCAATACAAGTGAAGATAACAATCCAAAGTATGAGAATGTCATACAGTTTTGGGTAAAGTAAGGAATGAAATGAGAATGTTCAAACTGGAACTATGAGGAGGAGAAAATGACAATATGTGGCAGAGTGAAAAGTGTTGCAGAGAAATGATAAAAGGTGAAGCTAAGTAACATCTTTTTGTAACTAGAAAAACTTTGGTAATTTCTTGAAGGTGTATTCAAAAAAGAAAATCCACAATTTAGTAATTTGAGGAAGAAGTGACAGTGAAAACACTAAAACTGCAATTCCAGACTACTTTTTCAAGAAATAGAATAATAAAAGGGTAGGATAGAAAAATATGACCATTATGATTTCAAGACAAGTTCTTTAGGGCTGATGAGGACTTTTGCAGTGTTTGTGATGAATGATAATCATTCCAGTTATAGAGCTAGAGGAAGGGGTGTTGGGAAAATAAGAATGGAGAAATATGAAATATTAAGAGACACAGAGAGACTGACTAGGAGTTGACCAACTGTTTGCACCAGAAAAAAGTAGAAGCTAGAAATGACAAACATACAGAGCCCGCTAACCAAAATGACTGTGCCTCACCATAAAGAAAAAAGAAGACCAGAACATGAAGTGGCAGAATTCAATTTAGAAAACAATGGGCACCAAAGAAATCTTAGTTGAGTAAATGAATGAAATCTTTCTTTTTTAAAATTTATTTTTTAATTGAGGTAAGATTAGGATCTCCTTCATTAGGCATCACCACTATGAAGCAACCATCACCAAATCCCCCATCATCCACCACCATAGTCCACTGTGCATGAATGGAATTTTTCTTCAGAATATAGAATATTTTACATATTCAAGTGAGAAACCTACCAATTTATTTTTTAAGATTTATTTTTATTTTATTTATTTATGCATACAAGAACAGCATAGAAGTGCAGGGGCGGGGGGTGAGAAGATTCACCAGACACAGAGTGGGGAGCAGAACAGGTGAATCTACTGAAATACACTACTGAGGGGAGCAGTGGACAAGACAGGAGAAGTCTGCTGCGCCATGTGGGTTAGATCCCTGGCGGGGGATTGAACTCAGGCCATGGCAGTGATAGTACTAAATCTTAACCCCTACTCCACCAGGGAGATCCCCAATTTATCTATTTTTAGTGTATGTATATTCTATGCAATATATAAGACATACACTACCAAAATTGTTCATTATTTATTTGAAATTCAGATATAACTGAGGGGTTTTTTTTTTGGCTTTTTTTTTTTTTGGCCAAATCCAGTGATGGTATTTCAATTAAATATAGTTTATAGTGAGTAACAATAAAATCTAGAAAATAGAAAAAATATCAACAAAAGAAGATAGGAAATGCACTGAGCCCCAATGACACGGATGAACTAAAATTTCAAGGAGCAATAAAAAAGAGTAAGACAAAACTGATTTAAAAAGAGAAAAATTCCCACTTAAATATTAATAATGTAGGCAGTAAAAGAAAGTGTCAAAATGAATGGTACCAAGAATAGGATCAAAAGAGAAACTAATCAAATCAGTTGAGCAAAGAAAAAACAAAATTTAAATTAAATCTTCACTAGAAGGACCAGTCCTTGTAGAACTCTCATATTCAAAAAGTAGGAAAAAAGTGGCAGGACAGCAAAACAAACAAAAGAACAGTGGAGAGAGCAACAAAAATCAAAGGATAAGGGAATAAAAATGATAAACTTTGAGTCTGTACGTCTTTCCATACTGGCAGAAACAAGGAGGTTAAGCAATAGATAGGGAGACACTCCGGGCAGCAATGCTTGATTCTGAGACAAATAATGCTTCCTTCACTCATCCAAACCTTTCACTCAAAACTTACTTAATGTTCGCCATGTGGGGGAACTAAGTGGACCAGATGGGTCAAACAAACTGCGTAAATGGGTAGTAAGGAAAAAAAAAAAGGTTTTAAGGAAATGAGACCAAGTTGCTGAGGACCTTAACTGAGGTCAATCACATGAAAACAAATTTCAAACTATTTTTTTTAATCTCATTTTCAACAGACATACAAACAGACATGTTTGTATTAAGGGCTTTGTTTGTAAATCTTAGAAGTAGAATGTATACAAAAGAATTTATTTTTTCTACTTCCCCCGCCCCCAACTAGCAATCCTTATATTTGCCCTTTGACTCTTTTCCACTCCCTCTTAACCTCAGAAACCTCTTTTCATTTCCTGATGTCTGCTAGACTTCTAAGTATTTTCTTTCATCAGATTGTCTGCTATGTAAATGTCCAGTATTTCTTTGTCACCCTGACTTGCTTGACTTCACAACAGCTGCTCAAGTGCCTTCTATTTTGTCATAAACGGCAACATTTGGTCTTTCCTACTGAATACTATGAATGGTATCCAATAGTGTAGATATACTACATCTTTTTGAGACTGTCCTAAATGGTTTATTAGGTCAGAATTTTAAAAACATTACTTATTATTAGCAGCAACAGTGGACCTAGAGAGCCTTCTCCAGCTGCACAGTAAGAACCACCAAAAGTATGATGAAACTCATTACCCTTTCTAAGGCCAGGGCCCTTGCAGGCTGAGTTGTCAGCCCTCACAGCTTCCGGACTGATACGGTAAGCCATTGGGTACCAGGATTTCTTCTGATAGCTTTATGGAATGTACCAATGAGGATAATCTCAGAATTTGGAATCTTTGCTGGCCCAGTGTAAACTGAGGACTCTCCACACTAATGTCCAGCTTGTGCCATAGCAGTAGACATAAGTTTTTGAGCAAACATTAGCGGGTTAACACTGACAGACAGGTCATACATTGCACCCTTAGGAACTGGATGTTTGTGACTGCCACAGCATGCAACAGATGAAATAAACTTCTTGGCTGTGTATCCCAGTCAGTGTATTTTATTGGGTCAGGTGAGGTGATGGTGAGAAGCTGGGGTGCTAAGAGTTGGTGGTACAGCCAGCAGAGCACTAAGAAGAAAGTACATCTCATCAGACTGCTTCTTCCTGCATTTTTCCTAGATATGCTGTATGTACCCATTGTGACAGACCTATGGGTGCTGCCAGAGTGACAGGAAAGAGCCTTTTTCCCCTATACCACATCATCATGATTCAATCTTATACCAAAAAATTCATCTTAAATTTTAAAATACTATAGCATCCTCCCCAAAGAAAAAATGGGGGACATATGAAAGAAAATGAGTAAAATGTTGATAGGCATTTAAGCTAAGTGAGGTGTATAGAGGGGTTCGCTGTACTATCCTCTCAGGTTATGTTTGAAAAGTTCCATAACATTTTCAGAAGTTGGAATATATAATTTTCAAGGACATTTAAGGAGAGAATTTTTTTTACTTGACTTTCTCTATAGGAAAAAATCACAAGGATCTATGCATAAGATTAATATGACATTCCCTTCCCATGAAAATAATGTTAATTTGTAGAATCACCCTGAAGGTAAATCAAATCAAAGCACTTTTGCTTCCATGTCTGACTTCAAGCAGGATTAATGAGACTATTGTTCTTAATCCCATAATCAATAGCATCTCCATGTAGATAGAATGTGCTTTAGTAGGTAATATAGTAAGCAAAATAAATAAATAAATAAATAAAATTCTAAGTGCTTTAAGTATTGAATGTCAAAATAGGTGCCTTTTAAAAAAATATATTAGGGTAATGCTACTAATAAAGTTCTCAAGATTGGGTAGAACTTAACATACTCACTTAGGTTTTTTTCTCTGCAATGGGTGAGTCAGATTTTGCAGTAATCTGCAATCCTACTTTATCATCAACAGAATGCATCTGAGCAGCAGTTTTCTGTAGTTACATGTAATATTGTGAAATATCAAAATTAATTGGTTGATCTGCTTATGATTAAACTATAAAAAGTCATAGGAAACTATCACTCCCAATGCAATACTCTGGTAAGCTGGATAAATTATAAAATCATGGTTTAAAAAAATATCTGCCAGAAAGATGATAATACAAAGAAACCTAAATCCAAGTCCCAGAAAATTACAAGACCTTCATAGAAAAGGAAAGACTCATGCCTGGCAGAGAAGCAGGTGGGAGACAGATAGATAGATCCAATAGAGATGAGGAAAAAAATAAGCCAAATATTCAATGAATTTTTAATACTGTATGTTGACTAGGGTGACGGATTAGAATTCTGAGGAGTCCTAACATAGACAGCTTGTACCCACCCATAAAATTCTCTTGCTCTTTGCTGCATGTACAGGCAGTATATAAAAAGCTGAAGATTAGAAAGGAGAACTGAGAAACAATCCCCAGATACATAGAGTCCCCATCAAATGTCAGAAGGCCACTTTCCTAAGGTGAGAGTCAGAAGAGGAGAGCAGAGGGAAACCTCTCTGAGGCATTCGGGCATTTCTAAAAGGGGTATGGCACAAGACCCCTAATGACCAGGGGTAGAACAATTAGGAAAAGAAAGATCTCCCAAGATTCCAAAAGCTGGCACATAATACAAGATATAGAGTACTGTGTGCTTTATCTAAGATGATGGAAATTCTCTATGTCTTGTTTCGGGTGGTGGTTATGTGAGAGTATGGACTTGTCAAGACTCATTCCCAGAACTGTGTGTTTCAAGGTATGCCTCAATTTAATTTTAAAAAAGTAATCTAATGTGAAAAGTAAATATTAATTGATCCATTCAATCACCTCCTCAGAGGAGACTAGTCCCTCCCTCAGGATTGATAAATGGAAGCCAGCAAGTCTAAGTGATCATTGTTTAGGTACACTGTTGATAAACTGTGACTAGTCTCAAAATTTTAGAGGGATCGTTTAAAGAATTTGTTTGCAGGTTGAAGGTAGAAACCATGGGAGAAATCTATAATAAAACTTGTGAAAGTCAGAATAAATAAAGACACAATGATCCCAACCATAAATGGAAAAATGAAGACCTGCCTTTTTTATTGTGGTATCATTATTGTAGGCTTCTAATCTCTATCGAATGCCCTGTTCTTGTTCTTTTCCCTAGAAAACACCCATATGACTAGGAAGACGAACACTTGCTAATGAAGCTGAGGGGAAGAGGCCTTCCTTCCTCTGACAGGATGTTCGCAGGGCCCCTTAGAGGGAGTCTTGCTGGTGCCCAGGGGCTGCTTGTCACTTTTACACCTTCTGGCATGATCTAATTATGACTGAACTGAAAAGAAGGAAATGAAGACCTGGTGACTCTATGTCCCAGGAAAGGTTCATGACCGAGCAGACAGAGTGGTCTGTCTGCAGCAGCTGATTTCAATGTCCTCTACACCAGTCCTAATGAGGCAGTGTGGCTTAGTGGAAGGATACTAGCACTTAAGTAGAATTAGGTACACACATACATAAACATATATATAAACAAATATATTTACAGATAAATATCACACAATCAAAAAAAATCGAAGAGAAATGAAATATGAGATGCAAAGTTGGAGAAAGTCAGAGAATCTTTAACAGTCAGAGAAAAAGTCAAGAGCGCTGCAGAATATAAAAACAAGAGAGAAAAAGGGTCAAGTGAGAGTTGTCCAGGAAATATAGAAAACATCTTTGAAAGCGATGTTGTGGGCACTCATTATATAATAACTGCAGAAGTGTTCTGGTCTCCTGAGAGATGGGCACTCTATCAACACAAGGTATTATGGTTTCTGTCTTTATAACTGAGAGATTGATATGCTTTGGTAGGATTCCATATCCAGTGTAGAGCGAACACAATTGGAAGTCTGAAACAGCACTTTCCCCTTTTTCTCCCACACAAAAGTCTCCTTCCAGTGTGTGACCTTCCATGCAAAACAGCTCATTTTTAAAGCTTAGTTCCAGTCTCTTAAAGATCCTTGGTTACAAGCCATGGGAAAGGATATCATGTGATAGAGGCACGGTCTTTCTAAATGACAGGGGAAATGTCCTGCTACAATTACCCTGAGCAAAGAGAACACAGCACCATTTGGTTGTCAGAAGAATTCTTAATCATACTGGAAACGGAGAGAGGCTACCCAGCTCTGGTTTTTCAGCTTCTCTCACATTCCCTTGTGAAAATATCTCAAGGTGACAATTAAAGGAATATAGCAATTAAATTACTAAGAAGGCTCACAAAGCATGTTGCAGAAGTAAACACTGACTTTAGCTTTAAAAAAAAGAGAGAGAAAGAAAACTGACTTGAGCAAGGAGAGTGTTTTTCTATTTCTCTATATCACTGATTATTAAATATGTACCCATGCTAGGATTGTTGAGTGACAGGAGACATCATACTTTGAATAGTATAATTGGAGTATACAATATGAGCATACAGAAATATCAAGTCACTTACCATGTCAGTAGAAGAAATACTTGGCAAATGCTCTGGGGCCAATGTGGTATCATTAGGAATTGAGATATTAACTGTAAGAAAAAAATAATTTTTTACAGTAGAAATAGCCTAAATGCACCATCAGAAATCTATAAAAAGCCAAGAAAGATATTTTTTAAATTTTTCTAATAAAACATAAGCATACCATGAATTTTTCTTTATTACAATTGTGTTCACCTTTCACCTAAATAAGATAAGCAAAGAGTTGGACACACCTGTTACACTCTAATCTGATTAGACACAATGGCATATGTTTAAGAGGATGGTATTAAATGTATTAGTTTCAGATTTAACAAAACTTCTATGTTTTGAAAAGGCATTCCATATCTATGCCTAGTGGATAAATGGTTGTTAATAAGTAATTGAGTTGATAACTAGCTTCACATACAGTCAAATATCACAAACAGGAGCTTTACTAATTAAATGATTGGAAATTTGGACTGCAAATGAGAAAGTATAACATTGAAAAGTGGGGAAAATAAAAAAATACTAAGTAATAAATTTTATAATGGGGTGAATCTTTAATCTAATTAAAGATTATTTTCATACAATTTGGCATCACTGTAGATTTATTTGGATGTCATTTGCAGAAGAATCTAACCTGCTACACCAATACTCCTCTTGGAAATATTTCACTTTTTAAATTTATATTAGTCTAAAATTGAAACAGTATTTAAAAAGTATTCAGTAATTAAAACACTTTTCATTATCAAATAATCCTTATACTATTATGTGAAGCTTTATGTATTACAGAATAAGTTGTTACCTAGAAAGTAGCCCTAATTTTTGGAAATATTATAAAACACTTTGCCTTTAGAGATCACATGTTCCTTTAATATCCAAAATACTAATTATTGTTTGTTCTCTGTGTTCCCAAACCCCAAACCCAAGCTCTTACCCTGACTTTTTAGTCTGCTGTGTTTTAAAGGGTGCCAACTATATAAACTTTTAAAAAGAAACAAACAGGTTTATTTGACTATTGAAATTTAGAACATAAGATCTATGAGAGAAAAAGAGATATTTTTGTCCCCAGATTTTCCCCAGAATCTGCCCAGTCTGGCATTTAACTAACAGGCTCTCAAATGTATCTATTTTGCAACCTTAAAATAGAAGGAAGTCCTGCCATTTTGACAACATGGGTGAACTTGGATACCGTATGGAATAAGCCAGACAGAAAAAGACAAATACTGCATGGTATCACTTATATGCGGAATCTTAAAAAAAAAGAAAGGAAAAGAAAAGAAAAAAATTAGAGCACATAGGAAGAGCAGGATATCAGTTACCAGGCAGGGGTAAAGGGGGACACAGTGGTATAAGATGTATAGACTGATAGAAGTTAAAAACTCTTCTATTATAAGAGTAATGAGGTCTGAGAAGCTGATGTAAAACATGGTGATTACGTTTATAACTCTGTATATTACTTAAAGGAGTCTCATCAAAAATAAATAAATAAGGTAACAGAATGTAAATTAACTTGATGTAGGAATTATTTTACAATGTACATGTAATTCAAATCATCACAATGCACACATTTAATCTATTACAATATTATTTGTTGATTATACCATAAATCTGAAAAAAATATTTGTTTACTAAAAGGAATAAAGGAAACCAGGAAAGGAAATATTTAATAATTACAAATGAGTGAGAGCAAATAAAGACAAGAGATAAGAAATAAGGAAAGCAGAAAGGGAAAAGTATTTAGGCTGAGTCCCAGTTTTTTCTCAATTTTGGTTCCTATTCTGATCTTTGCAAGCCTTGGAGTTGTTAAACTTTTAACCTAAAGGCTAGCTGTGGTCCAGGCGCCCCAATTTCATCAGTAAAGCAAGCAAACATGCTTGTTTTATTACAGGTCACAGGAAAAAAAAAAAAAAAGTCTAAAGAATGCTTGACCCAAACAGAATAGTCAAACACGAATCTACTCTCAAAAGAAAAATGTTTTAAAATTATTATTGACCAAACCTAGAATTTTACTATTTTTAAAAGCTTAAAAGTACATTTTAAGTACATTTTCTTAAGTTATCCATTTGTTCATTTAAAAGTATGTATGGATGACTACAAACCTATTTGTAAGCCTGTTTTACATGGGTAGGACTCTGAAGCAAGATATACCAGGGTTTCTTGGCTCAGATTAGAGTCAATCAGAAGCAGAAATGGTACCAAATCACGATCAGCATTCATTCTTTTCCTACCCAGCATTTCTAATCATCAAAATCAGAATGATTCACAAGGCCACAGAATTCAAGGTGGGGTAGTGTTAGATAGTCGCCAATGTTAGATAATATGAATCTGAGCGGGAGCTGAAATGCTTGACCTTTCCTAGCCTTTGAAGGAAAACATTTGTGAAATCACAAACATTATTTAGATGGTGTCTGAGAAGCTGCTCTTCCTGGGCTAGGTTCTTAATGCAATTTTATGCATGGTTCTGTCACAAGAGAGTGAAGATATTACCGCAACACACTTTTCTGCATAAAAACAAGGAAATGTGAGGGAGAAAGATATTCAAGGCTTCATCTTTGTGAAATGAATGACAGGTAATAAAGACCACAAGTGAGCTAAAATAGGATTCCCATCTGAACTTTCAGTAACTGCTCTCAAGTTTTGGATACACGTCAGTTCTGCTCATCTAAATTCCCTTTATCATTTCAGTTTTTCTGAGACAAGCTATTAAAGCATACTGGCTGCCCGAATCCCAAAAGACCATTACCTAAAGGACAGAAAAAAGTATAAGCTTTTCCTAATCATTTTAATAGGTAGCTATTTCAAGAGAAAAGACTTCAAAATAAAGATATAAACAAGCACTTCCATAAATAGATACTGGCAGAATATGGTAGAGTAAAAGATTCAAAGTAAAGCGAAAGGTTAAAAGTAAAATCTTGAAGCTCACAGAAGAGGAAATGACCAACTGCAACTGGGAGTGTGGTCTACAAGAGTCATTGGTCACCATTTGGATCCAGACACACATGAGACAAATATTTTGGCAACCAACTGCAGAATGATTGGTGTATATAGAATCTGCAATAGCCTTAATTGAGATTCTGGAAAGGTCAAATGGAAAAACCAAAACACACTGCACTATGTCTTTACTATTTGCTTAATACCAATGCTTATGAAGCAAAGAAACTCTTTGCCCGAGGAATCTGGTTAATTTAGAATTAGCCAATTGTAACTGGGACAGTCTGTTTCTCGTACTTGGTTTCAGGGAGTTTCCACAGGTTGATCGTTTTATGTTACTTGGATTTTCACTTCTTGATCTTCCTTCCCGGGTATCAAATTCTAGCTGACCCTCTGGAATGGGGGAACAAACATTGTCAGTAAAAGATTTTTCAAAGTGTCTGTGAGTTTTCCATCTAAAGCTGGCCTCTCTTTATATTTAATGAGAGATTTAGAGAAAGAACAGGCTGCAGGAGCTGAGTGGAGTCACTGTTAGTATACCTCCTGCACAGAGAATATCATTTGCATGGCTCGAAGTTGTCCCTATTTATCCTCTAGTGACCTGGCACCAGAAACTACCCCATGACTTTGCTGCTTTATGCATCAGTGGAGATCAGGACCTGTACCATCAGGAATATGCACAAAAGCACACTTGAGGCCACAAGGTCAAGTGCAAGCAACAACTGGCCATGAGACAGATCTGTCTGCTTTAATGTATCACCACGTCATAAGACAGAGAAAGGAGAACTAGGAGAATTCTAGTTGGAATCTCGGTGCCTCCTTCTAGAGCACAGTGTCCCAAACTCCTTCCCCACGAACTTTGAAGAATTCACCTCACTCTTCGCAAACCCAAGCAACACTGATAGAACAGTGTCCAGGATCAGTTTAGATCTAAGTAAATCATATCTGAATCTAATGAGGTTACTATCAGCTTTAGGACCTGGAAAAAGATGACTTCAATCCTGGGAAGAATGTCAGATATATCTAAAGTTTATGTGGTTATTAAATATAAATGCAAATGTTGTATGTATATAATTAAATATATATAACATGATACTATATATATGAAAATATAGTTTATTAAAATTTCCTAATAAAATATCTGGCATCTTTCATGGTGCTCAATAAATGTTAACCAAGTCTGAATATCTATCCTCAACATGGCTTCTTGGAACTAAAATAATATGGACTTGACTTACTCTAAATAAGGAAAAAAATTAAAAGTATTCTCCATTATAATGAAACTTTACTGTAATATTTCATTCTGTTTAAGCAACATTTTGAAGAAATTTAAAACAGATACAGAATAAAACTAAATAAGCCTCTTGCCTGCAAGGTTTATGTCCGATTTAGTAAAGGATTCTGGGTTATCCAAACACACTAGTACCTATTGATAAAGTCAAATATTTATGGCTTAAATTTCCATGTCAATGAATGTGCATATATGACTTTTAGAGGGATGAAACAATAAATTAGGAAAACTTCAGAACTAGCTATTATCTCAGCCTTAGGTCTTAAACAAAATAATAGAGTTTTTCCTCATTCTGCTGTTATCCTTTTAGTTTTCTTAAATCTTTTTATCAAGACTGATGTTTGAGATTTTGGTATATTTTCACGAGTTTAAATTATGACAGATATTCAGGTTAGGACAGTAAAACAATGGGTTTTTCAAGTACCTACAGTTTTCTCAAAAGACCATTACACCATGAATGAAAAACTATCAGCTCCACTAGTGCCCTCATAAACACAAGTCTGAGTATTAACTAGAAGGTTCTATTTTCTGTTTAACCATGATTTAAACCTACTGTATAGTCTAGAGAGGGACAGACGTAGCAAAAATAAAATTGCATAGAATATGATGCAGGTCATGAAAGATAAATTAAGATTATCTTTGATATCCTAATGTTTCTTTAATGGTCTTTCTATTTGGAAAACAAACATTAATGATAATCTGAGATCACAGGAGACATGATCCAGCAGTTCTTTTTATTTGTTATAACATATTAGCACATATATTTATAAAGATAATAGAAGAACTAGATAGAGGAATGTTAACGAAATTTTACTCCTCTAACAACCATTTTAGAGCATTTGGAAGACTCCTCAGAATGTGAATAAAACAAAAGTGTAGAACTGGAAGCCATGATTAATTCCGGTCACTTGGACTTGATCTTACAATTTAACACCAAGTAAAAAGGCCAGCTTTTACTGAGGGATATTATAGACAATGATGTACTCAGTGCCTGAGAAAGTCTTTGTTCCTCTTAATCATTCATCCATTATTAAATATGTTCCCTGGAACAGCCAACAAATGAATTAATAAAATATATCCCTTCTGTGAACAAAAAAGCATGGTGTCTATCCCTTAAGGCAAGTTATTATTATCATTATTATTATTTTGCTTTTCTAATTTGCTTATCACAAGGATTCTTTCCCTTCTAGATGTAAAACCAATATCCGGTCAGAAAATTTATTTTCAGAAATATTTTCCAAAATATTAACATGCCCTTGAGTGTAGTCACTACAATCTTCTTGACATATTTGGCAAATGAACACAGGTTCTAGAGTAGAAATAATCTATTTCTAAAGCCTCGGTCAAATGAAAACTGACCTCACTCATTCAAAATTAATACTTTATCAAATAGCATATTATAAAAAGCAATATTGTGTGTGTTTGTGGGTATATTCTGCTTCATTGCAAGTAACACAATTCCTTAAATGTAATCAAATATACTATCAGAATATTTTAATTGATAGCAGAAGGGAAAGGAGAATGGACAGGAAAAGGAAAAGGGAAAATCCATGTTCTGTTTGCTATTTACAAAAGCCTAGTATTTAAACTTTTGAATGAATTAGACAGACTCCATTTAGAAGTACTGAATATCTCATCTCAAGGACTTTCACGCCTTCTTCTACAGGCTATATCAGTATATAACATTTTGGCAGTGTAATGAGATAATTAAATTATCTAAGGGTGTGCTGAACTCCTTAACATTTTTTTTCTGTAAATATGGCTTCGATGTTTCATATTTTATCTATATTAAATATTTTCATATTTTATCTATATTAGTTGTAATTTTTAGTTGTAAAAAAATTAGTTGTAATTTTTTTTCCAGAAAAAGCTTGTATAGTATCTTTCTACAGGAAAACTTCAGACAAAATTAAACATCTGAATCTATTTAAAATAATACAACTAAAAGTTAATCTGGCTGGAGAATCTTTTACGAGTGATGAAAAATGAAAAAAAGAACAAATTTCTACTCAATGACAAATAGGTGTAAGAGTAAGTACATATACTAACAGGTGAGAGTTATGAAACAAAGAAATTAAGTAATTAGCCCAGCCCAGGTCATAATGCATATTAAAGCTGAAATTCAAACTCAGCTTCCTTTACTTCAAAGTCCATACCCTGTGCAATTTATCACACTACAATTTTCTAAAACAAAAAGTTGGCGATGAAATGCAATACTGTGAAATGTCTTTCAAGTGGATATTTTTCAGTTTTCACTTTTAGCTTTTGAACTGAATCATCTCATTTCTTATACACCTCTGCTTTGTAACCATCAAGAGACATAGTGGGTAATAGCACATTCTGCATTAATTAATAGCTGTTCCACTTTTGATAAAAGAAAATTTCAACACAAAAATACATGTGACTACATTGTGAATATGTCAAACTACAGGACTAATTTTCCTTCTGGCCCTTGCAACTGAACTTTCTCAGTTCTCCAGTAAATGCTAAGTTGGATATATGATCTAGGTTACTAAGTAATAGATACAGGTGAAGTAAGGAGAAAAAAATGCATTAAGAAGAAGAAGAAACTCAGGAAATGATGAGATTTTATGGAAGGAGGTGAGAACAAGAAAGATACGGAAGGAAAAGAGAAGAAAGAACTCTTTACAAAGCACACACATAAAAAGACCCCACAGTATTATTCTGGCCATGGAAAGAGTTTTCTTTGTGATTGATCTCTTTTTCCTTTGCTATAAAATCATTTCTCAGTTTTCAGGACCACAACTCCATCTGCATAATTGCCAGTTCATTGTTATATACACTGTCCTGGTGTAGAAAAACAAAATCATCTGCCAGATTAAATAGTATTGACTCATTGATAGAATTTTTTTTACTAGGAGTGCATGTTGTGATGAAAGACCAGTCTTCTGTTGTTTTTAGAATACTTACTGTCTGCACGTGTAACTTTATCATTCTCTCACTATTAACCATGGTGGATCTATGTAAACAGTTTATTATTAATTAAGTTTTAAGGTTATAGAGAAACATTAAATCACTAATTTTTAAAGGATTGTTTAAAACATGAATTGGCCTTTTCCAAAAGAAACACAGTTTATTTCTCCATAGTTTTAAATAATCCCTTGCATTCATATATGTGTGTGTATATAATAATATAGGTTACAACCAATAGGTTTGTTAAAAAATGAGCCAACTGCCCTTTCTATCATTCATACATAGAGACTACTCACTGACCTCAGAGTTTGATGAATAATAATAACACAATATTAATGGCAGCTAGCATCTAATTTACTTATGATGATGTGTTAGAGACTGTCCTAAGTACTTTGTAATACTTTTTTCCCTTCAAAACAATTCTAGAGGTTAAGTCCTACTATTAATTCCATTTTACAGATGAGGAAGGAGAGGCTAAGCTATCCTGGGAAAAGTAATGTGTTCACAATCACACCGTGGTCATTAGCCAAGCTGGGACTTTAACAAAAACTTGTCTGATCTCAAAACCCTGCTACACTTCCTTAACATATCACCTTGAGGGAGCAGAAATTTCATTCTTTCAAGACAACTCCTGACTTGGGGAAAACAGGTCAAAGGAAACGCTATGATTATTTATGTCAGCACAAGCCATGTATGTATAAAATCAATCCAACTCTCAGTCTTACTTTTTCAAGAAAACAAAGATCTTTCCTGGAAGGAAAATTACCTGAAAATCTTCATGCATTTAGATTACTTTATGCATTTCACATTATTACCTTCTATGTCCAATTAAAACAATGAATGCAAGTTTCCACTAGCCATAGGTAGATATAAGGCAGAAAACAGGTAGGCTTTTGGTTTTTTTTAGGGGGTTGTTTGTTTTTTTGTGACAGGTGTGTCGACAAAAGCCTCATCTGGTGTTATGAACACCTTAACCCTCAGAACAGTTAAGTAGGGGATTTTTCTTTTTTCCCTTTAGAAATTCCTAACATATGACTTAAGCATATGACTTCGTCAATCAGACTTGCCTAAGCAGTTTACAGAATTTCCGTAAATAAATATATACATACAAATACACTGAAATAAATAAACAAAAATGAAAGTTCAAAATGTCACAATAAAATACATCTGTGTTCCAATACTTTAACTTGTATAGTCTAGACTTCCACAATAAGTCCAGGATGTTTAGATACATGATGTTTTACCCCATTAGCTCCCAGGAAGAGTTCTACACAACTGTTTACTGATAACATTTGTGTTTCTCTTCATTTATTCTAATAATATTCATAGTATATTAAGTGCTTTTTCTCCAAGCAATTTTTAAGTTATGAAATATTTCTAATCAGTTTATATCTTAACAATTATAGGCTTTTATAAGTGTCTGTCGTTTATGTCCATATGAATCTCTTTTTTTTCTACTTTGTTCCTCTCTCTGCTTTTCATTTAAGTATGGATTTTATTTTAATGTATTGTGTGTTTCAATTTCTAGATAGATGTTTATCTTCCTTGAACAAGACAAAAAGAACCAAATGATACAAATCCCTGCAGTGGATTTGTATCCCTGCAGTGGAGTTCACCAATGTTACTGAAACATTTTTAAGGGCATTGTTCTCCTTTCTCTCAGCACTCATAATTTATGTCTATATCCAATATGCCTCCCAAAAAAATGGCAAAGAAGGAAGATTCACTACCCTAATATCTGGGCATAATCTGACACAGCAGAAAAATTCTTCATCCTATCTTTCTTGGCTTTCAATTCATAAGCCCTTTGCATTCTAGTCTATAACGTAATCACATTGCTTTATTTTACCATTAATAGATGTTTCCCCAGAATCTGCAATTTAAAGTGCATAGAAGGTACTTTTAATGACATGGCATGAATGTGTCACATTTATACCCTAGAATAAGAGTGTATATTTGGTATTACGACCTTAATCAGAAACTATGGATTGTGTATAAATTTTTATTTTCACAGAAATGTAATTGGATGTAGCTAATTGGCTCACTTGGGATCACCAATGCTACTGAACACAAATCTCCATACTTATTTTACTAAAGCTGATATAAAGCAACTGCCCCCCAAAGTGAATCCTCTTTACAGATGCCTTCCATAGTCTAAAATGATGATGAACTGCTCCAAGAAAAATTTTCAAGTCCAAGTTGAACATTTTGTTGTGAAGAAACTCTGGTGCGGATTCAGGTTTGGCAATATGGATGTTAAAATGCTGAGATATATGGGCCATTTTCCTTACCCAGAAGTTACTTCACTTTTATGTATTTCTGATTCTAGATATAAATCTTCCCTGAGAACATACCTTTCCATCTTTTCTTTATTTCATTTTTCCTTTCATTTCCTTAATTATGATGTGTAATAAAAATGAACACCTCTACTTTACCACTAGGTGACTTTAGTCTGAATTTAGTTTTTAATTTCATGCTTCAACTGATATAAAGTAAATTAGTTTCTCTTTTGTTTCTTCTATAAGCTTAATCTATTTAAAGTTAACTGTAAAAATAAGGAAGCAGCAAAATCTGGAATAGAAGTTCCAAGGACTAGGTTTGTCTGGTCCTTAGAGTTGTTAATGTATGTTATGTACCTGGTTTCCTCACCCATTAGATAATTTCTTTATACTACTGCAATTTGAGCTAATTTCCAAATAGAGTTAATTATGTTCATATTCCAGAGCTCCTGGCTTCGTCTCCTGATTGAATCACATATTAAGGTATCTCAGGCAATGAGACTTCCAACTCAGCAGGGCAGTTTCTTAGAGAAAATAAAATAAAACCTTTCCCTGATAATCATGATACCATGCTACAAGTTTGTATTCACAGAACCTACACCTTCCTCCAAATATGACATAAGCACAAAGACCAGGCATGATGCCCTCACCTGGGTCAGGGGGCACACAGGCACAGGAGAAGTGAGTATTGTAGCCCACTTTGAAGTTGGAGTTGATGGGGTAGTAATCCACTAGCTTGATCATCTTCTTGAAAGCATCATAAATAAATATGAAGCTAATCAGAGAAGAGAAGCCCTCTTCCGTGAAGCGAGTAAAGTACTGAACCAAGAAGCTGGCATCGGTGGCCACCAATATAAGACACAGGAAGGCTGACCACAGGCCAATCCAAAGGCGAAACTCCAAGTAGTCAAAATTATGATCCCTGGAAAGAAAAAAGAAAGTATTTTAAACTCTTTATCCATAGAATACAAAGAATATGAAACTACCAAATGTCTGCAAGAATGGTTGCTAAAAATACAAAATCACTTTAAGTCATTAGATAGAAAGTTCATCCTTGATTTTATCCAGAAAATATTAACAATTTGGTCTAGTAATATTATTATGTGAGCAAACAGAAATAATTCCAGGAGTTTGAGTAAAGCACATCAAAAGTAGTCACAGCATTTATATGTGAATAACTCATTACTTTTCTCATTCAAAAAATGTGGTCCCTGTCTGCACATTTACATAGCAAACAACTCAAAAGCTTAATGCTGGTACCTCAGTATGTGCTCAATACAGGCCTGTGAGCCTTACTGATTAATAAAAACATGGTAATTTTTTCTCTATCCCCAAGTTATGGCAGACTATTGAGGGAGATAAATAAACAAATGTAATCACACTGTAAAAGTTGAAGTGCTATCTAAAGATGTAACTAATTCTGAATAGGGAAACTGAAAAAATTGCAAGAAAAACTCAAGGTATTTGAGGAGGAATATTCCAGGCAGATCATAAAGGGTCAGACCAGGAAGAGGAAAGAGAACGTAAAGTGGCATGTGGCATGACACTGCACGTAATGCTTACTGTGGACAGAGCGTGACCAACACAGGGAAACGGGATCAGAAACATAATGTGGAAAGGAACCAGTGGGCTGTGGTGGAGGAACACAGGTTCCTGGTGGTGAGCGTTGTGTGGTTACATACACATGAATGGTGTGATCCTATACCTCTATACATACAATGTTGTATGTGAATTACCTCAATAAAGGTATAGTAATAACAAAGAGTAAAACTACTTCATGACAAATATATCAAATAAGACAAAGAAACACAAGTTGCTGTCAGATCCAGAAAGGCTGTCTTGCCATAGTAAGTGCCAGATGTTACCCTCTCTCCTGAAACTTATGCACAGATGTGATTTCCTTCCACTTAAGTTGTATAATGAAGCATCCTCTGACCACCTTTTCTCTCTCTATGCCTGTCACACACAGCCTAAGAATAGGTTAATTCTACCTAAGGAAGCCATTGGTTTTATTAATGACCTTTCTATTTCTTATAAGTGAATTAATTCAAGATTAACTTATAAGTATTCACTTCTAACTAATAAGTAAATTAGTTCAAGATCCAGAAGAAGGTGGGTCATGTGTTGATTATTTTTGACATTTTTACCAATTCATACTGATTCTTTTTTAAGTTAGGTGGAGATTGCTTTACAACGTATTTTCTCATAATTTGTTTGTGATGAAAAAGCAGCTAGTAGTACTTACATTTCTCATATGTAGGAGAAAGAAAAATAATTCAAAAATCATGCATGCTTGAAATTCTATAGCCTTCTTTTAGACAATGAATTTCTCATAACTGTTAGGAATAAATTTTAGTACTTTCCCAAAGACATCACTTATCATCTTCATTGCCACAACCCATTCTAAGCCACAAGAATTCTTTGCCTAAACATACATAAGAACCTCTTTACTGATATCCTTACTCATATCTAGGCTTGCCATTTTCACATCACATCATAGCTGAAATTATCTTTTATAAAGTAAATCAGTATTCCAGTTTAAAACTTAATAGTGTACCACTGCTCTTAGAATAAAATTCAAATCCTCTAACCTAAAAAAATGCCCAGCTCATAGGAGATATTCAATAAATACTTGCTAGGTGAACTAATATGAATGTCTGTGGGCTTGAACTTGATTGAGGCAATCACTAACATTAATCTATTACTAACTAACCTCTAGGTACAGTCACATGTACCCAGATGACTGACTGAAAATTTTATAGAATATTAAAATGAAAACTTCTTTAGATGTTGTGATGCTAATTTTTTATGTTAACTTGATTGGCCCACAGGATGTGCAGAGATTTAGCCAAACAGTATTCCAGGTGTTACTTTAAGGTTATTTTGGGGGTAAGATTAACCCTTAAAGTGGTGGAGTTTGAGTATAGCAAACTGCTTTCCATAGTGTGGGTGGCTCTCATCCAATCAGTTGAAGGCCTGAATAAAACAGAAAAGACTGGCCTCCCCCAAGCAAGAGAGAATTCTCCAGAAGACTGCTTTCAGGTGTCATCCTTAACTTTGTTTCTTACCAGTTATACAGCAGACAGCTTTTAAACTTAAACAGGTATAGCAGCTGTCCAAGAGGTCTTTGGACTGCTAATTGACCCTGCAGATTTTAGACTTGCCACCCTGTATTTATACTGGTATGACTCAATCTTCACAATAAATACACTGTATGAATAAATAAATAAATGTATGTATGTATATATACATCATATAGGCTCTCTCTAGATTATCATAATGCTAACACAAATTAGTCAAATATGCTCCCATTTTATAGATGAGGACACTGAAGTCAATTGAGGTAAAGTCATTTATCCATTACTAAACTTTCAGTGGCAGAACTGAACCAGACCTCTCTATTGATAGGTTCTTTTAAAAATTTCACCACAGGGCCTCCCTGGTGGCGCAGCGGGTTGAGCACCACACTGTGAAGCATCTGTGGCACAGCAGCACGAGTTCAATCCCTGGCCAGGGAGAGGACCCACATGGCACAGCAGAGCTCTCCTGCCTCGCCCACTGCTCCCCTCAGCAGTGTGTTTCAGTCAGTCTGCCTATTCTGCTCCCCACTCTGTCTCTGGTGACTCCTCTCACCTCCCATGAATCTGGCCTGTACCCCAGCTCTTGTATGCATAAATAAATAAATCTTTAAAAAAAAATAAAAATTTCACCACATTTCCTCCACCCAATTTGTACTTAGCTCCTTGATAGTCCCTGCTGTCCTGACTCCAGCCATGAGAGTGTGAATACATCACCAAAGCAGATTATTAATAATGTATCAGAAATTATGGTCTATGGGTTTCCTAAAATCCTTCTGAAGACATCTTTTGCTTTTCTTTCCACTTGCCTTTATTTCTGAAATCCTGTTGTGTAATCCTGTCTTTGTGAGGTAAGTTGATGATAGAAAAAGTTAAGTTATAGGAACTTGAGATAACTTACATTATTACACAAGTCAATGTTAAAACTAAGAAATACAGTTTTACTACTTCTGAGTCAACAGGTTTTTCTTAAAATCAGGTATATAAATAATGACCTAGTTTTCAAAAATAATTACCTTGTTTTTCTTGCCTAACAAGTTAGAGCAATCATCATTTGTTCTAAGAATGCTAGTAGTTGTTTATAGAAGTGATACTTATAAGATAGGATGAGAAATAAATCCATTAGTTAATGTTTAAAAGGAGCTAAGTACAAATTGGGTGGAGGAAATGTGGTGAAATTTTTAAAAGAACTTATCAATAGAGAGGTCTGGTTCAGTTCTGCCACTGAGAGTTTAGTAATGGATAACCCTTTGCAAACAAAGGGTTAAAATACCATATATCTTAAGTATTAGGACTTAAACAATATACCAAACTAACTGCTCTAAAATACTTAAATATTTCCAGAGCATAAAATCATTAAAGTCAATAGCATGTCATTGTGAATATATATATGTTTATAGAAGCAAAAATAAAGAGGAATACAAGATAGGAAACTTTTTTAAACAAGCTGATCAATAGTAATAACTATAATAAAATCGCAATATTATATCCAGTAAGGTATCAGTCCCCTTGGTGTCAAATAGCAATTATGTTATAAAAATTAACAGGAAATGATAGTAAAATTAAGTTCACTATAGTGAGTTAGGAGAGGAAAAATAAGTTTATTTCCTCATGGTACAACAGTATACCTATATATTTGAGTTATAGTTTCTTAGTAGCATAAAGCCAAGGACGCAGACAGATGAACTGGCCTTTGAAACATGCTAAGAAATTAATGTTCAGCCACACAAATAAATAGAAACTCCCTGAAATAAAGTAGCAATGTAATTCAGTAATGTAATAGAAAATATTAATTTGAAGGTCTATAAATAAATTTTTTTAAGAACACAAAAATAAATTATCAATTAACCAAATGACAATGATACTAACTAAAACTTTTCTTTAATCATGAATTTTCTACATGGTTTAGAAAACATTGGCAAAATTTTTTTTTAGATTATTCACTTAAGAAAATGAAAAGGAATCTAATGCTCTATTATTGGACAACAATTTGTAAGAATAGTGTAAAGAGACTGAAAATTTGGTAAACAAAACTATAAATGTCTGGAAAGTTGTAAATTATTTCCTTTATTCTGTACTAATTTTAAAAGGTGATCTTTGAAAGCATATCATTAATAATCCTTAATGATTCTCCAGTTCACAGAGCAAATATTAAAACCTGTATCCATGTCAAAGATAAACCTGTAGGTTATGTGATCCAATTTTCTGTGTCCATTGAACCTACAAAAAAGAATTTATCTATTTTTTTTCTTTAAAAATGGTAAAATTTATTGGATAAATCTAGGCAAGACACTGTAAAACAGCTGTGTTTGGTGTGTTTTTTTTTTACTGATGGACCTTTCCCATACCTTACTAAGTTAAATGAAATAGGAATTACCAAGACAGACATAATACACACACTTCCCCATCTTTTAGAGATCACAGAAACTTTTTTTTTCATTGAGCATCAGATGGGACTGGTGATTGATAAAGAACACTTTGGAACATTGTGATCTGCAAATACCCTGAGATCTAGACAAAATATTTGCACTGCTATTAAAATACATAAGCAAATGATACAGCTTTGTGAATAAAATAATAAGGTTTGCCACATAAGCACCAAATGTTACTCAAATGATGGTTTTAAAGCACTGTTTCTCAAACGTTTCTTTTGCTTTACAACTGTTTTCAAATAAACCTCTTGGAAATATGTTTACGTTACCAATTATGATGAAACAGAAGGGGAAGTGAGAAAGAAATTTGCTTAGTGAAAGGAAAGAATCTCTATACTACAATTATCTAAAGCAAACCAGGAAGCAAACATTTTCTGTACATTGAGGCTCTGATCATATTGCATCCCATAAATCTTGCTGCAAAGATTGTGTGTGTTTGTTCCTGTTTATAATGCACGCTTGTTTCATCTTTCCACAAAGTCTTTCTTGTGTCATATAATGTTTTCCCACATATATAAAATTGTTTGACTCCATCTATAAACTGACATAAACAGATTTTTTCCAGGGTTCTTCTGTGAGTTAGGATGGAGGAAAGATCAACAGAAAACTCAGAACATTATTTAAAATTTGGTACTTTAAATTCTCAGAGGCCCCTTGCTGACGTTCTCAATCCAGTTTTCAGAAAACCAGATTGTAACCCGCATTCTCTCTTCTATCATGCTCATTTTTAATGGCTCACCCAATTTCAAAGGCTTCATATGAGCCTTAAGTTCATGAGGTATTACATAGGTCATGACACTTGTGACATTAAAATCCTAAAAATTTATAGTGATATAAAAATATGGAAATTGCTAAAGCAAATCTATATACGGATTGAGAACTGCCTGTAAAAGCAATTCTCTTAGAAGCATCAAGTTCTTTAGAAAGAGACCAGAATACCCAGTGTGACTTTGAATCTGTATGTGTGCGAATGTGGCCACTTGGATGATTCATTTAACTTGATATTCTCCTTCTTAAAATAATCCATCAATTTCTAAAAGAAAATATTTATACCATAATTGACATGTCCATTTAGTAATGTCTAGTGATTCTGTAAGAGAAGTAGGCTCTGGAGTCAGAAAGCAGGAATTCAGTTCCTAGCCCTACCAACTACTGGTGATAAAACCTTCAGCAGTTTACTCCACACCAGCTGTCTCATCTGTAAAACAGAACACAGTCCCTACCTCACAACACTGCTACTAGAATTAAATTATGTAGTACATGCAACCCACTTAGGTTAAAACTTGTTATGTGTTTATTGTTCAGTAAACACCAGTTATTATTCAGCTGACTCTTTCAATGTATCTTCAGTTAAGAACACTGGAATCGGAGTTAGGAACAGGTTGTAGGAGCATGCACTCTCTTTCATTAATGACCATTTCACTTTGAACAAGTCATTTAATTTTTTTAGTGTGTACACAGGACCATGGCAGGAAATAAAAGACATCCTCAAATGGGATTCTGCGGAAAACTTAATAAATGGTCTTTTATAGGGATTAACAGAGAATGGTGAGGGGCTTGGAAACAAGCAACATCAGGAAGAGTCACCAGGGTCTGATGAGAGATAAAAAACAGGGTAGAGGAGCACCTGACAGGCTATGCAATACTCTGATGGAACAAATCGCTGCCAGACTGTGATGTTAAAGCAGAGCCACTAGTGCTGAGAGGTCCTGATATCTCCTTCTTGTTCTGCTGGTGCTCTGTACCACCAAATTTAACAGGAATCCCAAGGGCAATTTACCCTAGGTACTGAGGTCCACAGGAATCGTTCCCCTGAGGTGCGCATTAGGACTCCAAGGGCAGAGCATGATGGGGAAGGCAAGCAGATAATTCAGCAAGTGGCTTCAGGTGAATCAAATATGAAATGAGCATTGGAATACCCTATCCTGAAGGGCCTTTCAACCTCCAAGTCTTAACGTTCCTGTGTTCTGAGCTACCTAGCTCTTCTGTGCTATAGCTACACTATGAACACTCTACAAGTATAAAAGTCTCACTTATAATTATATGTATATACATACTTGCTGAAATTAAATAGGAGCCTTTCAAAAACTAGAACAGGTCCTGTGCTGCTCAAAATAGTGAGTGGCTGACCAGCAAAGAGGCAGAAGATGGCTCCAGAGACAGCTGTGCCCAGGAAGCTCTCCAACACACCCTAAGAGAAAGAAAACATAGGTGTTAAAAGAAACACATCTTTTTTCTTCCAATGTGTGATGTCACTAGGGAAATTAAACTGCATGAATATGCTGTATGAAAGGCTGTATGAATATGAATGTGAATAAAGATTCTCATCAATATGAATACTACCACCTATTTCACCATACGCACAAGTTAGCCATTCCACCCTGCTCCAAGGCTTGAATTGTTCCAAAGAACTGGGTTGTTGTAATGATGCATGATTGACTACAGAAGGCAAAAGGTAACCCTGGTCATACTGAAAATGTAACTAAAACTTTTCTACATAAATCACATGAGTAACCTCCCCAAGGTGGTAGTGATTCAGTGTTTTGGGTAGCATTTTCTCTTTGGGGTTACTGTCAGTGTTTGTTTGAGCTTAATTTCACTTGCACCTAGCAGGAATTTATAAGTAGCTACATTTTATGCACAAAAGTTATTTGTTTTTCTTGAAGAAAGCTTTTGAAGTGGAGAGGGGAACAAAGAAGTCATAAAAAGTGCCATTGATTTTGCAATCCCTAAGACAATTCAAAAATAAATATACTTATTATATATTTATGGTCCAGTGGAAATTTACACAAAAGCTTCAATTTACTTTATTACTGGGGGGAAATAAATATGCAGGGATCTGAACAGATAAACTCTGTGGCCACATCTCCCTGAAGTAGATCTCTGAAAATCAACCCATTTCTTTCTTTTAGCATAACAAGGACACAGAAACATGAGCCATAACACACCATTGACTTATAAAATTACCCTACCCTAATGTTCTTAATCATACCAATTGGAATGACTATCCCACATAACAAAAACTGAACCTGTTTCCCACTTTTCATCATTTCAAACTTCAATTAGAAAATCACATGTTATTTGTAGAAAGGTTTTTGGTTTTTTTTTTGGTAAACTTAAAATAGTATCTTATCAAGGGGTTGTAGCAAATATCAAAAAAGATAACAGAAACTGTTTATTCACAAATAGGTTATAAATCTGAACCATAAAATTGGTAAGATAAAACATTTTTAAATGAGTAAAGACATTTTATAGCTTTAAAAGACACAAAAATATATTTAGTGGTAGGTGAGTTTACACAGGGAAAGAAAATTATATGATCTGTGAAACCAGATGTATCCACTGAAACAAAATGGTACTAGAAAGAGTCCTCACTTCAACTGAACAATAAATTACCTATTCATAGAAGTATGATTTATGCTTATATTAAAAAGTCCTTTCTTAATGTAAACTATCCCAATAGGAAAGAATATCTGGGAAATGTGACATGCCCCTCAGTTATGTCCTATACCCCACCCAACTAGTTAACCTATTCATCTGTCCACCTCACCAGCTTTTGCCCTTGCCCCAAAAGTTTTTCGGCAACTTTTCATCACTAATAATTTAATTGATACAAAGTGACTCTAAAGGAATTATTTTATAAATCAACTTAAAGCCACAAATACATTGTTTTTCCCAAGACAAAGTCATCTTGAAGAGTTTTATTGTAATTTTTATTGTTTACTAATATTCTTAGAATATAGCAACAGCACATCCTCTTGTTTTAAGAGTAGCATTAATTTTTCAAAACATATAAAATCTTTTAGAGCAACACTATTTAATAAGAGTTGGGGTGGAGCTGGGGCATAAAAACAAGGTTGACATGTAATAAGATTAACTTCTCACCTGGTGATTGACATATTCTAAAACAATTCCTTGTTACTACTTCCCTCCAAAAAGTCTAGGTTAGATCCCTGGCAGAAGGGTCTTGTAAGGAGACTCTATACACATGGATATGAGTTCTACTGCTTAGCTTCAGAGTACCATCTCATTTTTCTTTTCTTTTTTTTTTTTTTAAAGATTTATTTATTTATGCATACAAGCACTGGGGTACAAGTCAGAGGTGTGGGGGTGGTGATTCACCACAGAGAGCGAGGAGCAGAACAGGCAGATCAACGGAAGTACACTGCTGAGGGGAGCAGCGGGTACAGCAGGAGAGGTCTGCCGCACCATGTGGGTCCCCTCCCTGGCTGGAGGCAGGGATCGAACTCGTGCTGCAGTGGCTGAGGTTTGCTTCATAGTGCGTTGCTTAACCCACTGCGCCACCAGGGAGGCCCACCATCTCATTTTTCTATAGCCATTCCATACATAATGAGAAAGTATCCAGTTCAATCCTTCTCACAGGGACAGAAAGAAATTCCCTACTACCCACAAGTAGTGTTAGTCTTAATCTCTCAAATATAAAGCTAATGAGATTTGGGGGAGGTTAAAGAATATGAACAAATCCATATTCAATGTTGCACAAATCTTTGTAATATGGGTATTGACCCAAACACTACCTCACTCTTGGGCAGGATAAAAGGTGTGCCTTCAGCTGAAATGTTTATGGATATGCACTTGTACACCCCCTGTACATTGACATTGGGCTCTTTATCGTTTTTTAATTCATCTTTCTCTTCTACAGCTTTCTTTAATATGTGTAACAACAAAAAGACTGGAATGGCCTGTATGCCAGGACATGTAACTCTTGGGTTATATATGATAGGTCAAGTTATATAGAGTCACTCTTTATCAAACAGGGAGAAGTAGTTCTCATCACTATTACAGGAGTCTAATATAGCACAGCCTGGGTGAGAGAAAGAAAATGAAGGAAAAAAAAATGAATGTGGGATTAAGAATTCTCTATTGGACCACCACTGATCTCTGTGATACACAACATTCCCCAGTGTTGCCCTTGCTTCTCCTCCTCCATCTTGCTGTACGCCATCCCTTCTAAGTGCACCATAGGCACTGAGGAAACAAATGAGCACAAGAGAAAATGTCCAAATCAAACCCTCAGTTCTCTTTCTAAGAGGTCAAAAACCATTGTTGCTATTCAGTAAAGGTAACAACTAATTTCTTCCAGAAAACAGCTTTGATTTATGGAAGCCATGTGACTGTTAAAAAGCAGATTATTTTTACTTCAGTACTTGGTCCTACAGTTTCCATTCTGTTGCTGACAATTTTGAAAACACAGATAGGTGATTTATTATACATACTGCACTGGAAACTGGTCCTACAGTTTCCATTCTGTTGCTGACAATTTTGAAAACACAGATAGGTGATTTATTATACATACTGCACTGGAAACTTGCTTAAACTTAGAGAAGCTTCCAGCATTTCTGAGAAAAGAACTATTTTCACTATATTTTGACATGTTATTCTTGACTACACAGAAAATTTTAAAATAATATCAAATAATGAATAACTTCAATTTAACTACAACTAGAAAGCAGTTTATAAGGTGAATTATCATAAATACCCTTTCTGGTTTATTATATTCATTGTTCATGAATATAAAAAAGGAAAATAATATGTGTATGTGTGTATTTTAATGACTACAACTCATAAACACAATTCTACACCTAACTTCTCACAGAAGAGTAAACTCCCTAGTAAATTCATGAGACTATATAGATGGCTGAGCTCTGAGGTGTGCTTTAAGAAACTTCATTTTGGGTTAGCTTTTATTTCTAGTCCACTTCTAATAGGTGACATCCACTATGGAATAGCTGAAAGAGCTAACACTGGCAGTAATAAAATCTAGTCTGCACTCTATTCTACCACCAAAATGCTGATAATCTTGGGTATGTCACTTAATCTCTGTCAATTTCCTCTTCTAAAAGAAAAATAACAGATAATATAGTATAACAATAACACTGGAGTCAGATGATCTGAAATTGACATCTAGACTGTACCATTTACACAATAAGTTTAAACAAGTTACTGAAGCAGCCTTTCTATTCCTTATATATTTAGTATGCACATTCAGTTGAACAACTCTGCAGAGCCTCTGATAGATATATTTTCTGATGAATACATACACATAATGTATTTACTTAGACATGAGAGGAGGAGACAGAACTAGATGACATTCAGGTCTTTTCCAAAGAACATACCTTGGAGCCAGGGATATGTGAGTTCAAATGTCAGTTCAAATAGTTATCAAGCTTTCTAAACATTCATTCTCCCTTGATATTTTTAAAATAATATCAAGCAAGGGATTACTTCAATTTAACTGCAACTAGAATTGAAAGCAATTTATAAGGTGAATTATCAGTTTCATAAGAAAACTATTTGGATTTAAAAAGACAATAATGTTTAAAGAGCTAAGAATAAAGGAGAGCTACAGTTAAATGCTGGCTCCTTTTCATTTGCTCCTTCTTATTTCCTTATTTAAGTATAAAAGGATCACAAATATCCTTTATTAATACAAAAGCTTATAAATCTAAACCATAAAAACTGTATGATAAATATTTTTCAAATGAGTAAATGCATTCTTTAACTTTAAAAGACATAATTATTTGTCTTTTCCTCAAAATAGAAAGAAGATAGAGACAGTTAAGAGCAACGACATGCATGGAAAGAAAAGAATAGTCCTCAGAGGAAAATATAGGGTGTGTGTGTGTGTGTGTGTGTGTGTGTGTGTGTGTGTGTGTGTTGGGGAAGAAGGGAGTGGGGAAGGGAAGGTCAGCAAATCTTCAGTATTTTCTAAAACAAGATCTAAAGAGAAAATTTGGAGGGCAATATTACAGCCATTAAGAGTTGTTTCTTTTCATTCCTTGTGTTACTAAAAATACCAAAACAACTGTAATAAAAAAAAAAAAAATGGGGCCTCCCTGATTGTGCAATGGGTTAAGCAATGCACTATGAAGCCAATGCAGCCACCGAAGCACCAGTTCGATCCCTGCCTCTGGCCAGGGATGTAACCCACATGGCACAGCAGACCTCTCCAGCCTTGCCCACTGCTCCCCTCAGCAGTGTGTTTCAGTTAATCTGCTGTTCTGTTCCCAACTCTGTCTCTGGTGGATCCTCTCAGCTCCCACACCTCTGGCCTGTACCCCAGTGCGTATGCATAAATAAATAAATGTTTAAAAAAATAGTTTGTTTTACTTTACAGTAGTGAGATAAAAATCCACATCCCAAACTATTTGTAAACATTTTTCTGATTACATGAAAGTAGCAAGTTAAATCAAACATAGTCCTTATTTTACAAAACATCCAAGAAACTCAACACAAGCACAATAACTGAAAAACCAAGCATAAAATAAACCAGAGCATTATTTTAAGAGCAAGATTGTTAAAAGAAAATAATCAACTATGACTGGTAACACCAGTTTCCATGTTTCTGAGCTAGTCAAGACAGGGGCTTCTTGGGCCATCATATCTGTCACTGCCAGCAAAGCAAGCGTATCCTAGATGATGAAACGTTAAAAATTAAAAATACATACTGTCAACTCTAACTTAATTGCAGTTTAGCATCTTCAAATAATATTAAAAGAATGACCTTTGTTTTTTATGTCCTTTTTATTAAGGAATTATAATTTGCATTTAAAATTGTAACCCTGCTTAGGGAAGTTGAGTGGCAATATTAGAAAAGTGGCACAACTCCCAAAAAAACAAAAGAATTTCCAATTTTGACAATTTGTAACCAACGAAAGCTTGGAATTAAGCATTTTTTTTTTTAAATTAAGTGTTGGGTATTCAGAGGAAGATGACATCAGAGGAAGGCTCATGTTTTGTCCTATGGAGAATAAACTAAGAAGTGGAGACAGGCACTGAAGTCAGAGGATCTGGTGACATGGGGTGAAACCAGAGCACCTCACAATTATCTGGGGAATCAGCACAGAGGAAATTTAGCTCCAAGCAAAACAAAAGGGTAAGGAGGGGAAGAGGCAATCACTGGGGCAGAAAAACTAGGCCCTCATGAGGAAGAAAAGCTCATAGAGTTACAAAAATCCCTACTCTTTTCTCCCATGGGTAGGTGACTATGGGAACCAAAAAGATATAGCACAGTCACATTGGAACATGCCTGTGCTGCACACTGCAGAGATGTGGGACTTAAGCCCAGAGAGGTGCTCCAGCATTGGTAACAAAGGCATAAGTCAAGCCCATGCACCCCATATTCACCAATAATAAATCCCAACAGGTCCCCCACACCAATGCCTAGAAGACCCAGCTACAGATTGGTTCTACCTGATATACGACACCATCTACTGCAAAAGTGGAAGCTCAGCACTGATAATATTTAAAAAACAAATTGTATGGAGATTAAAAAATACAACAAAGGACAACCTGAGTCCTCAGGGGAATACAACACCACAGTGAGAACAAATCTCAGAACCAGAAAAACATAGGCGCTCTTTTGTTCCTATCAGATACTTAGTTCAAAATTTCCATAATAAAGAAATTCACAGAAATGGAAGAAACCACATAAAAGTTTATCAAAGAGATACAAATATCAGAAAAAACAAATGAATGTACTGAGAAATACAATTAAAGGAACAGAAGATGGAAATTGAAGTATTGATAATGGTGATGCAGGATGTATAAACATGAAGAAAGAAAATTAAATTAAAACAACCTTTTTGGTTGTTACTCTCTTCAATTTAAATACAAGAGCTTCTGGGGCCCCCCTGGTGGCACAAGGGGTTAAGGCTTAGTACTATGAAGCTATCCCTAGACACTACAGCCAAGTTTGATCCCCGGCCAGGGAGGTGGCCCACATGGCACAGCAGACCTCTCCTGTCTCACCTACTGCTTCCCTGAGCAGTGTATTTCAGTAGATCCACCTGTTCTTCACTGAACTTAGTAACTAAAAGGCACAGAGAGTGTGGTTAGATTATTAAACAGAATATGACTTTCTCGGGAATGCTATGAAATAGAATAGGCCAACAAGAAGATCAAACATATGACCCATAAGGTGATAATGGACAAAGAACCCAGGCAGAGAGAAAACACACACACACATACACACACAAATGAAGAAACACTTTGAGAATTATCCAACTCCTAAGGAAAGGCAATATAAAAAAATAATGGTATCATAGCTGGGGAAGAGAAAGCCTAGAATGTGGAACTTACAAAGAAATAACAAAAAAAAAAAAAAAAAAAGCTTGGAGAAGGAACCAAATTTACAAGTCCATCAAGCTAAAGAACACTAGGATACCCAAAGAGAATAGACTTACAGAACACATAGTAAGCGAAACACCCCAAAGTTCAAAACAAAATAAAAAAATATTGAAGTCAGCTAGGGGGAAGAAGCAGATAATCTATTAAGGAACCCTAATCAAATTTATATTTGATCTCTCTGAAGAAACAATGAGAAGAAAAAAGGAGAGAATGGAATAATGTACTCAATCAAGAACACTATCCTGCAAAGCACTCCCTCAGATATGCGAGAGAAACAAAGGCCTTTTCAGACAAAAAGAAACTGATGCTCTTTGCAAACACTAGACTACCCCTCCAAGAAATGTTGAAATAAGCTCTTGTATTTATTGACTTTTTAAAGATTTATTTATTTATGCATACAAGAGCTGGGGTGTAAGCCAGAGATTAGGGAGATGGGAATAGGTGAGAGGATTCACAGGAGACAGAGTAGGGAGAAGAACAGGTGGATCTACTGAAATACACTGCTCAGGGAAGCAGCAGGTGAGACAGGAGAGGTCTGCTGTGCCATGTGGGCCACCTCCCTGGCCGGGGATCAAACTTGGCTGTAGTGTCTAGGGATAGCTTCATAGTACTAAGCCTTAACCCCTTGTGCCACCAGGGGGGCCCCAGAAGCTCTTGTATTTAAATTGAAGAGAGTAACAACCAAAAAGGACTACACAAGGAAATAGAACCACAAAATTAAAGACAAAAGGGCAGTATCAGAATTTCATTTATCTCTCTAAATGTAAATACACTGAACTTAGAAACTAAAAGGCACAGAGAGTGTGGTTAGATTATTAAACAGAATATGACTTTCTGCTATCTCTAAGAAATGCACCTGAGTTCCAAAAGAAACAAGGGCTCAGAGTAAAGAGTTCTAAAACAATCCTACAAGTAAATGGGACCCAAAGGAAGGCATAACACTCATCAATATATACTCAGCGATTGAAGGAACAGCAAAATATAAAAAATAATTACTATAAAATCTGAAAACAGAGACTAGAAAAAAACACATGTATGGTTAGGGACTTCAAAGTCCCACTTTCACCAATGGACAAATCAACCAGACAGAAAATAAACATGGACACAATAGTTTTAAACAAGAACTAGATCTCTTGGGTTTAACAGGTATTGATAGGGCACTGCACTTACCAAAATATACATTCTGAATATACATTCTTCTCAAGTACACATGAAACATTCTCCAGAGTTGACCACATATTGGCTCATAAGATAAATGATAGGTCAAGTTATATAGAAATAAAATAATAGAAAAACTTCTAACTAGGCTCACAAAGAAGAAAACTCATAAATAGGATCAGAAATGAAAACAAAGTTATAACAGACATCTCAGAAAATCAGAAGATCATAAGAGATTACTATTTGTATGATGGTAAGTTGAATAACCTAGAAGAATGGACAAACTTTTAGAAATATACAACCACCCAAGTCTGAATAGGGAAAAAATAGAAAATTACAAGCAAGAAAATTGAAGCAATAATAAAACTTCTCCCAAGAAAACAAAAGTCCTCGATCTTATGGTTTCACAAGTGAGTTCTATCAAACCTTCAAAGAAGAACTAACAGTTGTCTTTCTCAAACTCTTCCCCAAAAAACTGAGAAAGAGGAAATACATGCAAATTTTATGAAGCCAACAATACCCTAAGCTAAAACCAGACAAAGACAACACAAAAAGAAAACTGCAGGCCTATTTCCCTTAAGAAGATAGATGTAAAAGTTCTCCAAAAAAGAAAAAGAAAAAATAATAAAACCAAAATAAAAAACACCTGAGCAAACCAAATCCAACAATGTCTTAAGTGGTTTATGAAACATGATCAAGTGGGATTTATTCCAGGCATATAAGGATGGTTCAAGATTCAAACATCAATCCACATAATGTTCCAGATCACTAAGAAGAAAGCTAAAAAGTATATGATCATTTCAGTAGATATTGAGAAAGCATTTGATAAGATTCAACATCCATTTATGATCAAAACCCTTGAGTAACTGGGCTGAATAGAGCATACCCTCAACATAATAAAGGTTATATATGACAAACCTATAGCTAACATCAGTGGAAAAGTGAAAGCTTTTCCACTAAGATCAAATATAAGACACAGATGCCCACTGTCATCACTATTATTCAACATTGTTTTGAAAATTCTAGCCAGAACAGTTAGGGAAGAAAAAGATATAAAAGGAATCAAAATTTGGCAAAGAATAAATAAAACTATATTTGGAGACATCATGATAATATATTGATACATAAAGAGCCCTATGACTACACACACAAAAAAACTGAAACAATAAATCAAAACGGCAGACTACAAAATCAATATATAAAAATCAGTTTTCTTTCTATATGCAAAGTTAGAAAGTAATCAAGAAAACAATCCCATTTACATCAAAAAGAATTATATACTCAAGAGTAAACTTAACATAGGAGCTGAAGTACCTATACAAAGAAAACTATAGTAAATTGTTAAAAGGAATGAGACAAAAAGAAATGAAAAGATATTCCTAGCTCATGGACTGAAAGAATTAACATGGTCTAGATAATCCCTTATCCATAGCAATACACATATTCAATGCAATTCCTCTTAAGAGTCCAACGACCTTCCTTAAATATATAACACAAATATTTAGTGAAATTCATATGGAATCACAAAAGACCCCAAATGGCCAAAGCAACCCTAACATAAAAGAGGAAGAATAACACTATCAACCACAGATCAAATGGTATTACAAAGCTGTAAAAATCAAGATTATGGTACTGGAAGCAAAAACAGACACCCAGCCCAGTGGAACAGAATTGAGAGCCCAGAAAGGAACACACACCCATACTGACAGTCTACAACAAAGGAGCCAAGAACATGTACTGTACATGTACTATCACTAAATAGATATTATTTTTGCCATCCACAACAACTCAGTCATATCATTCCAACTGAGCCTCCCTAACTTTTTAAACTGAAATACATTTCTGGTACAGATTACCATGTAATCTTATATCTTACTTCAAGGAGAAATGTATTTTGTAGCCAAAATAGTGTGGAATGGTAATCTACCTAAAGATATGTGACTCTATATTACTGAATCATATACAGTATTGTAAACTAATGTTATCTCAATGAAACAATTATAAATAAAATAAAAAGTACAACATTCAGGTAAACTGAAATTACAGTCCTTACTATAGTAAAGCAATTATCAATTTACTTTAATCTTACCATTACAAATTGCATATGTTAAGCTCTGTAAAGAAGTATCTAATCGAGGAATATCATATGTGAATAAAAAAATATATTTTCTAACTTAAGCAGATTGATTAAATATTCTCAGCACAGCAGCATGTTAAAATAAAGCCCCAAATTTAGAGATGCCAGTTATAAATGTTCCTTATTATGAGACAAGTTCCCTCAAAATGTGCTCTGTTAGGCTCCATAAATATCACAAAATTCACAGAATTCTAAAAATCTTACTGTATTCATTTGTTAAAAGATTTGTGAAAGTAGGATTATATTTACTCCTGAAAAAAATTTAAATGACATTCCTTTCTCTAGACTATATTCAGTCAGTCATTCACAATCAACAATTTCAATATAAATTAAAACACTTTTGTGTTCCAAAAAGCAAAGAACATTTTTAAAACAGCAAAGACTTCCCACAGGTATCAAAAAAGTATTCAAAATATCAGTATCTTGCCCATAAACTAAGTGATCCATAGCCATGTACTGAGTTAGTTTCATACCAAGATTCCATTCAGCCAGTATTTTGAATGGAAACACCTAACAAAAGACTTTGGTGAAATATATTCAACTTTGAACTCATCAACATTTATTCTGCATACCTGCTTGGCAACCAACAGCACAAATACAATGCAGTGAGTTGGCATGCATGCTAAGAGTTTAGCTGTGGAAAGCACATGTTCTGGAATGGTAAGGCTGAACAAGTTCTTGTTTACTTCACAGTATGGTCAGAGCAGCAGTGTTATTACCATGGGACTTGCTGAAAGGATAATAAGGATATTGCACAATTCCTAAACCTCAGAAAGCTTATGTTCTAGACCTTTATTGTCGAGCTCTAAGAACAGGAAACATTCATAAGCTGGGGCTGGATGCTAGAAGAATGTAAGATCAACTCTTGGCAAAGCAGTTTGGTCACTCCCAGAAGCCCAAGCTATACCTTACTGTTCACACTTAATGTGGAGTCAGGAACATCCACCCTGGAAACCTCAGAGTCCTCTCAGAGCAGACTGATGGTCAAAATGTATGTCAGCTGAGGGGTTAATACATTTATTTACCTTGTCATTATAATTTGATTAGACATGGAGCCATTACAGCCTCAACTACTTTATTTTGAACACAGTTCCACAGGTATGATCAATGTATCACCCACGATCTGCTTCTAAGAAGGTAGACTTTATACCTTATTAGGTATAAGTGCATACATTTGTGTGAATATGCACACATTTTGTGTGTGTGATTTTTTTTAATATATAGGACTCATCATATGTGTGAATATTAAGTATATGTGTGTATATGTGTTCATGTGAGTACTGGAATGAATGCTTAAATGTAAATTCCTGTCTTTGAGCAGGCAAGACCTCCTGAACAGAAGCTGGCAAAGGACTGTGCTTAAACAACAGCAGTGCACTGACTCATCTGTGTTTTCACAACATGTTTCTACCCAGCACCCATGTCTATTTGTAGCCTGACAATAAAGGCCCTATGTGAACCATCTCTGAGTTGTCTGCCTTCAAAAGCAAAGATACTGTTCTCAGGTTGACTCATTTGAGCTGCATGTGCTTTTGAGAATAACCCACTATCACATTTATGAAGGCAAGTGACATAATTAAAGATTATCACAGAGTATACCCATGTTTTTCTATTTATTCTTGCTCTAGTGTTTAGAAAATCAGATGAAGTCAAAGGCTTTACCTCTTAAATGGATCTACTGCACACCACTACTATTATCTCTTGGGGACAGAGAAAAAGATTACTTTATCAATCTATTAGATAACAAATATCATTGGAATAGGAATTCTTAGCTATTTTCATCACTTACTTGTATTCTTAGCATTTAAAATACTGTCTGGTATAAAGTAGGCCCTTCAATAAATATTTGCAAAGAAATGAATTAAATTCTGCCTTAGACCTGTAACATGACCTGGGCCTTAGCACCAAATCTTTGATGTCCATATACCAAGTCAAGTCAACTTCTATAGCTACAGTATCAGAACATCTGTGTGTTATAATACATAACCTTTTTTGGGAGGGGGGGAGGGGGAGTAGCATTGGTTTACAAGATTGTATGCAATTCAGAGACACAGAACTACAACTCTTTCAATACATTTAACCACACACCCACAGACACCCCCCCATCATAAATCACTATACCACTTGCCCACTTTGTCTTCCCCTGCCTCTCCGCATCTTACAGCCTCAATTCTACTGTCAGTTTTCTAGGGTTTGTTATCAATTAATTTTTGTGGTCCTTTGTTTTATTTCTTTATATGCCACATGCAAGTGAAACCATGTTTGTCTTTTTTCTTCCTGATTTATTTCAATACCATTATCCCTTCCCATTCCATCCATATTGCTGCAAATAGCAAGTATTCATCTTTTGTTTACAGATGAGTAGTATTCCATCGTGTATATATATTAATACCATATTTTCCTAATTCACTCCTCTATCCTTGAACACTTAGGTTGTTCCTATAACTTACCTATTGTAAATAGTGCTATGGTGAATATAAGAGTGCATATGTCCCTTCAAATTGGTGTTTTTGCATTCTTTAGGTAAATATACCTAGGAGTGGGATTTCTGAATCATATGGTAGATCTACTTTTAATATTTTGAGAAACCTCAGTACCATTTTCCATAGGGGCTGGACTAATCCACATTCCCACCAATATTGTATGAAGGTCAAAAAGCTCCTGCACAGAAAGAAGCTATCAGTAAAACAAAAAAATACACCCTACTGAATGGAGAAAAAAAATTTGTATATCATACATCTGAAAAAAGAGCTGATCATAGCTCAATACAAAGAAAACAAATAAATCAATCAAAACTGGCCAGAGGAACTACACAGACACTTCTCCAAATAAGACATCCACATGGCCAACAGGCAAATGAAAAAAAATGCTCATCATCATTTATCAGGGAAATGCAAGTCAAAGCCACAATGAGATATCACCTCACATCTGTGAAAATGCCCAGACCTATTTTTTCTTACAATTTTTTAACATACTAAGTCGCATTACTGCTTCATTACCATAGTTAAACTAATCTAAGTCATCTACCATTGCAAGAAAATATAATCAATGACTATAAGTTAAAAAAAATCTTCACATTAAAATACTAGTATTTGTCAAATTACCTTATAATGAGTTGGGTTATGCATGTATTTGTCAGTTTCTATTTATACAGACTATTTTGATCTACGAACTCAAAGTTTAGATCACTATACCCATCTATTAACACTGGCAATCCACTCAAAAGAAATTCATAATAGACTATTTAGTTCAATACATATATACATATTAAGAACCATTAATTTTGTTTTCTCTTTCCCACTATTTATGCCACACAATGTGACTTCTAAAATAACAAAATTGTACTATTTCCCTAATATGTTTCTTCAAATGAGAGAAAAATATGTCCTTGAGTATTTTCATGCAAAGAAACTAAAACCATGAGTTTAGAGTTCCAGTGGAATTATCAATGGAGGCTACAAAATCTATTAACAAAACTTTCAAACTGTGTTTGGCAAATATTCTCATAAGTTTTAAGTAGATACTTAGATACTGTGAATTAAGTCATTTCCCAGGAGTAACATCCGGCAAACGATCATTTCAGTAGACTATTGAACTTGCAGATTCACTGAAGGTATTTTGTTTATTCTAAAGTCCTCTGAACTCAGAAAATTGCTTATTCCACCATGTCATTCCACCAAGGACTTTGCCATGTCATTCCTCACATAGGGGATGCTGTCTAAGGAAATGGCTCATATGGAAATTAAATCATGTACAAGGATCAACTATAGACTTGTCTTCTTCTTTTATCTAAGATGCAGTGTTTTCAAGTTAAGACTGATGAGGTTGAAGAGGATTTTAATTCAGTTTAAAAAAGCAATAAAAAATACATATAAGTGTCATAAAATCTTCATCACAATGAAAAAAAGTGTCCAACAAAGATGTTTAAAATTACTCATACAAGGAATTCTCTATATATTCTGAGAGACAGGAGATAGTTTTGCTCTTGCCACTCTCTCAAAAATCACAGCTTTCTCTTATTTTCTTAACGTGGGGATGCCTGTAATATCTTCAGGCTGCATCCTCAGTGCTTTCTTATCCATTTGTTTCTTGAATGACCTACTTTAATTATCATTATGCTGTCATATGAACATCATTTGAATGTCCAAACACAATATTTTTGAAGTATGAATCAGGTGCCAATATTAAAAATCATCAGATTTTACATAAGAATTTGAATTTCCCACCTTTGAAACTCAGAAAATGAAGAGAATCTGAGTGTGTACACATGCAGGAACAAGCAAAGATGAGTGGTGACTTCCTCCTCCAATGGAGGATGAACCCTTAGGAGTCATGCAGTTGTCAGCTATGAGAAAGCCATGTTAGGCCGGTGGAAAAGACATGTAAGAAGCCCTCAGTCCTCACTGTACTGGTCACCCTAGCCTCTGCACAAGACATGTAAATAAAGAAGACTTCAGGAGAGCTCAACACTAGCTGCCATCTCATTACAAGTGTGAGAGAATGCAATAGAGAACCAACCAGTTGAGCCCATTAACCACCAAATTCAAGAGACAGAATAAGAAAATGGTTTTTTCAAGCTTCTAAGTGAACAAGTAACATGCAAATAGATAAGAGCTAAAAGATAAAAGCACTCTTAACAAACTAAAATACAAGTGTTTAATTTATCTCTTTTTACTTGGGTAATATAAATGCCATAGTCTCCCTCTTTTGTATTTAGATGGAAATCTAAAATGTGAATATGCCCAAACAAGAAGTGGAAAAGGCAAATCTTTGGAATCAGCTATTTATAAATACATATATATTAAGAAGATACTGGCAGTACTTGAGAATGTTTTATAGATTAAACAGAAATAGTAAATTTGAACAGAGTTTTAAAAGGGTCCAAATTTAGTTCTTTTCATAGGACTATCAGCTTCATTTGCTTCTTTGAATTCAGCACCTAGCACAATGTTTATTTTGTCTAAATGACTGAGTAAACCAAAAGTAGTTTGTGCATAGTTTTCTGACTGTATTTAGGCAATCTAAAATATCTTTTCTCGTCATAAGCTTATACTCATGCAAAAGGAAGGCAAATGCCACCTGCAAAGTAACCAACAAATTGTGGTTTTTATAAAATAAGTCAAGTCATAGTCTGTACAACTTAATGAGAGGCAGATCAAGGTATAGAAGAAACAACTCCTAGCCTGTGTTCCTTAAAGCTGAAATCTATGGATAGGTATGCAAATACAACCTTGAGTAAATCAATTGTGTGATGATTTTGTATGCTCAGATGTAAAATGAAGCTAACCATTGCACTCCAGAAAAAAATGTGACCATCAAGTTTACCAGTATATGGTTCATACATTCAGGGTAGTAGAAGATCTAAACCTTATACCCTGCATAAAATTAAAGCAGCTGATATGCTTTGCCCAAATAGAATTATATATCCTCATTTCCTTCCCTTTTTTTCCCCACTTGTGACTCAAGCCAGATTTCATCGAGCTATTTTTGTAATTACTAAAATGTGGAAATACAGCAGCAGGCCAGAAGCAAGTAAAATGCAGCATCCAGCAAAAGAAAGAAAATCACGCTGAGTAACTGAAAGGCCATCTGCTTCTAGCTGAGCTGTAGGGGTGAGGAAGGCAATCTGGGCTGTACTATTTGTGTCTTCCCTAAAACCATACCCACCTGCATGTTGTCAGTGGCATCCCCAAGCAGTCCTCCAAAAGTGATAGCATTAGTTACAGTTGCCAGATAAATGAAGAGAATTGCTGAAAGAGCCTGAATATTTAAAGCATCATAAAAATCACTGGCAAAAAATGGTGCTTTCCTCTTTATGTCCTTAATTAGTCCACCACAGAACCTGGGTAGGGAGAAAACAAATGCATGACAATGTAGAATAAATTACCATAAAATCTCCAAGAGATAATTTATTAAACCACAAAGAATTTGTATTAAAGTACTTGAATCAATCACAAAATATGATTTAGTCACTTAAGAGGAAACCAGAAAACTATAAAGGAATAAATTTTCTTCTATCTCTCTTTTCTGGTCACTAAATTGGGTGTCACATTCCCTAAAGATTAGACAGTTAACTTTTGATCAGAGTAAATTAAATAGATGAATTATATAGATGAATTAAAATTTCTCACTTTCTAAAAAATATCCAAATATACCAGCAAATCATAAAATGTCCTTTTATTATCTTGCCAGTGCTTCCTTTCCAACCCCATTCACTCATTCATTCATCCATCCATCCATCCATCCATCTGTTCACTCATTCACTGCACCAATGTTTACTGAGTGCTATGATATGCCAGTGAACAACACAGGAGAAAAATACCTGCCTTCATGGAGTTTACTTCCTATGTGAAGAAAAAACAAATAAGCTAAAAGCCTGATGCTAAAAACAAAGGAAAAATTAAGTGGGAGAAGAAGCAGTGGCTGACATATCAGACAGAGTGGCCAGAGCAGGCTCCTGAATGGGTGATAATGGGATAAGGACCTGAAGGAAGCAAGGGAGGAAATCATGCAGCTGTATGGTGGAAGAGCATTGCAAACTGAGCCCTATGACAAATGTTAGCTCGTTGGCTGACCCACTGTTTCTTCTGTCTAGAATACCCTCTCTATCAGAGCTCAGCCATCCGCTGAAGTCTTGACCCTCCAGTGATAGCTGAGATTTCCACCACAGGCTATCACACCTTATCAGAATTGTCCATCTGTCTGGATGCTCACATAGACATTGGCTGACTGCTTCAGCTTTTTTAATTATTTAGGGCCATGCACTGTATTAGGCATACAGACACTCAACATGTTCAGGAAAGGTGGAAAACAGAATGAAATTACAGTCTAACTGAATAAAAAGTTAAATTTCGGAACTCATTCATATCTATAGAAAAGGAAAAATACATTCAATTTAGAAACAGTTTGTAAAAAACCATTCAGAAAAAAATGGGGGAACAAACAGAAGATTTTAAAGTTCTCTGTTCTTTAAGAAGGAAGTAGGAAAAATAATGTTATCTTAATTTGGGAAAGAAACCAAGTGGGTCATTGGGGGAGAAAATAACTTAATTTCCTCAGATTCAATTGCATATAAAAAATGACAAATTTTAGGCAGCAGCTCTCCTGCCTGCCTGTGACTGGTGGGTGCTTCTCTTCAGCAACCTTTCTTTGCAAAGCAGCAGAGCAGTTCTCCTCCAAGGCTGCCCACCTGTGACTAAAGAGGCCTTCTTTTAATAAAATGTCCCTTTCAGGAGCAGCTCTTTCTGCCCTTCTGTCTGTCTGTGCAAGCATCTTTTGCATTTCCAGTGCCTGTAACTAATAGATACACTGTAATTATTTGTTGGCTGAACAAATGAACAAATGAATGAACAAAAACATCAACCGAAAGATGATGGGATATTTAGATCTAAGGAAAAGCTCAGCATGAATGATAAAAGGTACCGTCCAGTCCGCTGCAATTCTTCACAATCTCCATGTCCTCCTCCTCCGTGGCCTCCATCATGGGGTGTGTCTCCATTCATCTGAACATTCTCTCCACCTGAGTACATATTCTTTCTAAGCAAGACAATAAAGCACAAGAGAATATTAGCTGTTTCATTCACCTGCTTTTTACCTGTGTTATGTAAAAGCTAGTGGAGAGATGGAGTGAAAACCCTTTGGAAGAAAAGTCATTATTTCCTTCTGCCATTCTAACAGATACCTCAAAGTGTTCTAATTAAAACTAAGACAAATGATAGGTGAACAGAAAAGCTGAGTGAATTATATGTTAATTATTTTTTTTTGCCAGAAATGGGCTTCTTCTCAACTATCTTGCCCAATTACTTTAGCTATACAATCTATGGGGACTCATCCTGGCTAAAGTGATCTTTCCAGAAGTACAAGGAGTCCCTAAAACATCCCAAAGACTCCCTATGATGTACTTCAATACCATAACCTAGATCTCTAATTCATAATTACTGGAGACCATCACAACACATAACATTCATTTTATACCATCAGCAAATTCTCACATTAAGGCATTTCTATGATTTGAGTTAAATAGGAAACTGAAAGTATTAGAGCAGTAGCTTGACTGCATTTTCTCTTTAAAAATAAAAAACCTTTTTGAAAACTCCCAATAATTTACCTTTTGTCAGATGATGGGAGACTCTTAGGAGGCTCTATCCTTATCGTTGGGTCCCACTCCCCAGGCGGAAGGACAATGACTTCATCTAGGAACTCGTCAATGCCAGCAATAAGGTCTTGCCTGTCTTTTGCTTTATAAGCAATGTCATGGAACACCTAAAGAATAAGAGATGTGCTGATCCAATAAGAAAAATATCTACATGCCTCACATGTCAAACTGAGCTGGTGAATGCATTCCATAATCCATTTTAATGTTACATTAAATAATATAGTTACTTCCTACTATTCAGCTTGTACCAAAATATTTAGATGTTCAGATTATGAACCCAAAGAATATAGGTAGAGGCATGAGAAAACAGCTGTTTGTGGGGGGTGAGGGGATAGAAGGGGTCAGTGTTTTTGTCTACCAATACTATAAAACAACATTTCCTTTCATCTTCCCCTGGTATGTACCATTACTGATATAGTTGTTATGGAAGCCAGATGAAAATTGCTGATAATTTAAAAAGCAAAAGTTCAAACTGAGTGTTAAGACCCAAGGTAAGACCCAAATACTACAGCTTGCAAACACACAAATAATGTTAGCTTTGAAAGAAAGAAAATTTGGAATTATATTGGCAACACATGAAGCAAATGGCTTTAAGTAGGTAATCATATGTCTGTCTTTAACCAAGGCAATCACTGAACCAAGACAATAAATATTTTATGCCTTTTTCATCCAAAGAAAAGAGTTTCCAGAATTTCTCTTTGTCAGTTACTCTATTTTTCCTAATTAAATTCATGATATTGAAGTCCTTTACACATACTTATGTCATTCATACCAGGTAAGTAAAATTCTCTATTTTCCAGAAGAGATGGACAATTGCCTGTCTGTTCTTACTAAAGAGTGCTACTAAATCTTCTTTTTTTCTGACAAGATTTTTTAAAAAACTATTGATATAACAAATAACACGTAATGATTTTGGGTTTATGGAAGAAGAGGACAATACTAAGTGTCAATGCATCATCCATGGCAGATACAGTCAGGCTTACCCTCATTTTCTCTAGCTACCTGTCACCAGAGAGGCTGGAAAGTCAGAGAGTCACTTTTGCTGCCTCCTGTGCAGATAAGGATTGACAATTCTGACCAATGAAAAATCAAAGGCTATCTGGGAAATTTTTAGAGTACCTGTTAACAGAGACAGACATGACTAATATTCTCTGCCTTTCTGCTTTGACGACAGTGGATGACTTGAGCTTACAGCCATCTTAAGACCATAAAGCAACAGCCTTGGTTCTTGATTTATCATTAGTCAGTTAAGTTAAGCCAAATCTAGAAACTATCTACCTTCAAATTCCCTCATATTTGAGCCCAATAAACTCCAAAGTTTAAGCTACTATGTCAGATGTTTTGTTATTTGCAGCCTAAAGCATTCCTAATTGATATGTATTAGGAGGAAGAGCTGCTTAAAAGAAAATATAAACATACAAAAATAAAAGAAAAAATGCTCTGAGATGTTTAGTTCCCTTAAGGAAAAAAAAAAGCCAGAATTGCTATGCACCAACACTCCTAGCCCCAGAATTAAGTAACTACCTAAGTACCGCCAAACAGAACTTCTATAATCAAGTTTCCTATTCTTAACACAGAAAGAAACTGACAAATTAAACAATGAAGCAAAAGCAAAACATTTAGAAAAACAGTAATCTACAAAGACAAAAAAGCTAAAATTGATGAGTTTATATTCTTACAGTATTTCTCCTATTATGAGATTAGTTTGGAGTTGTTTTATATTTAAATGTATATAACAACATTCAAATTATTATGAGAGTAAGGTCATAATTCCAAAGATATTCTACAGTAATGGTTACTAAAGCATTTTTGTATTTGTATTATTCCTTTGTAGAGAATAAGAAAATCATAAAAACAGGTACTTTTTATATCTAAGAAAAAAATGCATCATCCATTTTATTATGCATTATTTTATAGAACCCATTGTTTCTGAAACAAAATAGTGTGTATATGTATACTTTAACATAGTAAACATTTTAAAATATAAGTTTTAAATAAAACAGTCACCTGAACTTTTAAAAGACTATATAACTTACCATCAGTTGTAAAAATTTTTTAATGTTTTAGAGAAAGAAAGGAAAATATATTTTATTCCAAGATAAAATTTACTTTTTGAAAAGTGTATAGATGCCAAGCTCATTTGCTGACATGACTATACCTTATGCCATATAGAACCACAGAATTATAATTGAACGAATTGTGATAGTCAACTCACAGTACAAAAACAATGCAAGTAAGACATTCACGGATCACAATCTTTTTGGTTCCCTACCTCATCAGACATCAAGGTGGCAATGGCTCTGCCAATCTCATGGTAGGACTTGGCTTTTCCCTTAGGACCTAAGAGAATGAATAAGAACCTAATGGAAGAGTAAAAAGCAAAAGCTATAAAACAAATTTTATCAATCTCAATAGATAGAATTTAGACACATTTTCCTATTACATAAAAAGTTTAGGCCTAGAACTCACCTTTAAAACACAGGTAATTTTCTTAGTAAAATGAAAACACTTTTCAAACCACTACGAAACATAAATCATTGTTCATTTTAATCAGAGGCAAAGAGAAACTTGGCATGGAAACTTCACTGAGAAGAAAAGTTTCACTTTATGAGTCATTAAATTTTTCTTTTCTAAACTTTGTTCTCTCTCAATTTTATTGACTTTTAGAACCTTTGAAGACAACCCATTAAGTACAATAACTGAGAAGTCTTAATCTTTTGATTTTCCTTGACCAATATTGGGCAGTGACACAGATCTTCTCCCAACTTTTAAGAAATGTTTCTACTAAAAAGTAAATGGGACTTGGAGTGAGCAAAAATCAAGTCCTCTTGATAGTCAAGGACTTGATAGTCAAAGTAAAGAAAATAAATATGAGAGAAATTCAAAATAAAGCATCATTCACAGACAGCTAAAATTCTTTTGTCGGTGTCCTCATTTTCCTTCCTAAAGTTCCCTTCATAATGCTCAAACACTGCTCCATAGTTAGTAATTCTGAAATTTGTAACAGTGAGCTTATCCTGAATTGGGTCACCTCTTATCATGTTGGAAGGAATCCCTCAGTGATCACTTGGGCAAATATACATGTCCAAACTGGGGAGGAGGAAACTTGATAAATAAAAGGAGGAAAAAAACATAAAGGGCAATACTTGGTAATTTCCTGCCTTGCTTATGATCCTGTCTTACCTAATGTGGAGAAAATGAGGACAATGGGAATATACATTTGCACAGCTTTTTAAAGTTTGCAAAGCATTGATCACCTCATATATACGCCATACTACCCTTTGCAATAAGATTCCTATTTAATGGTGAGAAAACTGAGCTTCTGAAGGTTAATATAAAAACCCAAAGACTGTGCCTAGTAAATGAAAGAGAACAGATAGATAGACCATTTCCTGTTCTTTTCAACCACGATTCTGTCTAATATTATCTGCACAACCTATACATCAGGGTTGTGAATGCATAGAGAAAAGCTAACCAACAATAACTTCCATAGGCCACTCTGGGGAAGGATGATGTGAATACTTAGTTGGAAACAAAAAAGTCTTAAATAAGACTTTACAGGACCAGGAGTGGCTTAGGGCTTTGCTTAGCAACATTTTATATTTTACTATTTATTTACTTTAAATAAAAAGGTATTGAAAGCAAATATTCTTAAAGTATTAGGGTCTATTCTAAATGCTTTTACATAGATCATCTCTTTTCTTCATCATAAAATCTAATCCAAAGAAAAAAAAAGGAACCTAATAAAGTAAGAAGGTATTAGAAAATTTGAACACTCAAACTTTATGCTAGAATAACCATAAAACTGTTCAGTACTTATTTGCTTAGAAACCAGTTCTGGAACAGGGTGGCACATTCACTTTCAAGTGTTATTACATTATATGAAATAACAAAAGCAATCAGCAAGGATGAAAGTCTGTTCACGTGTGAAGGCAGTCATTAGAATTGAGCATTAGTTTATCCAACAATTAAGTTCTATTGATCTGGAACTTTTCAAGTTGAAAGATGGATTTCAATTATATACCAGTAAATATAGTTTTGTAAAGTGTTTCTTTGTGACAGCAAATGGGTTTGATCACTGATTTGAGTGTAACACATGCAAAAATGATTTAGTCACTAAAGTAAAACACAAATCCCATTGAGAAACACCTAAAATACTGGTCATGTTTCCCAACCCAATTTGCCTGTTAACCCTAGACCAGCTGTCGGGCAGGACAATGAGGACATAGCTTTAGGCAAAATGGGGCAGTTGCACTGCAGCAACAGAAAATACCTAACACCTCTCTATACTTAATACAATTTTAAATAATGGGTTTCCTTTGCTACAGTATATCTACATATTCATTTTTCAGCAAGATACAATATCTGAAAACTTTTTCAGAACCACTCATTATCTCTCCTATCTTTCCCTGGCATTTCCATCAATGATTACAGTTTACAGATAGACTTTGTGGAAATACACATTTACAAACCGACATGAGTTAATTATCAGGTTGATTATAGTACAACAAAGCCAAAATACTGCCTTGTTAGAAAGTGAAAAAAACACTCTGTCACTAATGGTGCTCAGTTATAAACTTCGACAAATGATAGGTAACTATTCCAAGAACTGACAGAGTAATGGTGCTTCTAAGTTAAAAATTTATGAGATGAAGTCATACATTTTCTATAAATATTTACTCTGTTATCTGCTAAATTGTACCCAGGGGCCTCACTTGGTGGCCTAGGGGTTAAGTCTCAGCACCACCACTGCCACCTGAGTTCAATCCCCAGCCAAGGAGTGAACCCACATGGCACAGCAGACCTCTCCTGTCTCAGCCGCTGCTCCCCTCAGCAGTGTATTTCAGTAGATCCACCTGAACTGCTCCCCACTCTGTCTCTGGTGAATCCTCTTAACCCCTGCATCCCTGGCCTATACCCCAGTTCTTCTACACAAAGAAGAAAAAAATTTTTTCCAAAAAATGAATGGATGAAGCTGATGAATAATGCCACTAAAGCCACTACTGGAGAATTATATTATTTCAGTAACTTAGACATATAGGTAACGAATTCACCTGGGAGATTTTCTAAATTTGGTTCTAGATCACCACAATAAAGCAAATATCCCAATAAGGTCTGTCTCAATTTTTTCGTTTACCAGGACATGTGAGAGTTATGTCTGCAGTATACTGTCATCTATTAAGTGTAAAAGGGCATTATGCCTTGAAAACAATATATGTACCTTAATTAAAAATTACTTTATTGCTAAAAATGCACTAACCATCACCTCAGCTTTCAGTGAGTCATAATCTTTCTGTTGGTGGAGGACCCTGTACATAATAAAACAAGGTATAGCTGTATAATCCCTCTTTACTGGGTAATGTAACTTTTATTAAAAAGACATTTTTTTATCTCCATATCCCTAAAGGATTTAATACATGTCCATTAGAGAATAGTATATCTTTATATTATTATAAAAATATAACTACTCCAGTCAGAAGCCATTAGGTATGTCCATCTCCTTAAAATGGTATGTGGAGAAAATCTGGCCATCTAAAAGAAGCAGGAAACATCACTGAGCTCAAGAATCTCACCAGTAGAAACAGAGACCCTTTGGCCTCCCTGGTGGTGCAGTGGGTTAAGCATCGCACTATGAAGCAAACTGCAGTCACTGCAGCACGAGTTCGATCCCTGCTGCCGGCCAGGGAGGGGACCCACATGACACAGCAGACCTCTCCTGCCTCGCCCCGCTGCTGCCCTCAGCAGCGTGTTTCAGTCAGTCTGCCCGTTCTGCTCCCCACTCTGTCTGGTGAATCCTCTCACCTCCCGCAACTCTAGCCTGTACCCCAGCTCTGTGTGCATAATTAAATCAATCTTTAAAAAAAAAAAGAAAGAAAGAAACAGAGACCCTTATGAAGCCTCTAATTTGGACTGTGCTGTTGAAATGAAGTGAGAGATTTGGGAAAACTAAGAACACAGAATAACTCATCAAGCTGAATTTACCTCTGCCTGAAACGTGCTCTCTCCCCTTCAACCCTCAAAGAAGTGAAAGCTGTTACAACTTTCATGATAGAAGCAGATCTTTCCTAACAGCTTTTATAATGTACTGAAAACTCTTTTCATGACCCAAGCTGTTTTTTGCTAATGGACAGATGTTATTTTTAACCAGAAGCTTTTTCTTCATTAACAAATTAGAGTAAACATCACATTTGTGTGACTGTTAGAGCACAGACCATGATAACAGTTCAGGGGAAAAAAATAATTCATGTTACTGAGTTCTTTTTATTCATTCATAATTAGAAATAAAACGGAGTTAGAATTTTTAATAGTGCCTAATTTTCTCGAGAATCTTCACGAGGCCTTCTAGTCCTGTGAGCGTTTTCATATAACTAATTATGCCTGGGGAGGATGCCTCTAGCATTCTCCACAACAAAAATAAGTGCCAGATGATCTGTGTCCGGAACCAATGGACTATACTCACATTCAAAAAATAATTATAGACAGAAACAGAGCATAATATCAGAAAAAGAGGCAGTCTTCCTAAACCACTCAATCTTTTCTGAAAGGATGCACCCCCTTCCTTCCTGATATATCACAGCTATTTCTAGAATAAACTCAGCATGTACCAATTCTTTACTCCCTTCTATCAAAACAACAGTGAATCAAATAACCCATTATTCATTTTAGAGGCTTTGGAAAATGTGGCTTAACTTTAACTTTCACAACAGATTTATGAAGACCACAAACCCACGATAACCAAGCATATTCCATTTGAAAAACAGACGCTGTCAGCTGGTTTGTCAGGAAAGAGAGAACTGAGCTAGGAGGATCTCCACCCCAATTCCTCCAGTATGGTTTTGACAGGTAAGCACAGATGACTTTAAACAAATCATTACTTGTAATATAAATTTTGTATTAACCTATAGTGATACCAAAAGTGAAAGGCATGCTAATTATTAGAGGACTGGGGCTCACTAAATAACTCCATATCTTAGATACAAAAATCGAGGGTTAAAAACAGAGACTTTTATTACTCTTAAATATTACTTTTAAAATGTTTCATTCTAATCATTTTAGAATTTATCTCCTAAATTCTAAAAAGTCTGGTCTGAAAGTCAAAAATCCATAGTTCAATTTCTAGCACTGATAGTGAATCTTCCCTTTAACAACATCTTTCAACTTAAAATGGGAATAATATTTATTCCTTTCCTGACTCACAAATATGAGTGCATGGCAGGCAGTCTCTGTGGAAAGATATAAGATGACAGTAAGCAAACTGTCTGCACAATGTTAGCAAACACATAAACGTGTCATATACCAAGTCACCAAGATCAAAAGACAGTTTGTTTGCTTTCTCATACATGACAAGAAGAGTTCCTAAGTAGGTAACTTCCACCCAACTGGTAGTAATCCAGCTGCAAGTAGAAAACCAAATACATCAAACAATTAAGAGTAAACAGAGAACCATGTGAACTCTACACAAAAGAGCTTCTAGAGTCACACTTCCTAAATGGTGCACGAAGTACTACTGTTTATTATAAATAATAATAACAGCAAACATAACAGCAAAACTTTACCCCATCTTCAAAAGGAAAAACCTTCCACATTACAAGATGCACATTACAAGATATATACAAAAACAGAACTGGGTCTCCATGCGGTCCAACAGGGCAGCGTATCCATTCAACCACATGCTGAGAGCAGAGCACTCCTTCACAATGACTATCTCATTCCTTGTGGGATTTCCTTTATTGGATTTCACAGGATGCAACCATTGTAAATGGCACCACATTAGTCACACAAAAAAAGCTAATGAGACTCCCTACTCAGTGATGACTCTTGCACTCATTCGGAGGACAGCAAATGGATACAACTGTTTCCTGGAAAAAATGTCAACAGGCAAGGATATACTGTTCAGATTATTGCTCTGAAATAGTTACATGACATTACCGAATTACATTCCCTTGATTTGCTGGGCTCTTTCTGCTGATTCAAAAGATGTATTTTACCTCTAGAACACACCATATTTCAGTAGAGAGGAAAAGAAGAGCTAGATTACAAGAAGCACACAAAAATGGTCATGATCTGCTACTCAATGAACTCTTATTGTCGTTAAATACTTTTAAAATATTTTTTATTTATAGCATTCAAAGAAAAATAGTAATTAAAAAAATAAGAATGATTTAACAGTTTCTTGCAATTTTTTTTCCTTTAAGCCCCAGTAAAATTAATCTGAAGAGACACAGATAAAGCCATAGGAGCACATGAGCTGGCCTTCAGCCATAATCTGAGTCAGCAATCTGTTCGCCAGGTGATTGCTCAGATAGACTTGCAAGGCTCTGCTGGAACGCTTTCAAAGCAAGAAACTAAAATGCAGAAAACACAAATAGCAATAATCCCATTAACTGAATAAACTATGATCATCTCCTTTCTCTGCTATTTGGCCAATTTTTGTTCTAAGTGATATTCCCACTTAGGTGGGAGGAAAGAGAGGAGAAAATATGTGAATGAGCAGAAAGAATGGTTTATAATCTATGAATTGGGAGGCCTTAATTTGCCTAATTATCCCCCAACTTGGTACTGGAAATCTTGAGCCCCTTGTCACCATCACTTGATGCTCCAGTCACCTGAGCTCCCCAAAGAGAATGACAGTTCTCCAAGCTCACATGGGGAAACATTAAAAAACAAAAAAAGTCACCTTTCCTTGCCCTGAAGCCACAGAAAGCACATTAAAAAGAAAAAAACCACTCACAATAATTTTCTGATGTCAGCTGAAGAGAGCACACATTTCTCTTTAAACTCTTTTCAGCACATGTTTAAGTGAAGCATTTACACCTACTCTCCGAAATGTACTCTACAAGTCACGTTTCCTAACGTACCTGAGCTCAGTTTCAGAGAGATACAAGATGACTTCTCAAGTACTCTCCAGCGTACTGCGCCCCTGACCGTATACCTTCTTTCAAAGTAAAAGTTTGTGTGACACAACCTAAGGTGACGATGTGAATTTAAGTGTTCAACTTAATGGATTTTACATGTGTGTATATACACGCATGTACACACACACAGATATATGCAGATATGTACCCACGACCACCTTTCTGGTAAAACACAGAGCAAATGAAAATAACTCTAACCTCTGAAGCTCTGCCATCTGTATGACCTTAGGCATAACTCTCAGACTCAGTTTCATGATCTGTAAAATCCAGATACCATTTGCAGTCGACACATCTAAAATATTTTTATAAGGATTAAATAGACTAACACATTAAAAAAAAAACTAACACACTTTCCTCTCATATTTGTTATTATTATTACTAGTATACAAGTGCCATGTTGATTGTTAGAATGAAAACCAGACTGAGTCATTACACTAGATTCCACCTTTCCAATATGTTTGCTCTGCCTGTTTCATTCCATGAATTCTCTAGTATAAGGGAGAAGAATTTTCCCTTATAACCACATTGGAGGTCAGGGAGCAGCTTACCTCGTGGGCACAGGAACCTCAGTGAGGGCGCCCAGCATGACAGCCTGCTGCAGTCGGACAAAGGCAATGAAAGGCGTATCCAAGAAGTCGACCTCCCCAACAAGCACGTTGGAAGCTTCTGCATCACGGGGCAGTTTTTTCATGAACTTATTCTTCAGCTGCATGAGAAGTATCAAGAAAACAACTTATCTCCAGAGATGGGAACAAGAAGAGACACCCCATATATCACTCAAGGGAATTCCTTAAATAAGTCTATAAGCAACAGGCCTTTGCTAGCCCTTTCCCTATTAACTGTTCTATTATAATAAATATATCTCTGTACTTTGGGTTCAAAAACACTGAGGGTATAATCATATGCTTTACATGTAAAACAATATATAGTACAACTCCATTTCTTTATTGATTCACTCACTGAATGAACATGTGTGAGAGTCTACTATGATCTCGGCACTGATCTAGGCCCTGAAAATACAGGGTGGTTAGACTACCTACATGTCCTCCTTGGGCTCATATTCTGAAGAGGAGAAGAAGCAAAATATAATTTAAAATAGTCAAGTGCTAAACGGAAAAACAAAGAGACAAGAGGATACTATTTTAGACAGGGAAGGCCTCTGAAGAAATACAATTGACATTAGAGTGAGGAGCTAAATCAAACAAAAATCTGGGCAACAAATATTCTAGGTAAAGAAATAGCAAGTATAAAGCCTCAGAGATAGGAAGGAGCTTAGCAGTTAGAGCAAAAGTAGGAAGGTAAGTGTGGTGAGAACTGAAGAGGGCAAATAGCAGCAAATAGAGTTGCATCAGTAAGGGAGATCAGACCATAATGACTTTGAAGGTCACAGTAAGGAATTTTGGATGCTTTAGGTGGGACTTGTCCACTAAACACCCAAGTGGAAAGGTGTACTAGGAGGCATAGATTTAGGAGATATCACCATGCAAACAGTATCCACTGCATAGGATGATCCACCCTAGGGATGGGAGTGTAGATCAAGAAGAGAGAGATGGAAGATCTAAACCCTAAGCCACTCTACCTTTCACAGGAATATAGGAGATAGTGACAGAGGTCCCTGACAAAGGAAGTCAGTGAGACAGAGAAGAAATCAGGGTACACAAGCATCAGGACTCAATAGGAACATTATGAGCTGCTGGAGATCAAATTAGATGAGAAGTAAGAATCAGTCAATGAATTCAGCAAGACAGAGGTGCTGGAATGTCTTGACAAGAGCTGTTTATAGTGGGTACCAGGGTGCCCAGCAAAGGATAAGTAATGGAGTAGAAATAATTATTTTCAGAAACAAAGCTACCAGGAAAAAACAAGAAATAGGGAGATAGGCAAATATGCTAACACTTCAGAAGGTTAATGAGATTAATCTAGTTGATATAGATTAATGCTGCACCAGAGATCATGGCTAACCACATAAGCAGCTCATGAACTATTAAGAGAAAGCAACCATGCCCTGGTAGAAGAGTTGACCTCAGATAGAGACACAGAAAGCTTATCAACCCTAACTACAGAAGGCAGACTATAAGGATACAAATGGAGGTGATTTGAGAGACTTGGCAGGGTGAAGATGAGGACTAGTAAGAACGTTTATTTCTGCAGTGAAATTCAAGTGAGTTGATGGTCAGGAGGAGGAAGGAGGCAGCATGAGGGAGACTGAGGAGAGAGGTAAAGGTATAAACTAGTTTTCTTAGAAAGTGAAAGCTTCTTAACACAATCTCTTTGAAAGCTTATTGAAAGGGTGTTATTCTTTTCCTCTTTTCTCCTTCTGAACTCCCACCTAGAATTGGATGATCCAAGCATTTTTGAAAAAATGGGAAATTCCTCCAAAAGCTTCTAAGAAAGCATTTCAACAGTCATGGAAAGATTGAGATAAGAATTTTTCAGGACCAAAGGAAAGGCACAAACTTCTGACATATACTTATCATCCACTATAAATATCTCTGTCAAGTCAGGAATTAACAGTGAGTATAGTATTTTTCTCATGGATAAATACTGCTAATATGAAAGAGGCAGGCATGGTACAATTTCTGCCATGTAATGTAAAAATGTTACAGTAACATTTTATTTTCAATTTCAATTTAAAGGATTCTAAATTGGGGGAAATAAGAGCTGATCCCTAAAGTTCCAGCCTCTCAGTAGCATTTTTATAAAGGATTTTTTCCTTTAATTTGGTATTTCTTAGAAAGTTGTGAGGGGGAAAATAAAAGATATTAGGGCTTTTAATTCAGTGAAAAACAAAATAAAAAAAATCAAAGGCAAGATACATATTTTTAGAAGTTAGGAACATGGATGGCTACTACCAAGCAGTAAGAGAATTTTCCAAAGTTTACACCATTAATCCTCTAAGAAATGCTAGTATTAAAAAAATCGTTTACATTATACAGATATGAAAAGAGAAGTCATGGGAAGTGTCTTAAAACATCAAATTGCCAAAAGAGTTATTCTGGCCTAAGGAAGTTGCAGTAATGAACTGTTCTCTGTGACTCAGAGTAAAGCGAAAAGTGCAATATGACCAAGTGGCCCAAATGCATAACAAAATATCACTGTTAGAACAATCTTCAAACTTCCCAGAGAGAGTCAGCATTACTAAACACTGAACACAAGGATCTATAATAATCTACCTATACTTCCCAATCTCTCCAACAAATGCTTTGCTCTAGTACAGCAGGTGACATAGCCATAATGCCCTGTTTCATGTAGTCAGACTCCCACACTCATTATCAAAAATTTCTTTTACTCATTTCTGTCTTTTCTGAAAACCCTTCAGAGCTCAGTACCATCTCAGGCCACTTCCTTGAGTAGAAGACATTTCCCCCTAGCTTCTTAAGAGATAGAAAATTATTCCCACTTTGTACTGAACACCTACTTTGCACAGAATTCAGCTAGAGTAAACAAAGGGATGAACTCTGTATCACTAAAAAAGGCCCCCCAAGTCATCAATGGTTGGATAAAGAGTATGTGGTATACATATCTTAATATAATAAAGGCCATATATGACAAGCCCATAGCCAGTATCATTCTCAATGGAAAAAAGTTAAAATCCTTTCCCCTAAGATCTGGAACAA